>OX381718.1:35296475-35613975 GCA_947462335.1 Harmothoe impar
GCGCTAACGACATGGCGTGGGACACGCAGAACGAGGCGTATGGCAACTTCTACCCGGAGTGGCCGCGCACCTACAAGGTCCGCCCTCACAGCCCGCGCCTCGGGAACAACATCCGCAACAAGGAGAACACCACCAGTCACCAATACGGCAACTGGTTCCAGACCCCTCAGGGAGCTGAGAAGGGAATGCATCCCTACGCACGCTACACCGTGCCCTTTGAGCGTCGCATGGCAACCCCGCGCACCCCACAGCCAATATCAGGGTCTCTTCTCCCCCCTATTGGCAAGCCATCCAAGAAGCCTGTATCAGAAAAGGGCTCTTCCAATGGACCCAAGTTGAACTTGCCCGATGTGAAAGCTGTCGATGTGCAGTTTCTGACCTCCCAGAACACCCTGGTGTCCATCGCACCAACTGCTACAGGTGTATATAAGTACAGCTATCCTAAAGGGGTCAGCAATGTGTCTCTGCCAGACATTAAGGAAGTCAACCTGAAGTTCCTGATGAGGAACAACAAGACCATCACCGTGCGGGCCAAACCGCAGCTGGACGACAAGGAATGACAGTACCACAGCATGCACAATACTCTGTTACATTAACACCCGGACATTAACACCGAACCGAACATCCGTGTACAACCTATTTGCAGTTATGCTTATCAGTTACATGTATTTGATATATCGAAAGAACACCAGTGCCAAATGTACACTTCATTGCATCTCATTTTCTGAACCGTGGGGATTGATGGACATTGATATTACAGATTCAGAAGTTAGCCCATAATGTTATCTAGCCAAATTCTCATTTTATTATAAGTAATTGCATTTACAATATTGACCCTTTTTAGGTATGATATTTATTATGTGGGTAGCCTTTACCCTATAGTATCTTACTGTAGTTCTGTGTTTGTGTATTAAAATGTCATAATTTTATTGGAAAAATTTGGACTCAGTTTTCTATGAATTGAAAGGCCCTTTAAGGATAATTCGGAGAAACTAGCGGCGGCACCCTGTGGAGATGTTAAGAACCTTTAGAAACTCACTAAACACACCTGGTGGACGTTTTCAGAATCTTTAGGAACTAACTGACTCCCCTTGGTGTTTTTAGGTTCAGGACTTATTTAAAAAAAAATTATTTAGTAAGTTTTCCCCTTGAGAGAGCCTCGAACCCTCACCAGGGGTCACTTTTCACCAAAATCCCCCTCACCAAGGGTCACTTTTCGGAGATTTCAACAAATTCCCCCCAAAAAGGGTAACATTATCCCAAAATTCTTCGCCACAAGGGTCACTTTTGACCAAAATTCTTACACCAAGGCCTACTCCTCAGGGAAAATTGCTAAAACCTAGGCACTTTTGTCCAAAATCCCCCTCAGCAAGGGTCACTTTTGACCAAAATTCCCCTCACCAAGGGTCACTTCTGCCCAAAATCCCCCTCACCAGGGGTAAGGGTTGTCAAAGGGCCAGCCACACACCCGTGTCAAAAAAATTTGAGCACCCCCCCCGGGCTTGTATATCTAACCCGTAACCAAGGATACTGCGTTTTAAAGGTAGAAAAACGGGATAGAAGTGTTTTATTGAGGTTTGTAACGTTTGCCTAAAAATGTCAGATTGTCGTAAAAATTCTTGCCAAACGTTTTCCTTTAGTTTGAAATTACGTGTTTTAAGTCATAGACTGAAAGTTAAGGGCTGTATTTGACAAATTTAGCTACAAAAGCTATAAGTCTGTGGCACCAAGGAAGGGACTATTGAATTAGGCTTGTTTTCTATGTGAAATAACATGTAGAAACAACTCAAATGGGCACAAAATATTTCCCGATGAAGAGCTAAACACATACACATGAGAATAAATGTTAACAATCAGGGAAATTGTTCATTCTCTTGCTTGTAAAGTGCAGTTTCACAACAATATTGGTAAACACTTTTTATTGCACACTAGAAGTACAGTTGTATAGGGAATATCATTAAAACTTCCCCAAAATGCTGATTTTAAACAATTTTTGAATATTTCGATATCACTTTGTGGAAAGGCTCACATTTGCATTTCTTTAACCAGAATGTTCTAAATGGTACCATTGTGAAGAAAAAATTGTTCCCTCATTTATTTGATGACTAATTCCATCTCTGACAGTGTATTTCAATTCCTATAGGTGTAATGCAAATCAAAGTCAACAAAAATACAACATTTCAGAAACGTTTCTAGGGTATTTACAAATTTCACAATTACCCACATTTCTCCAGAGAAACATGACATTGGTGCCTTTCTTGGTGCCACGGACTTATACATGTATATGTATCATAAGAAGCTTAGAAACGTTTAAAAATACGTGGTTTTAGGATGGCTGATGCTGATCCAAATGTAACCCACCAGTACAAGTGACTGAATCAAGCCAGATCTTAGCTATACATGACAAAACCATTAGCTGATTGCGTGTATTTTTTGTTCTTGTTCTAAAGGGCACATAAATCATCTCATTGTCAGGGAATTGGTTACCACCCTCTTCCGTGCACCGAACCGACCCAGTAACGTACGGCGCGGTTAGATTGTCAGACTGGTAAGTAGATCAGTTGGTAGAGCAGCAGCTTACGTGATCTGAGGGTCGTGGGTTCGAGTCCCGCTTTCTCCAGATGATTTTTCCGCAACTGTTACACCATGAAAATAATGTCTCATTATATGAAAGGCCCCATCTCAGACTGTAAATCAGCTTTATTTTTTGTTTTGAGGTTAAGTATAGGCTGGAAAACATATGCAACGAATCTTGTGGGGTTTGCATGGGTTTCTAAGATTATACCTAGTATCTTTGAGTATATTTGGGATACGGAATATGATGTGTGGGTCAGGTTGCACTCCAAGCAGTAGCTGAATATTGGGAGTACAATGTATTTCTTGGAACGCTCACAAAGCAATGTATTTCTTGGAATGCTCACAAAGCAATGTATTTCTTGGAATGCTCACAAAGCAATGTATTTCTTGGAATGCTCACGCATGTCACTAAGTTAGGGGTCACTGGGTTTTGGGATGAATCGTTACTGATGCTATACTTGGTTTAAACCACATACTTCCAACATTCCAATATTCTCTTTAGTGGAAGAGTTGTTGAAGATGAACTGGTTATGGGTAGGATAACAGTCTGTCCCCATATGCCGGCTACGAATGGTATTGGGATAGCAGCTGACCTGACCTAGCAGTGACATGATGACCTACATAGAGACCTTTTATTTACCACACTGCTACTGCTTACACTGATTCAGGGATGGTCCTGGTCAATGTAAATTGGAGTAGTGCAGTGTGAACAATAAAAACTCCATATACCATGGATCCATCATGGACTATTGTATGGATCCTGGTTCACACTATGCAGAGCGACACTGTGGGAAGGAGGGATTTGGTGTACAACCTTCTCATCCAGGGATATTAGGCTTATTGTCCTTAATATCAATATATTTAACACAAGTAGTAGGGCCTACAGCGAAACACTTGACTCCATGGGTGTGAACAATCCAGGAGTGATTTATTAATCCATCTTCTTCCTTCTTGGATTAAGACAACACACTAGTGATTTCAAATTCAAGGCCTAGCGACCGCCTTTCAGTGATCATGAGTTTGATTGATATTTTCCTCTGTACTATGGAGCAGTTCTTGTTGCTGTCTGTGATTCTCAGTGCACATACTACTTGGTGTGATCTCTCCGGCAATGGTGTCCTAAACGATGGTCAACTAACCAGGCCCAATGTCCTCTTCATCATCGCTGACGACATGAGGCCCCAACTAAATTCATATGGCCCAGACAGCCCTGCCCGCGTTAGTCCCAAAATGCACACACCCAACCTGGACGGTCTGGCAGCACAGAGCTTCCTGGCGCGTCGGGCACATGTTCAGTATGCCATGTGTGGCCCGAGTAGAACCTCCCTCCTCACCAGTCGCAGACCAGACACAACCCACGTCTATGACAACCTCCATTATTTCCGCAAGGTTGGAGGCAACTTTACAACCCTGCCGCAGTACTTCAAGGAAGAAGGGTATGTGTCAGTGGGAATGGGCAAGATATTCCATCCTGGTGTGAGTGCTTCTGGCCAGGATGACCCACCATCTTGGTCTAGACCTTACTGGCATCCTTCTAATGAGAAGTACTGGTGGAAGAGAACCCACAGCTGGATTGCAGTTACAGCAGAAGAACGTAAACGGTTTCCGTTGCCAGATGAGCAAATTGCAGACCACGCTGTGAAAGTCCTGCACGACCTCGCACCAAAAGCCAAAACAGGTGAGGCACCATTTTTCATGGCAGTTGGATTCTTGAAGCCACATCTGCCCTTTGTGTTTCCAGAAGAATTCCTCCAGTATTATCCGATGGATGCGATACACTTGCCCGATAATGGCTTTGCTCCAGTGAATATGCCCAATATTGCATGGAACCCTTACTACGAGCTTCAGACTTATCATGATATCGCATCACTACATGTGACTGGTGCCATAAACACTTCCCTTCCCGATGCTGTCATTCGGGATCTGCGCCGAGCCTATTACAGCGCGGTGAGTTATTCAGACCATCTTATTGGTGTCGTGCTAGATGAACTCACAAAACTCGGTCTCCATAACAACACTATCATTGCCTTCCTTGGAGACCACGGCTGGCAGCTTGGGGAGCATGGTGAATGGTGTAAGCAGACTAACTTTGAGTTGTCCACACATGCCCCGCTCATGGTCTCAGTGCCAGGCCTTACCACTGGAGCTGCTCATGTAGCCAGTGAGCAGTTCATAGAGTTTGTAGACATCTTCCCGACCATAGTAGAGCTGGCTGGACTTCCTACCCTCCATACATGTCCTACAACAGGCTCAAACAAGTTACAGCTTTGCACAGAGGGTCAAAGTTTTGTACCACTCATTAAGCAAAGCCATGCGAACAACCGTAAATATGACACAAACATAAGGATTCCGTGGAAGCTACACGCATTTTCTCAATTCCGACGCTTCCAAAATGACACAAAAGTCATGGGCTACACCATGAGAAACAGCCGGTTCAGGTACACAGAGTGGGCATACTTCTCAGGTAAACCAGCATTCAAGCCAAATTGGAGAAAGCTTTATGGAATAGAACTGTATGATCATATGTATGATCCAGAAGAGAATACCAATGTGGCTGATGACCCTAAATATAGTGCGGTCTGTAAGGCACTGCAGGCCACACTCCACAAGGGATGACAACAAACAGCATAGGCCAGTACCTGGTCACCGGTCGACCGGGAATTTCTACACAAGTTACGTTATTGCTTCGATAATGTATACCAGATGTAGGTGAGTGTGATGCCCCCTGCTGTACAGGACGGGGACTACATCAAGATGGTGCTGGAGTCGCCTATACCTGACAGCATGGCAGCACACACATACACATGGGTGGTGTCTAAGGTGAATCCACATGATTAAACTTATTTGATTTATATAAATACAATTGGATTCTCAAAAGCTGACTGGAGCGTGTAGCGAATGGGATCATATCCATATGTACATGTAGAATTGTCTACCCTGTGCTAAACATTCTCTTCATTATGATAATTGTTTGGACAGTTATACTTATGAGATAGCCAACAAGATCTTGAAAGAAATCAGTTCTGTCATGTGTTAGGTGTGATGAAGACGTGCCAGGAAATAAAGGGAGAAAACTAAACGATTCTTCGCAACGTTTTAATGTAGCAAACAATGACATAATTATGATTATTTGCATCTATCCATGTAGACTTTCACAAAAATATAGAAACATGACTATTCATGAGTTGCCCGCTAACGGACTGATTCAATGACAATTTGAAGGGCACAGCAACGGAACTAGATCAGAATTGTAGAGCTATGTAATTTATAATCCAGATGAGCCAAACCAATCCAGGTGACACCTGGAATAATTCATAAACAGCTATCAGTGAGCGACATGCTTTGAAATGTTTTATTGGAACGTCTCCCTCACTAGAACCAATAGATAATATTTGCTCTAACATTAACCTGCAACAATTCAATGAACCTCATACTCGTTACAGAAATACCTGGTCAAGTGGGAGGAATGTCTATAAATACAATAAATACATGTTGCACTATTTAAGCTTGGATTCTCAATTATATCTGAGAAAAGAATCCCAAATATTAATGGGGATATCATTAACAGCTTGACAACAAATCCATGGTAGTTATGTACATATGAAATACAAGTACAACTGTTTTACAGCGGTGGACATGCTAAATGTTATGGACTCTAAAATGTGCCATTCTAGTGCAGTTTATTTATTCCCATCAGATTACCATGTACAATGTTTTCAAATATTCTGAGTATTCGACATTTTTCAAATATTCTGAGTATTTGAAATCTCAGATCAATTTCTGAACACATACATTTATTTAGTTAGTGGTGAACGATATTCTAGAACTTAACAGTTTACTGGTATTCATTATGGCAATAAACTTAGTACTTCCGTTTTTACATGTTTGTTGCAACATGATATCTACGCACAGGTTGATTCTTTACTGTCAAAGTTGCATTGTAAAATCGATATTTATATGTATGACGTTTCATAAACATTTATAGCATACAATACCTGGGGATCTTACCTGACAATATATGATGATTAATTATTTCTAACAGTATGCAGATCCATGAGTATGAATGTTATATAACAAAATGCTGCGCATAACAGAAGTTCTGAATGTCCAACACTAGGTAAAGCTTTGTAATGTATTGATTTGCATGTTACAAATGGAGAAATAGGATCGGGCCTCTCTTATCGTTACAGTCTCGTTATGATTGCAGTATATTGCATGACTTATACCTAGAGTGCATTGTCGTTTTGACGTAAATCATAATGTATGTAGGGTAATGAGATTGTGCATGGTTGTTTATAGTAAAGGAACCCTTTTTCGGTGTATGCTTGTTGAGTTCACCTGATTACAGGCAACACCTGTTTTCCCACTCGGAGACATTCCTTCAGAATTTTTCGGCATCTGAAATGCTATACGTTAGTAAAGCAATCATTATATTCAAACACTGGTTAATACATAACATCATACTTATTGTAGACAATGTTTTGTTCCCTCTTATTTGATACACCAATATTCTCATCTACTCGAATCAAAATTAATAATAACACTATCACTATGAGTCTTTACCAGCCGAGTTCCTGTCGCCCGTGGCTATTCACAGTTAACTTATCTGATACAGAAATAGATAGAGAAAGCTGCATAAAAACTCACCAAATATACATGCATCATAAGATTTGCAGGGAAAACTTTGCTCGATTATTGCACAATTTCAGATATTTCTAAATTCTAGTTCTAGTTCCTAACCACATGCCTTAAAAGAGACAAGAAATGCATATCTGTTGAGCTTTGATAAATACAATTTTCAGATCTAGACATGAATATGGAAAGTATGCTTCCCTAGGGGCAGTCAGGAGCTAATAGGGCTTTAAATACAAAGGAATGATTGGAATCTACTAGAGCATAACTTCTAGCACATTAATACTATGTGATTATCTAGAAGTGTCTTCTTTTAGTTACATCTAATGATATAGGCACGACATTAACTGATTTGTTCATATGCTACCATCTAGATAATCATCGATAAGTTAGACACTTCGATTAATTGTGTGTCAAGAGACGTGTATTTTATTTAGCACATGCAAACTATAAAGCAGAAATGATATCACACTTTTATCATTTGGTCTGAAATAATTCCATGATAACTACATTTATAAGTTATAAAGTTTGTGGTAACATACTGAAAGGTTTTAGTCTTTTAAATGAAGGAAACTATTTAACACAGGCAGGAAATCTCTAATAAATTACCTGGCACATAAATACACAAGCATTGCCTAATTTTCCTACGCAGCTGTAAACACTTTATAATGACATGTATTACAACCTATCACACAACTGATGCTCTCCTCAGACTGGTTTAATCAGAGGCACACCTGAGAAGAGCTCGTGTGATACTGTGTTATACAACAACAGGGTGCGTCACAACAATCAGATTCTATTAGCCCTACCCGCTACCTCGGAACTCATATTGTGCGATTGTTAACCTTCCAGTTTGATAAAAGGCAATCAGGAGTTGGATTGTAACTTGTTTTGAACAGTCTCTGCCAGTTCCTTGATTGTCGCTGAGTGACCTGATTGGAGAAGGTTGTCTACAGAACTACTGAGCTTGTGTTGCTTAACTGAGATCTTTATTTGTTCATCTGAAAAATAAAAATAATCATTGAATCAGAAATGGAATCACATTGCAAATCAGAGGGTCATGAGCTCTTTAAAATATAAAATTAATAGATTTATAATCATTCACCCAATTAACAAGTGCCCATGGGACCAATTTGATTTTAGCTTAGGTTGAAAGTCGGCCAAGTTACTATGTGGGTTTTAGGTTGGACAGATGACCGGGTTCCCATCAGTGCCCAGATGAGTTTAGTCAGGCAAACTAACCAGAACCCATCTTCAGCCTGTCGGTTTTTGTAATACTAATAGGGCTATGGATTAGATCCACGCAAACTGCCAAATTTCGACATATATACCAGTTTCAGAGTGGGCTACCCTATATGGATGCAAATCAGTTCCAATGCTGGCTGCCTGACTTGGGCTCGGTTCAGTTTAAAAGTGGGTTGTCTGATTTGGGCTCAGATTAGGGTGGCCGGAGGGTTTTTTAAAATGGATGAAACGTATATGCATCATATATGTCTAGAATGCCTCAATATTCACATTTAACGAACTACCATTGTCATGCGGATACAGTAACTACGTAACTCACTGTAGCTTATTGCAGATACCTCACCCCTGTATCCTTTCTGACAGATCTGAAGACTGGTCCACAACACATACATAGGGCCAACATCTTATTCACACCACACTGCTGCCACCAATGTCCAATGTAGGCACTAATTACCAGCATGGATTTCTATATAGCCCTATGACAGGAGGTGCCCTCTAGTGTTATAATATGATGTTACTGCTTGAGATTGGGGTCTCAGACTCCCATATGACCCCCAGCAGATGGTCTGCCGCTGGCTGGCGGTGGGTTGTATTATTTCCATTCCAAATGCATCATTTTGATTTGATTTAGCTCTATCTCCAGTAATTTACCCTGGATTACCAATTTAAGATTTCTATGAAAAAAATAACCCTGAAAATACACATTTTTATCGGGCTTATCTCAACAAGATATAAATTCCCTAAGTAGTTATAGGACCTCCCATGAGATACCTGCATTCAAGATGCTTCAAACAAAAAAAAAGAATCTCGTTGATACATGGATTTGCCATCAAGCAGTGTCCATTCTCCCAAATGATGGTTTGCATGGACCACTCAGTTATAGAGTTCAAGAAAGGCTCAAAATATGAAGGACTATCAACTTTGCCCTCAAATTGCAGTATGTAACACAATTTATTTTGCTGATTCCAGCCCACATATGATGGACCTATTCAAGATCTCCTGATACCAATTTACTAGAAGTCTCTAACTGATACAACACAGAAATGGGAAGGCATCATAATAGGGTCATTTAACATAGGATCAGATACGGACTGGGCACTCACGCAGACTCTCCGGCCACCCTACTCAGATTGGGTTTGGACATGGTAAACTGATCTGGTGGTTCGGAATTTAAAAACACTAAATGTCTCTACTGTAAGTAGATTATTCCAAGAAAACAATAATAATTTGCCTCTAATTGGGTAGGACGAGTGTGACTTTGCCTGGGTGGGTTGACCAGCAGAATCTAGGGTTCTTTTAGAGGAATAATTAAATCAGTTCTAAAACCAATTGTAACTCTCCCAGGTGGCGTATGGCATCAAATTTGACAACCCATCTTAAAGTCAATCTCACCTCAAATTGGAAAACCCTTGCAGAAACTGACCTCATCCAAGTTAGTTGCCCGACCTGGAGGCTGTGTCTCACGACCTTGAGCCAATGTTTTTGTCTCTGACCAGGTGCCGTCTCTGACCAGGTGCCGTCTCTGACCGGGTGCCGTCTCTGACCGGATGTCACTTTGGAAGTTCAGTTATGTTCTACCAACAGCAGGAGGCTAATAATAAGTACATAACAGCTGCTATAACGTTTTTACATATCCTTATATATAGGTCAGAGACGGCACCTGGTCAGAGACGGCACCTGATCAGAGACGGCACCTGGTCAGAGACGGCACCCGGTCAGAGACAAAAACAATGGCTCAAGGTCGTGAGACACAGCCTGGAGCGATTTTGCAAAGCCCTGTACCCTAAACCATCGGGAGCCTGTCCTGTCGGTTAGCCCACTATAAGGGCCACATTGGTGAACACTATCTGGCCCCACTGGGGTACAATCAGCAGATCATGTAGATCACTAGAATAAATGTATCACTGGTGTAGAGCCTCCATCCTACCCAATAAGTACAATGTGTCAGAAACAAGAGCTAGCTACATACACGAAAGGAGCTGCATCAGAGTCCAGAGTGAGATGTGGATGAAGCTGTCGTCGTCGGAGTGGAGGTACACGTCCAGGTAGTCCAGCAGGGCCTGCTCACAACGTACCAGCGTGCTGGGAGGGATCTCTGAAACCACAGCCACTAGTTTAGCTACACAACAGCAAACCTCATGTCATGTCGCCTTGGTTTGGTTCTGTCCTGGCCAGCTACTACCGGTAGTGACCAGGACATCATACTGCGTACAAGCCTAAGCTATATGCGGTCAGATCCAATATGGCCTTGTTTCATCAAGAAAGATGCTCTATATAATTCTTTCAATACCTCCCATATATGTAATTGTATTTTTGTAATTGAGGTTGGTTGATGGAGTGCAGCTCATAAGCACTTACCAAGAATATTCAATCATATAATTAATTTACCTCATCTTCAAAGATTATTTAAAAATGGGAATATCACATTGATAGAGCATGATGAAATGATGGGTTTTTATTTCCATATTAAATACTGTTAATTCTCAGGTCATAGCTTGGCTTGTAAGCCCTGCAAACAAAATCTCAAGCAGAACTCGTGCCATTCTTGAGTCATATTCCCAGGAAATTCTTGGTTTTTTTTGAATGAGTGAAACTCGGAAAATACATGTCACCATTTAACATGCCCCTGGAAACGTTGACACTTCACGGGAATCTCCCGCGTCCACAGCTTTGCGAGAATGCCAAAATTTATGGCAGCATACACATGACCTACCTGTTAGGGCCAGCTGACCGATGGTACCGGCACAGTTATATCTGATATCAAGCAGTTCGCTCTTCACAGCTAGTTGTATAAGGCGCGAGAATCCCTTACCACTGCCAGTGGCCAGCAGCTTCTTCTTAGTTGAGTCTGAAACAAACCAGAGTAGGCCTTAATATCACATAAGTACAGCACCAGCTGTGGACATTGTGAGAACAATGTTTTCAATATGTCTAGGCGTGTAGCGGGATGAATTATCAAACAATGAGCTATCACTGCGGAATTCTTAAGGTGCATTAGATAACGGGTACCCATTGTACAATGATGCCTTTGACTTATCTCAAGTCAGCGAGGTAGCCATCCACAAATAGTAGTAGTCTTGCCTCGCAGTAGGACAGATATCTATATGTTGCTTGCCCAATACAGCAATGACTGCATCTATGGATGATTGAATCTATAAAATGACTAACCACATCTATGAGGTGAGGGAGAAAACCACTACCAGGGCACGTCCCCTACTCTTTTCGAAGGATAGCAAGTACTCTTTTATTTGCCTGGTCCTACATACCTGGGCTAGTACCATAATAGGCAGTATATGTAGCTAAATATGAATTCACACATTGTTGAATGGATACAGTGAATATACAGACCTTCATCAGCCAGTACAGCCAATGCAGCAGTTACTTCAGATAATACCACGTCTGGCGTCTGGACGTTTAACAAGACCTCTATCAGGGCCTCAACACAACCACTCCGGGTCATACTCTGCAGCAATACAAACGTTCTTGTGGGTTAGGTTCTCTCTCTCTATATAAATGCAATGGTTCTGGGAGCAATTTTCTGAGTTACCAGTCATATAGTAATCTCCTTCAGCTGTGATATTAGGCACACCTGGGATAGCTCTCCTAGGTGCGCAGACAAACGTTAACAGCGCAAACTTAACACAGAATTAAGAGCAGGGTTCCCAAAAACAATTCAGATTGAAATTCCATGACATTTCCATGACATTCCATGACAAAAATCTCAATTTTCCATGACATTTATAACCTTTTTGTGGGGGTCGGGGGGCTTGACCCCGAGGAAATTTCTAAAATTAAGAAAGCAAATGGGAGATTTTGTGATATTAATTCCATTATCTTCATTTTCCATGACATTCCATGACATACTACAATTTTTTACAAAATTCCATGACATTCCACGACTCTCCAGACAGCTTTCAAATTCCATGACTTTCCATGACATGTGGGAACCCTGTAAGAGTGATAATTTTTTTAACAACGGGGGGGGGGGGGGGGGGGGCATATACTATAAGGCAGACTTCAGGTTTGGTTGGCAGATACAAGTGGAACTATCAGATTATATATTTAGATTTAAGATCATAGATTAAGATTATGCAATACAAAAGAGGGCTGCCTTATATTAAGATATTTTAAGAAATCACATTAAGATTGCGCTGTTAACGTTTGTCCGCGCACCTGGGAGAGCTATCCTGTATTTGCGTGATCTTAGTGCATGTGGCTAATTGGGTCATCGGTCAGATCTGTGCCTCTACATGGGTAAAATTCGACACGGGCGACACGGCCGTTTTAAGCCCTTCTGCTAAAAAACGACACATGGTCAAAATTGTGGGTATGCATGTAGAGGCACAGATCTCATCAGAGACCTAATGGTGCCATGAGAGGAAGAGTAAACTACAGCATCCTGGAAGCAGAAGCTGTAGGGGTTGGGTAGACAAACCTGCTAGTTGAACACATAATTATAGCCCCCGAAATGGTCAAATCATAATTATACAATCTGGCAAATATATACAAGTGCTGATATAATTATTGCTTGCTTTAAAATATAGTTTGAGGTATAAAGTCAGGTGTTAGCTTCCTAGTAAAGATTGAGCATGTGAGTGGCCTCACAGATGATTGAGGGTAAGCTGGAGCTGGAGCTTATCATGTACTAAGATATAGTACTCCCTTATAATCATCCATTGGTCAATTCTGGCATCAGAAATGAATTCCTTGTTAAAAAGTACCCTCAAGTCATGTGTCATACATGTATGTTATTCCATTTCAGGCCAGGAGGTGGGTGTGGGTGAGCAGGTGGGTGTGGGAGAGCAGGTGGGTGTGGGTGTGCAGGTGGGTGTGGGCGACAGTTGAAGGCTGCGGGCATGTACCGCCTTTTGTCCCTATCAAAAAGCCAGGCGATCAGACGATAAAGGGCAGAGATACGGGAAGGTACAATTTCATCTGCATATGTTGACATCTCAACGCGTCGCGGTGGCGCCACCCTCTGCATGATGGTTGCAACAGGAACTATAATATTTGTCTACTGTTGCTCTGTATTGGTGTCTTTAATTTAAATTAAAATTAAAGTAGCTAGATGGTTCTTTACTGTGTGTTCGAGGGTATTTCTAGTGTACAAGATGGCATTTCTGTATGTAAAGAGAGAAATATGGGGCAGTGTGGCTGAAAATGTGATTTTTATCTTTGGTTTAACATTGAACCCTATGTGGCTTTCATTTAGAGGGTGGCAATTTAACAGCAATTTAACAGTAGTGAAGAGTTTATGTGAAAGAGAGAAATTCGTGTCGAAAGATCGCATTTCAATATCATATTGAAAAAAAGAGATATTTGATTTCTTTTCGAAGGAAACATTTGTCCCCCGATCTTGCCCATCTATCTATAACACAGGCTGAATGATAGACATTCTCCTATGTAACAAAAACGTCTTAAAACGTGTTTCAGTCACTAGGTATAACTCAGTTTACCCTGAGTCAACAATGTAGCATGTGGGCTGACCTCTATTTGGTCGCCGGCGGCCAGGTTACGGATGGTGCCTGCAGCGTGCACCTGTGCCTCGGGGTTGGATGCCTTCACCACCAGCTTACGTAACTCTGACAGAAACGTCTCCGAAATTATCCCTGCCTGTGAAGTGATATAAATTATACTATGTTATTAAAGGATTTATTCATGGTTCATATGCAATCATTTATCAGAAAAATATTATGGTACAATTCATAAGGCCAAAAAAAAAAGAGTTGTGTTCAGGTAACATGGCCCAAAAAAAGTAGGGTAGGTAGGTCGATTTTTCTTTTTTTACCATTTCGTTTTTAAGGATTTTGATACAAAATTCCTCCCATTTTCGTATAATTTTACAGAAAAAAAAATTCAGTTAAAAAGAAAAGCTTTTTGGTAGAAAAAATGCAAAAATGCCTTCCAAAAAAAAAAAAAAAAAAAAAAGAAAATTTGGGTTGGGCCAAAAAAATAGGGTCGCTAGGGATACCTGAACACAACTTTTTTATTTTTTGGCCTAATGCTTAAAGAGTGTCAGTCATTATTTGAGCTATACTTGCTGAAATGACATACATTTTCATTTTAATACCCTCATATAGGCCTACACTGCGCTCATTTGAGACCTTTGCCCTTGTTCAAACCATTACAGAAATAACTTAATATATTTAGAGGTAATCCTCGGCTGGCTTCTCATCAAGGTTTGTTGTGTTATATAACCCGGGTATACTGCTTCTAGAAATGCTCTTGGACCCGTAGTAAGATGTAGCTACCTCATTGGCCTTGTGAATGGAGAGGTTGCGGAGGCAGGCTAAAGACGCGGTCAGCATCTCCCCGTCAGCTACTTTGACTAGGTCGTGTAATCTGGGTAATCCTTTCAGCTTCACGATAAGGATCTGGTTATCACCTGTATAATGCCATCATCAACCGTATTAAGCAGGTTTTAATGGAAGTCATTTTTTAAAACAATACTCGGACATGTGCTGAATACGTTTTGTCAGACAATGGCACAAAACTATAGATTATGGCAGTTGCCAAAATAACTAATGAATTAAATAACACGTCATGTAGATTGCCCAAGGTTAATGTTAAGGTCATGTAAATGTTTAGATGTATTTAAAAATGAACAAAAAAATGAAATTTACACCAGAACCGCCAGAACTCACCGTCTGATGCAAGGTTCCTGAGGGCAAGGCATGCTTGGTATCTAACCTATGACACATATAAATAATAATGATAAAATGTGAAATATATAAAATAGTTGTATACAGAATAAAATACCAAAACATTCTACTTTTGTCTCTAAACTCTTAAGGCAAAATGAAGAAAATGTAAAATCTAGACTACAAATTGATTAATGTAAATTATAGGCTATTGACTTAAAGATCAGTTTGTGGTACTGAGCTACATGCATAGGTGTAACATGAAAAAGCTTGTATTAATTTGGAAATGATGGAACTTAGGAAAGGGTGATCAGCTAGATTTTGAGCTTAACCTGACAATGTGTACAATGCAAAATGTGATTCAGCTCTCATTATTTATGAGAACCCATACATTTTAAGCACACTGGCCAGGTCAGACTTATATGTGTGTATTAAACTGCTGGCACCTATCACGATCAATGTGGAAAATTAGTGGTTCGCAACATGCAGATGGATGTGAATGAGAAACTGTGAAAAACATATAAAAAATATTTTCAAGAAAAGTATAACAGCCTTACCTTCCTCTGCTTTGATTTGAGCAGACACAACAAGCGTTTGATAACATCATAATGCCCAATGGCCACCATCATAGCCCGATGCCGGTCATTAACGGCTAGATTACTCAGGGCAGCCGCCGAGTAATATTGGACATCCGAGTCTCGTCTGTGTAGAGCCTCAACCAGGATAGGCAGCGAACCCTCCTGAACAAGTTCATTACGAATTGTCTCTGGAAAAAGAAAAAGGGTCATAACAATGAAATACCAACACAATGGGAACATGTGGCATGACATTGTTATCATTCCCAGATTGTAGACATACTAGATCTAAATGGTATTGCAGAACTTATCTACCGGCATTATAAAAACATCAGTTACCGTAAGAGCCTTCATATCACAGCATAGACCTGGACCAAATTACCACTGGCCTGTCGCTTTGAAAAAAGAAGAGAATGTAAACTTTAAAGATACTGTAATAACTCTTTGTGAGGCTAAGCGCAAGAAACACCACCCTACCAACCCCCCCCCCCCCCATCCCTAGTTTCCTAGAAATATGGGACCACTGGCAATTTAAATTGTCACTGTTTTAGCACAAAACAGGTGCTTAATGAGTCCCCATAGGACGAAACTACTAAATCTGGCCCATAAACCTGGTTTTGGGACCTGTCACTAAGGATTGCTGATCCCCATAGTGACTGTTGTCAAGTAACCTAACTACTCTGTCAACAAGTGACTGTTGCCATGCAATGGTGTTCCTCATGACGTCATGGTCCGACGACCTAACCATCATTAGCAGTGGTTGCACCCTGCAGTGAAGTCGTTCCTCCCTAGCTTTGTCAAAAATAAACGACATATTTTTCATCATATGTTTACTCAGGCCAAAAAAAGAAGGTGTGTTTCAGGTTACATTGTCTAGAAATATAGGGTAGGTTGGTCAAACCTTTTAAATTTTAGTGTGAAAAGTGCCACAAAATTGACTGGCAAACGTCAGTGCCGACACTCAATTCATGGAGCCTCAACTCGACTGTATAATAGCCCAAAACTGTTCAAAGATATTGTTTTGTTTTTTCAAAATTGGATAAAAATGTCTACGGTCGGCCCTGTTTAGCTAGGGTCGGGTAGCCTAAAACGAACCCTTTTATTATTTTTGGCCTGACCAACAAACCACAAACAGCTAATATAAGGTTGGCAATAGGATTTGAAAGACGGGTTGTTTGGATTCGAATTTTACATGAGCCAACTGTTGTACAGTCTAAATTCATCCTTACATTGGCTTACACTTCCCTAAATCCTCAATTAAATGTTGACCTCAGTCCCAAAGGGTGGGAATCCTAAATACATGGTATGAACATTATGTAATTATCCAATTTTATCCTGGTCCGTAAGTGGATGATAGAGATCGGACGTGTGATTAACATCTCAGAAGACTCAGAGGTTGGATACTCGTTTGATTCAGTTCTATTTTAATTTATTGGTTCAGTATAACTTTAGTCATATAGTTGAATATACATGTATATGATTGATCAATAATTTTCAGTCAAGATAATACATATATAGATGTACTTAATTTGATACTTCAATGCTCTAAATGGTTAAGTATGTGTTAAAGAGTTAAGTGTGAATTAAATAGTTAAATGTAATTAAAGGTTAAGACTACACTATAGGGTTGATTCTGTAACAAAGGGTTAAGTGTGCGTTAAATGGTTAAGTTTGCATTAATTGGTTAAGTGTAAACTAACGGGTTAGCTCTGTACTAAAGGGGTTCAACCCCTTCCTAACAATTTGGGACAGATTTTCTCCACCTTCCTCATCTAGGAACTCCTTAGGGTCGTCTAGGAGCTCTTGGGAGTTATCTGGGAGCTCTGTGGGAGAATCTGTGAGCCCCCCCCCCCCCCAGGTATCTGGTGGAAACGTACCGCTGTCACAATTTTGTACCATCCCTAATGGTCTATGCACCACCCAACAAACCTCCCATTGAGATACTATGGGAATCTGAAGTGTAGACGGAGTGTCTACTTTACTGCCGTGTAGTTTGTTTTAGGATTGTGAGAAAATGTGAGGTATTTTAAGAATACTTCAGAATTTTTACAGAGGGTTGTAATAGGTCTATATTTTGATTTTTGGATGGGCAGATAGGAAAACAGTTCAATCTTCAGACAATGAAAGTTGTTGGGTCGAAAATTTGATTTTTGTATGAGTTGGTTTTAGAGAAATAAATTTTGGTCCAGATTTCTTTTATTCTCGTCCTGCTTACCTGTCGCAAAAGACTCTAGCGTTCTGAGTCAATTATATGTGTATTATGTGTGTATGTGTTGCTCTTCATGGAAACACCTGATTGTCTCTCAAGTAAAATGCTGGTTGGTGGGGACCCAGTGCTCTATAACTACTCGCACATTAAGTCTCTCCCGCTATATTTGTACCATGAGCCCTATCTATCTGTGGTTGTATCAGAGCATCTATAGACTCTTACGCGTTGGTAAACAAGTAAAAGTATCTAGGGAAAAGGTATTTCAATTGATTTAATCGACTTGACGGCCATAATAACCATGATAATTGCATCACAAACCATAAAAGACCTCGGTACACATACAATCATTATCTCACAGTTGAGATCATGTGGTGTAATGCTTGGCGCATGGGACTGGACCCCCAGACCCCGTCACACACACCCCTATTGCCCCCAGACCCCACTACAGACCCCCTACCGGCGGGTAGGGGTACCCCCAGACCCCATCACAGACCCCCTACCGCGGAGGTAGGGGCGCCCCCAGACCCCATCACAGACCCCCTACCGGGCGGGTAGGGGCGCCCCCAGACCCCGTCACAGACCCCCTACCGGGCAGGTAGGGGCGCCCCCAGACCCCGTCACAGACCCCCTACCGGGCGGGTAGGGGCACCCCCAGACCCCGTCACAGACCCCCTACCGGGCGGGTAGGGGCGCCCCCAGACCCCGTCACAGACCCCCTACCGGGCGGGTAGCCCCCAGACCCCGTCACAGACCCCCTACCGGGCGGGTAGGGGCGCCCCCAGACCCCGTCACAGACCCCCTACCGGGCGGGTAGGGGCGCCCCCAGACCCCGTCACAGACCCCCTACCGGGCGGGTAGGGGCGCCCCCAGACCCCGTCACAGACCCCCTACCGGGGAGGTAGGGGCGCCCCCAGACCCCATCACAGACCCCCTACCGGGCAGGTAGCCTCCAGACCCCATCACAGACCCCCTACCGGGCGGGTAGGGGCACCCCCAGACCCCGTCAGACCCCCTACCGGGCAGGTAGGGGTGCCCCCAGACCCCATCACAGACCCCCTACCGGGCAGGTAGGGGCGCCCCCAGACCCCATCACAGACCCCCTACCGGGTGGGTAGCCTCCAGACCGCACTACAGACCCCCTACCGGGCAGGTAGGGGCGCCCCCAGACCCCATCACAGACCCCCTACCGGGCAGGTAGCCTCCAGACCCCACTACAGACCCCCTACCGGGCAGGTAGCCTCCAGACCCCACTACAGACCCCCTACCGGGCAGGTAGCCTCCAGACCCCACCACAGACCCCCTACCGGGCAGGTAGCCTCCAGACCCCACCACAGACCCCCTACCGGGCGGGTAGCCTCCAGACCCCACCACAGACCCCCTACCGGGCGGGTAGCCTCCAGACCACACCACAGACCGCCTACCGGGGAGGCACTATGTCAGGTAGGTGTGCCAGTGATGTACAAGCATCTACCTGTCTCAGTCCCGGGCCAAGGCTCTCAAGGGAGATTGGAGTGTGAGTGTCTCAATTCAATTTCAATTTCAAGAAGTGTTTTTATTGCTTTCATTAGAGAGATACTTTTCAGTTCTCTCTATCTCTCTGCTTTCATTCATACAATGTTTCTTCATGCGCACTAGTGGGCCCACATAATATAATACTTAGATGCATGTTGCAACATACCGTATAATACCTGACCCACCCAACCCGAATCAGTTATGAGAATCTATATGGTTCTCACAGAATGAGTGTGTTAATGTAGCTGATGTGTGCCTTACGTAGATGTGTCAGGTTGAGCAGTGCTCCACAAGCATTCCGCTGCACGCGGACATCACTAGCAGACCGGGCTAGGGTGATGATGGCCGGGATACCGCCCGCGTCAAAGATGGCCTGTTTGTGTTCATCTGTGGAGGACCAAGTGTATTATTTACATTTACATTGGACAACTGTACAAGAACCACAAATAGAGATGGCTCACCGATTAGGGAGTGCTCATTTTTTAATAACAGGAGGGGGGGGTGGTGAGATTTCGCGCGGAGCGCGCGAATTTTTTTCACCCCCCCCTCTAGAGGGGTCGAAATTTTTTACCCCCCCCCGGCAGGCCGAAAATCGTGCGCGTTCACGCCCCTTTGTAGCATAGTAACGCGCGGGCTTTTCCCCTCAAAACAGGTTGAATTTTTTTGCCCCCCCCCCAAGAGGGGTCTGAATTTTTTACCCCCCCCCGGTCAAGGGGTCCAAATTTTTTACCCCCCCCCCCCCCCCAAATCCACCACCCCCCCCTGTTGTTAAAAAATGAGCACTCCCTTAGTTGTTTTTGTATTGCTGAATCAATATCTGAATATGACCCTGTCAGTTGAGCCTTACCTCAAGGCAGTTACTTTTGATGCAACAATCAAGTGTAACTTTTGATGCAATAATCAAGTGTTATTTTTGATGAAATAGTCAAGTATTATTCTAAGAAACACTAGGTAGCTTACTGAGCTTACCATTGGTGGCGAGCCGTGTGAGACAGCCACATGCATTACACGTGACCTCCAGGTTCCCGGACGCCAGCAGGTCGATGAGCGCCGGGAGGTAGCCACACTTCACAAGGAGCGACCGGTTCTCATCTGTCAACAACAAGTGAACAATACAATCAACTATCATCTCTCCTACTAGTATATATAGAGGGAAGGCAGTGAGCTTTATAGTCTTAACCATTATAAAGTAAATACATTGTGTATCTATTAATAATGAACAGCTTTCCTCATTGCTGGGAGTTTTAAGAAAGTTTTGAATGTCATACTAGAGCCACGAAAGTTGCATGTTTTTTGAAAGTTTCCATGATGGCAGGTGTATGAGGAGGTAGCTGTATGAGATGTACCAACCTGGACCATTAAGGGAGAAGTTACTGACAGCCAGAGACGCTGCCTTCAGTACATGTTGGTCACGTGTTCGCAGCAAGATGAGAAGGGGCTCTAAGATCTCTGGCGTGATCGGTGTCCGGACTGGAATAGAACCACAATGTTGTACTATAGAAACTGTGGTATACTAGAACTGAAATAGAACCACAATGTTGTACTATAGAAACTGTGGTATACTAGAACTTAACCACAATGGCGTAATCCGAAATAGAACCACAATGTTATATTGTATGGAAGTTATGGTGTCTGAAACTGGTGCCGCCGAACTGAAATAGGACCATATATGTTGTACTGTATGAAGCTGTGGTGTAACGGAACTGAAATAGGACCACAAAAACGTCTATTTATACTGAAAAGCAGGTAGATCAATGACCTGTGTTTCACTTCTATCCAGTCAAGAGTACAATAGGCTTAGAGCTATGACAAAGTATCATAGATTAGATTTTGATACAAAATGCAATATGAAACTGGTGTGTTCCCTTATGGAAGATAAGATTTTTTTAAATGGGACCAATGTTGTAGTCCCGGTTAAATTTTTTTGGATAAGCAACCTTTGATCCATACGTCTGGTAGTAACATTTATACTAACTTATTCTTCTTCTAAAAGAGATTTTTTATAAGCTAGGTCCTAAGTGTCGCACTGTATTGAAGCTGTGGTGTCTGAACTGAAATAGAATCACAATGTTGTATGCTATAGAGGTTATGGTGTCTGAACTGAAATAGGGCCACAGTTTTCTACTATATGGAAGCCTATAGAAGCTGTGATGTTAGAACTGAAACAGAATCACAATGTTTTGTTTTTTACTAGAAGCTGTACCATTGGATACCATTGGTGGGTTGGTTGTCCAAGTTGCTTTCAGCCCAAGTAACAGCTAAGGTCTTTTCAAGGGCGTTGATAGTTATCTAATCTGAACGTGAGTGAACATAGAAGGCATGCCCCATACACTTCACTCATTACAATCATTATCTCCACCCCGCACGACATATAATAGGCATAGTGTGAGGTGGACAGGCCTTTATATGTCGCCCACCTCTATATTTATATATCCATTATTGCTTTCACGGAAATAGCTTACCGGTATGCATATTTTGTCTATTTTTGATATTCCTACCTTTGTCACTGAACTCAGCAAAACAGAGTGCGGCTGACTTTTGAAGCTCGATGTTGCCCGAGTAGGTGAGAATACAGAGGGCATGCAGGCGCCCCTTACTGATGGAGGCATCCTTCTTCATGGCATCTGCAAAGTCAATACGGACAGGACCTCTTATATAGGGAGTGTGTCAATGATCCAGTAGGTACTATAGGTGTTCTCCGCTCACCTATGGCGGATGCGGTATTACTGTATGACTACACACTATAGATAGGCCACCACTGCATCTACCGTACCACTGTATAGAAGTCTGGGGTATAAGTGCCACAGCACTTATTGATTTGGAGGCATGATTACCCCCCGCGCTTATAAATGATATTATACAGCAATCCTAAATTTCAAGTAAGGAAACCATTACCCCAACCTTCAACTGTTACACATTGATAACAGAACAAATAATTCTAAAGCCCCCCCCCCCCCCCCCATCCTATCGGCTACAAGTCTGTTTCATGAGATTGATGCCCCCTCCCCATCATATACTAAATGGTCACTCCCCAATTTACAAGTATTAAAGGGCACCATTCCCCTTTAATCTAAAACTGTTAAACATTGATAAACGACGAAAAAAGTTTTAAATCCCCCCCCCCCCCTCCCTACCAACATACATAATGGTCACTTCAACCCAAAACTGCAGACTCTAGATGTTTTGGACAGAGCTAGGGTTTAAAAAAAGCCCAACAACCTTCAGACTCATTCTCCCTGCGCAATAAGAGATGGTGGTATACTGCGCAAAAACTGGATAGCTCTCCCAAGTGAGAGGACAGACGTTCAGAGCGTTATCTTAATAAGACATCTTAAAGTCTTAATTCAGTGTCTTACCCAGGGCCGCTCTTATCATTAAAAATAAATCATTTCAAGCCAGCAACCAGCTCAGAGGAACTCAGGATGTCTCTAATAGAAGAAAAAGAAGAAAAAGAAGAAAACGAAACGGGGGTTGGGGGGCAGAGCCCCCCATTACATACTCGTCGTAATAGTAATACTTTCAAAATATTATTTATTTTTAATGACATAAGCGGCCTCTACTAAAGTTAAGACTATTCAGACTGTCTTAAAAGTCTTATTAAGATAACGCTCTGAACGTCTGTCCTCTCACTTGGGAGAGCTAACCCGTGCGTGCGTATACTGCAGCCTCATTCTACTTGTGCTGACAGGGAGCGGGAGGGCTGGTGGTGTGTACGACGCCTGCGTCAAAGAACTGCTGAGTCATAGGTACATATCAACAACAGTGCTAAATAGGCCCTTGCAATCAAACTATAATATGAACATGAAAGAAGTACCTCTATTTCGGACATCAAACACACTATTAAATAATATATATTTTCACCAACCAACACATTCTCTAGATTAGACCAATACTGGAGAATCCTACTGTGAGGACCACCACTTATGTAGGCCTACTAAATGTTCTAAAACACCTTAAAAAGACAAAAAGATGGATTGTGTGATATACATCACAAGTGACCCAGGGCTTCTAGTGGAAATATTTAAAAATGGTTTACACAACAGGATAGGTATTATAAATATTGATCTATTGGCACTTGGCAGACCAAAAAAAAAAAAGAAGAAATCTACCACCACCCACGGGCATTAACTTTAGCGTTTTCAACATGCCTGTGCTGTAAGTTGTATGCACTACACGCAAAAACATGCGCGAAAGTTGATGCCCGTGGATTCCGAGAGCACCCTTATGGAAGGCTCTATTTGACCAAAAAGCGTCTCATAAAAACGTCTCACCTGCTCTTCACCATTGCAGGTATAGGAAGTCTGTGTGAACGTGACTCTTTTAAAGTCAGGATTCAAGGTCACTGGCCTATCTTCAGCATTAGTTCACAGAGACTTGTTTTTTGGGTAGTTTTTGACATTTTTTATTTGTCTTTTTTCACTAGGAAAAAAAATTGTACAGAAATTTTGGGAAAAACGGGAAGAGAAAGCAGGGTGAATTTTCAAAGTCAGCTGACCAATCTATGTTTTTTGTTGGAAAACCGTCTCACAGAGACCCAGGGTCCCTGGGTCAATAAACTCATTTACAAGAAGATATATCGATAGAAGCATTTCTAAATGTTTTCTTCCCCCATATTACACATTGCCATATAGAATAGAATCCTACCTAGCCAGGCTTTTGATTTAGAAGCCATCTGCAAAGCCAAAATGACCCATCAGTCTTTGATATTGGGAAACTGGGCACTGATCACTACAGACTTAGAGAGCCAGAGAATCGATGTCCATTCGAGATCTCTTTTTAGTGCTAAAGATATATGTGAATACTCTCCTAACCCCGATGCTTAGCCTATAAATATGAGACAGGCGCTTATTCAAAACCCGGCCCTTGAACACCAGGGTATGGTAACCTGCTCTCCCGAACGCTATAACATTGATTTTAATTTTCCTTTTGGCAGACAGCAGTTACCTGAGTCTAGGTAGTCTAGCAGGTCGGCCACGGCCTGCCGCTCCTCGTCCATGAGCTCCACCTCGTAGACCTCGGTGTGCAGCGCGGCCCCGGGGCGCGGGTAGCAGCCGCACGTCACGCAGCACAGCAGCCACTCCAGGGCACGCTTCAGGATGTCGATCAGCTCCTCCAGGGCGTCCACCTTAGTCTCCTGCTGCTCCCATGGGAAGGCCTTGAAGCTGCTGCCCTTAGCGTCCCCCATCTGAAGCACACAATAGCCGGAGTTCAAAAAGTGCACATTTACATCACAAATTACTCAGGGTCAGGGGGATTAAGTGATTGAATAAATCAATTGAAAGATTGACACTGTAAATCGTTTCAGGAACAATTACTCTACTTTGCATTTGACGACTTTTCATTTGACAACTTTGCATTTGACAACTTATGGATGCATGTCCACACTGATGGATGGATGTCCAGTGGTGTCCACACTCATAGACACATGTCCACACTCATGCACCCATATCCATCTATTGGCTACAATGCGTTGTCCACCCGGGGAGTGGGGGTACTCAGTATAGGAATGGGTACCAACTGCGGTAATGACCCAAAGAGCCGTAGCTGTGCGTGCGTCGGAGCAAGAAAAAAAGGGGGGCTGTTAATCATAGAAAAGTAAGAAATTGGACGCCAATTAAATAATTGGCGAGTAATCTAGGCACCACCCACCGTGACCAGCCATGTGACGTCATCTCATTAGTATGCAACGCGCGCACATTCAAATGCGCCCACCTCTCTCCACTCTTACAATTATACTCGGTGGTGACAGACGTACACCTCCTCTCCTCAATTAAACCCACCCACCCACACCTAAGGTATAGAACAAGATAGTGAAATTAAAATACGAAAGCGAGCGATAAGCATTGAAACATTGTAATAACTATGTTAGTTAAGAGGTTGGATATTTATATACGGATTATATCATTGTCATTATTATACACTGCTATTGTTTAACTATGTGACTACTCAATTATCACTTACAACAATTGATGGGAAGATCTACGTATCACCCCAATGCCTGCGTAATTATTACAGCAGACAAAGCATATTTTGTTATTCCCCGGTTATATGTTTATTGTTGAATAATAAAATATTGTGCAAAATACTCTGGTTGTTGTACTGGATTAGGGGCTGTCAATGACTGTAAAGTACAATATATTAAAGGGGCTGTCACAATTGAAATGAAAATAATGAACCCTTAAATCTCATATATGACTTGAGTAATCCATATAATTCCAAAATAACCTCACATTAAATGAAAGAGGCCTCTTAACAGTGGGCTGTCATCTGATTTCTTAGAAAATCAGGGCTGTAAAACAAAATTCACATTTTCATAGTTTCGTAGTTGGTACCTAGAATCAAAGAGTGACTGCCCCCCCCCCCCCCCGGGTTTGTCCATATATGTGCAATGTTAACGGTTATCTATATGTAACTGCACCAGCCGCCTGGGTAGGACCTGGCTGCTCAAACTCTCATTGAATAAAACATGTCTAAGCCCTCCTATGGGAAAGACAAACATTTTCAAACAAATATAGACAGTAGGGCGGGTATATTCGGTATGATTATGACAATGATTATAAAGAGGTCTTTGATTAACATGTATTACCTAACATTAAATCTTTAAAAAGAAAGTTAGTTATAAAAAGGCCAAAGCCAATCTTCAAGCCACCTCCCAATATACCCCGGACCTGGCTGCCTGCCATACTGTTATGGTCCATATATACGGCCTATTACTTACCTACACCACAGTGAGTGCCCTATAAATGACCTCTCTCCAACGTTCACCGCATCTTCACCCCCAACATTAACCTGCTTTAAACTCGGACTATGTCTATGATATATCGAGAAGGAAATGAGGACACCTCCAATGTATACGGGACAATACGTCTGCTGTACACTGTGTATAAAATCTAAGTCAGTGGTCCACTACCTGGGTAGAAACTGTCCAAACAGGAGGGCCAGATACTGGAGGATAGATTTAAGCAAGTCTCTCCATTCATCTCATGTGATGATAGATCAAATTGTATTAGAATAGATCTTAAAATGTTGGGTATCAAAGCTATTTTGATGATGTTAACGTGGAGAACATGACCGTGCAGAATGGGATGCTGTTTTATGTTCCCCACATTATATAACATCTTTTTGTTTATTGGGGGTGGAGGCATCCATTTATTTTGGACCTTAGAATAGATCTCACCCTACACCTAGCATTGCATAACCTATACTGTTGGTGGGCCACTCATGGTTGAGCCCCTGGGCCACTCTAGGTACTCCTGTAGTGGTGACAATCAATCAGTAAAAATGGCATGTTAATGTAAAGATAATATGTGTGGAAAACAAGGTCAAAGTTTGGATCTTACTGGAAAACTATAGGCACACTGTTGAGGTATACAATGTCTTTTTCTTGAAAGCTACATTGTGGGCTACATGTCACACAAACATGTCACATTTGGCACTCTGTAGAAAACACTGTGGCTACTCTATGGAGAATATAACTGTGATATTGGTACATAATTGGCTCTTCTTTCATACCTGTATTAACAAATCAGGAAGAAATAACCATAAAGACTGATGTATAGAGGTATAGATGGGCCACTATAGGTACTTGTCCTGTTGGGGCCACTGAGGGGCGGTTTACCCTATTTAACTTTAGATAGTCTCGCTCTTCACGTGACATGAATAGTGCAGTAGCCTATACTAGTACATGAGGAAGATGCATATATGTGGGAGATGGGCAGTATCCACATGCTATATGTATAGAAATGCATTGTTTTTTATGGATTATTGATGAATTTAACCTGGCAATGAAGTAACAGCTGCGATGTAAGCCTTTACAACCAACACAATAGAGGGTGCTAAATGATGCCATTTATGTATTAAGGAGTGCTCTATTTAGGGGGGGGGGGAGAGTCAGTGGGATTCCGCGAAGATGCCCCCCCACCCCCACCTAGAGGGTTGAAATTGTTTGCCCCCTTCCCCAGCAGGCTGAAAATCGGAGCGTGTGTGTCCCTTTTGAATTACATAACGCGCACCCCCCTCCTCCTGTTGTTAAAAAATGAGCACTCCATCAGCAGGCACCTAGTCTTATCAACATGGCCCAGTTCCCAGTAGCAATACAATAAGACTACGTGAGTGTGTACTTATACATCTACCTGACTCACACACACAATGTCTATTTAATATTGAGAAGCTACCAGCCCGGGGTTCCACACCATGTATACTGTAGCGGCGACGAAGGGGGGGCTGTGGGTTCACAGGTGAGTTGTATTCCGCATTAGCGAGATACAGTGGCTCCACCTTTTGGACCACTGGTTACAATCATAACCCTTTGCTCTGCAAGGACCAGCTCAGCCAAATCTTGTGGCCGAGATTAGGGTACAGGCAGGGTGCAGGTATTGTGAATAGGTTGTACCTGGACACTCCTAATGTCACCTGTGTCCAGTATAGTGTAGTGGTTAGCACTGTGGACTCATAATGCTGGGAGCCCAAGTTCAAATCCCTACCCGGCCAAATAACACTATGTCCTTTAAATACATATTTCTAAATTTTCTTTAGTATTGTGAATAATGTATTCTGTTTCCAAAATTGCTATACTTATGAATTTGATTACCAGGCATTGCCTGGAAGAGATTTGAACTCAGGTACTCTGCATCATGAGACCACAGTGCTAACCACTACACTATACTGGACACAGGTGACATTAGGAGTGTCCAGGTACAACCTATTCACAATACCTGCACCCTGCTTGAACCCTAATCTCGGCCACGAGATTTGGCTGAGCTGGTTGCTGGAGGTTAGACTGGTTACACTGGTACCAATCAACATGGCGCTGTCCACAGGACATCTAGCTAATGCGGAATATAAGGTTAATAGTTACTACGCCGGACGAGGGAGGAGAAGGTTGGCTCCGCCGCTGAAAGAACGGCGGAGTCGGCGGAACCCTCGCGGTGGTTTGATGCTTGAAGCAGAGAGGATCTCCGACAAGACTTAGCTGGTGTGGCCAATGAGAGCCAGGGCAATAAAGTATCTCCGATTCAACTGTACTTAACGAGTTCTGTCTCCTTCCTAATTACAGCGGACGCTACAATACCCTGTATATAGGGTACCCACTCCCACACCACAGTACAGGCTGTTATTAGGATATCAGCATGTCATATTGATTGTGGTCCCGGCGGCCAGCTGTGGTGTGGGGGCAGTTCTATTTTAAAAGAGCATATCATTAGTCTAGTTCTTTTTGTTTTGATAATGCAATGGTGTTCTTCTGTTATATACCCCATCATCTCCCTCACTTCATTAATGTTTTTATTAAGGTTAATTACAGTATTTATGCTATATAAATAACACCCCTCTGGATTTTGCAATGCCACTGTGATGCCCCTACATTTTTGAGTGGCTTAACTACACACACAATTCAATATCTACAACCCACATTTAGGTTACTTATCTAACCACTTAAGACATAACTTAAAGAGTTCTGAAAAAAACTTGTATTCATCAAGTGATACATGTATATGTGTCCATCTTCTATCCCAAATCTGTGACATAGTGTGCATATTAACATACCATATCTTAATTTCAGCAGGCAGTTGCTATACTATAGTACATGTGGTCAAGAGTATACGATAGTTAAGAATCTATGTATAATGTCCTCTATATATATATACATACTATATAAACATTCTGTTCCAAAAGTATAATGCACTGCAGCCATCACTGTATACTAAACTAGCTTCTCGCCTTTACAGATAAATCCTTTTTGTAATTTCTGTGGTTTGTTTTAAATTTTACTGATTGTTACAAGAACTTTAACAAACACTGGTACATGTAATATAGTAGAGAGGCAGAATTTCAAAAGAAGCCTAGAAATCACTTTTGGTGGTTACGGAATGTTAGAAGCTGGCATCCAGGCTAAAATTGAAGTTTGACCTATGCTGATTAAGTTTGGGGTGGATGCCACGCTCAAAAATCATTTTTCTCTGAAATAGGGCCCGATAAGGGTAGCCATTGCCGAAATTCACTATTTCTGCAATAGCTTTGCAAGGAATAGTGCTAGACATTCATTCAAAGTGGCATAACCTTCATTGTCAGGGTCTAGCATCACAATGAAGTCATCACAGATGGTCTCCAATGTATATTTTACTTTATAGAGGCCTAATAGAGGTCTTTGCCATTGCTTCGCAAATAGGGGAGATAGACATTCATTTTAGGTCCCTACACCCATATTTTTGCAGGGTCTAGTATCAGAGTGAAGTCACTGCAGCTTCTCTCCAATGCATATTTTACCAATTAGAGGCCTCCCAGAGGCAGCCATTACCAGAAATTAATAATTTTGTAGCTATTGCTTTGCAAATACGGGAGATACAACGTCATTTTAAGTGCCTACACCTATATTTTCAGGGTCTAGTATCACAGTGAAGTCACTGCAGCTTCTCTCCAATGCATGTTTTACCCATTGGAGGCCTCACAGAGATATCCATTACCAGAAATTCATTATTTTTTGCTATTGCTTTGCAAATACGAGAGATTCATTTAAAGTGTCTACAGTTCTACACCCACATTTTCAGGGTCTAGTATCACAATTAAGTCATTGCTGCTCCGCTGCAATGCATATTTTACCAATTAGAGGAGGTAGCCATGGCAAAATCCAACATTTTTACTATTGCTTTGCAAAATATGGGTTATTCATTTGAATCCACATTACCTTGGTCTCGAGACACAATGGTTGCATTATGGATTTTATCATAAACATAAACCCTGTCTATAAAGCAAATTTATTTGATGTTTTTTATTTCATTCAAAGCCAAATTTTTCTCCCAAATTTCGGATTTAGCTTATGGGTAGGATTCTGAAGTCTAACATCGAATTCACAAATGAGGGCAGCTTTGGGCAAATCATTTCTCACTTAAAAGAGAGTTTCCATGCATTTCCCCCCAACCCAGAGGTTTTATTTCACATGAGATATTTGCATGACAAGTTTTCCCTGTTGGTATATTAGGATTATGTCATCTGTTGAACCAGGCCACATGCTAACCAGATGTAGGACAGTAAGTTGAGGTGGTAACTGCCTAAATTACATGTGAAGTTTTCAACAGCAACACCAAAGGCCCATCAAGAGGCAAAACATACAGAGAAACGAGAAACCCAGTATCAGGGTCAAAATAGATGGCTCAAAGAGTGCATTTTTGCGAGTATTTGAATTCGCGATTTTTGGAATATGGTAGTAGTATGACTTTATTGGATAAATATTCGCTCTGTACATATTTTCGCGATTTAAAAAAATCACGAAAATATGTACAGCGCGAACATATCTATGTTTACAGTAACAACTAATGTGTATTACTTTTATGAACAGCAATGCCTTGAGGATTACTAGTAGATGATACATTTGATAGGGAGTGGGACAGAGATCCAAATGCATAGAGGAGAGTAAATCACTATTTTAGAACCAAATATATGAATTGGCTACGGGCCAAATTCCTGGGCAACAAAGGTATTTGGTTCACTATATTTACCCATCTAGCCTGCATATCAGGTGCTATTTATAATCATCTTAATTCTGAATATTTATAATTGTGATAACATACACTACTTTAGACAGGTTTGGTGTCGGTCATAAGTCCCCTTCCCAGGCTTCAATCTTGCCCTCTTTAAGTCAAAATTATGGCTACCTTAATGATGGTATACTTTTATGTGAATGGGTTATGAATGTAGAGCTTAGACCCAAACTTATCCTAGTCTGTTTAAAGTGGTTTAAACAAAAAAATATCAAGACATCTGTATAATGTTTTATGATACATTGTTTCCTATTCCATACTTACTTACATACAGTAAACCCTTGATAAATCTGTGTTTGATAAGTCAGTTGTTACACTTATCAGACATAAATTGATGGCAATTGTATTGATCACATTCATTCTGTTGCTTTATATAACAAGCAATTTTTTGTTGAAAATGGAGGGCTCCAATATGTCAGGACTTCCCTGTAATGGGCCTAGCCTTTATAGGCTCTTAGATATATCTTACGAAAAGAGTGCATATTCTTTTATACAGGTGATTGCTGGACAGCTGTCTGGAGAGTAGATGTACCTATAATAGCATTGTTTGGGAAATACTGTCTATGCAGAGAATCAGGTGAAAATAGGTGTTTACTAGGCCTAGAATAGATGCATGGGATAAGAAACATAATGTTTGCATTGTATCCCAAGGTCCTGGAAATATGGATAGGGGCACTTCAATAAAATGTCTATCACCTTTATTTGCAATGCTATGGCAGGGATGGTGAATTTCGCTAAAAGCTACCTCCATTAGGCTTCTAGTGGGTAAAGCATGCATTGGAGAGAATATGTGATGTCTTCATTATGCTGCTAGACCCTAGGAATGTGGGTGTAGGCACTTATCTCCCCTATACGCGAAGCAATGGCAAAAATAGTGAATTTCGGTAATGACTACCTGTATTAGGCCTCTATAAGGTAAAATATACATTGGAGACCAGCTGTGATGACTTCATTGTGGTGCTAGACCCTGACAATGTGGGTTTAGCCACATTAAATGAGTGTCTAGCACTATTACTTGCAAAGCAATTGCAGAAATAATAGATTTCGATAATGGCTACCTTTATCGGGCCCTATTCCAGAGAAAAACGATTTTTGAGCATGGCATCCACCCCAAACTTAATCAGTATAGGTCAAAGTTTGAATTTATCCTGGATGCCACCCTCTAACATTCCATAACCACCAGGCCTAAAATGTCAAGATTCTGCCTCCCTACTAATAGAACTACAGTATGGCTCTAATAACTGTGTTGGGGCCTTATATAACAGCTGCAATTCCATCTAATTAGTTGAGCCCTTGTTTTTTTGGCAGATGGTTGTAAGATGCCATGTGTGCACTGTGTCTATATGTAATGTCCCCACCTGACCTGGTATCAGTGTGGTTCTGCCCTGATGAGTAGGAGTTCACACAGGTTGTTTCTATATACTGCTACCCTCCAGCGGACCCACCTTGTATACACATCTTCAGCCAGACCATATGAAGGAAGCATTAGATGTTCCAACTCTTTTCATATGTAAACGCCTAGCATGGTTAGGAATTGGTTCAAAAGATTAAAGCTCGATGAGGTTGATATTCTAAGGTGTTATGTGCCCCTGGTGCTGTTAACCGTTGAGGGCAGTAACCATACCATATAACCATAGCAACCGTTTTATATAAACACAAAACACATATACCCATAGCAACCGTTTTATATAAACACAAAATACACATACCCATAGCAACTGTTGAGCTGCTGTCAAGTGTCATAGGAATTACACATTTGAAGGATTGTAACTTGGCCGCTCTGCAACCGTTTTATAAAAACACAAAATACACATACCCATAGGAACCATTTTATCTAAACGCAAAATACACATAACCATAGCAATAGTTTTGTATAAACACAAAACACACATACACCCATAGCAACCATTTTATATGAACACAAAATACACATATACTCATAGCAACCGTTCAAGTAAACACAGAACAACGCTTACCCATAACAACCAGTTTATGTAAACAAAGAACACACACATACCCATAGCAACCGTATGATATGAACATAAAAACACAAACATACCCATAGCAATGCATTTATGTAAACAAAGAACAACACATACCCACAGCAACGGTATTATATTCATGAACACAAAAAAGCATATACCCATAGCAACCATTTTATGTAAACACAGAACACACATACCCATAGCAACCATTTTATAGAAACATAAACCCCTAAACATACCCATAGTAACCATTTTATGTGCACAGAACAGCACATACCAATAGCAACCTTTTCATGTTCACACAAAACACACACACATCTAGGCCCATAGCAACCTTTTCATCTAAACACAAAACAAGATAAAAACATCTACCCAAAAGAGAGCCACGATAACAGTTGTCTTGAACCCTTCGTCTACCCACCTACTTTGGCATACAGACACATTTGATATTGGTCAGGTGCCGTGTTGGCAGGTGTCATGTACATAGACACCACACTGCGGTGATCAGAGGCTCACGAGTGTCACAGGGCATCGCCACAAAATTTTGAAATCCAGACTATGGACGTGCTAGCATCAGTTGGCATCAATAGCAGTAATCTTCACCAGTTTTTGGCATTGCTAACAGGGGTAGACACCACCGCTTGGCCGGGAGCCTATGTTATGGCCCTTAGATTTGGGTGCAGGCTCGCAGTCTTCTGCAAATTGACCTTTCCATGGGCCAGAGTCGTCCACATGAGTACACAAACAAGATGTTTAAAGAAAATTTACTTGACAGCTGTAGACATGCAATATATTGCTGGAGAGAGGAAATTTCAAGGAAATATCCCAAAAGCGTTCATATTGGTTCTATTCTATCATAGGCCTATCATAGATATACTAGTTTAGTGCCTAGACCCCTGTGCTATATATGAGTACATGAACTTCCTTTGTATTTCCTTTTTGCGATATGATGTGATGTGACTTCGTAAAAGATTGAGCTTGTGAGTGGCCTCACAGATGACTCAGGGTAAGCTGGAGCTGGAGCTTATCATGTACTTAGATATAGTACTCCCTTATAATCATTCATTGGTAAATTCTGGCATCAGAAATGAATTCCTAGTTAAAAAGTACCCTCAAGTCATGTATCATACATGTATGTTATTCCATTTCAGGCCAGCAGGTGGGTGTGGGTGAGCAGATGGGTGTGGGAGAGCAGGTGGGTGTGGATGTGCAGGTGGGTGTGGGTGACAGTTGCAGGCTACAGGCCTGTACCGCCTTTCGTCCCTATCAAAAAGCGAGTCGATCGGACGATAAACGGCGGAGATACGGGTGGTACAATTTCGTCTGCACACGTTGACATCTCGCGCAGTACGAGAAGTACCAGTGGCGCCACTCTTTGACGTGTGGCATGCGCTAGCCTCGCTTCCACCTCTCCTGTAGCCTCAAAACCATAAGAGTGGTGTCCAAGGTAAAACTGAAAAGCCAATTTAAATAAGGTAGATGTTTTTTTTTCTTCTATTATCCTGAGGGTATTTTTAATAAAGTAGAGGGCATTTTTTAAATGCAAAGAGAGAAACACCAGCCAGATTAGGCTAAAACATCATTTGAAGAGTTTCATTGCAAAACGCAACAAATCCATTCCAGAATTGAAGCATGTAGTGATTTCTCTAAGGCTACCATATTGGCAATTATAGTGCATCGGATATAATGTGTACACCAGAGAGGAATCAAAGATATGAAAAATAGAATTTTGAGAAAAGATTGTTTAAAAATTGCATTTAGCTATTCCTGACCACCACCTTTGTCAAAAGTTTGTGTCATTTTTCAAAATGGCGCTTATTGCGTTTTGGAACCAAACTCTTCATTTCTCTTTTTCTGTTAACATTGGGTTCAATCTAGAGTTCATTTACAGGGTAGCAATTTAACAGAAGTTAAGAGTTTAGACAAAAGAGAGATTTGTACCCAAAGATCGCAACTCAATATCATATGGGAAAAAAAGAGATTTTTAAATTCTTTTCGAAGGAAACATTTGTGCCCCGATCTTGCCCATCCATCCCTTTGGTCATCTGATGTCTATCTTTTACACAGGGCCCATGATAGACATTCTCCAATGTAACAAAAACGTCTTAAAACATGGTTCAGTCGTCGTATATTACTCAGTTACCCTGAGTCAATAGGGTGAGATGGATATCTAAGAGGCATACTAGTTGTATTGTATGGATATCACCATACAGAAATGTATATATGCTGACAGAAAGGCAGCACATAAGCAACAGTATGATACATACAATTAACAACTACAATGTCATGAATTGATGACCTAGATGGAAACGATATAACCTCTATTACTGATCGCTAGTTACCATGGATACCATATTCATAACAAAACGCAGGTGAAACTGTGTTACACAAAAAAATGCCCCGACCCAATAGCACCCACACATATATATATTATATATATATATATATATATATATATATATATATATATATATATATATATATATATAATATATATATATATATATATATATATATATATATATATATGCGCTTGGCAAGCTGCTTAATTAGCCATTTATGATAAATCGACACTATTTTCCTTAACACTTAGAGGGACAAGGAGTGGGCGGACAAAGGGGAAGGAGGGCATCATATACTGGTGGGGAGCTGCTGCACAGTTAATGATGAATCTGTAGTCGTTTCATCGTATAGATGAAAGACTTTCAAGCATTACCATGATCCTCATCTGTGTGTCTCAAAATCAGCCATGTATTCACCCAGCCCATGCCTTTGTCCAACACGTCTTCTCCTCGATGTCTTCTCCCTGACTCGGACAGATGTGCCCCTACATGGGTTAAATTTGACACGGGCGACACAGCGACACGGCCCTTTTACGCCATTTTAAAAATCGACGGACACAGAAAAATCTGGGATAAAAATCAACCCACATGGATTTTTCTCTAAGTTCTTATATACCTAAAAATCGACACGGCGACATGGCCCTTCTGCTAAAATTTGACACAGCAACATAGTAAAAATCTGGGTACCCATGTAGAGGCACACAGATACCTGTGGACACCATTGCATTTTAATTACAGAGCCAATATAAATGTGTCACGTATCATATCAACTAAAGATGAAGCCTGAGGTTTTTTCTTTCTAAGGAACCCTAGTGGCAAACACAGTGTGGCTCCGGACAGGGGCAAACCATGTTTGCAAGTGTGGACTGAAGTGGGCTAACAGACAGGTGCCCATCGGTTTAGGGCACTGGGCTTTGGTGTGGCCCCAAGAGGGCTGCCCACTTTGGGCTCAGATTGGGTTTTGGGTGGACTGCCCACTTTGGGCTCAGATCAGGTTTTGGATGGGCTGCCTAGGCCTAATGTGTCCAATGGTGTAACCATATCGAAATTGGCATAATTTAAACTGATTAAAGTGATCAATTTGAAATGCCAAAAGTGGGTGTTATCATTGTCCAGGAACGTCCGAAACGGGTGCCTTTACCCTATTCTATCAGTACAAGGTAATAAAGCTGTACACGTTCTAGTCTTAGTACAGATGGGAATTGATATTCAGATAGGCAGTAATATTTGGAGATTATACAAATGTATTACCAACTTGGACGCAAAGGGCCTCCTAAACAAATTCTCCATCCCCAACATAATGACTTGTTAATCACATGTCATCCACTGTAAGAAGTTACTGTATTTAAACAGCACAATGTGCTGTACATTTACAGCACTTATTGCTGTAGTTGGTATTACAGCACTATTTGCTGTATAATTACAGCATTATGTACTGTAAATTGGGTCTCCGGCACTGTTGCTGTACATTTACAGTACATTGTGCTGTAGATTTCCGCCACTAGGTGGCAGCAGTAGATCATTTCTGTATTAATTATTCCACCCAACCCTTTCCCGAGTCAAATAAAACCTCACAAACTCTCAAGACATCGTAGAATAAGAATGGATGAGAGAGACTGAATGCAGTTATCATAAAGTGTATTGATATTTGCATAATTGTGTTGAATAATACAAAAAAAACAGCAAAAGTATAGAATAGACACCACATTGGTGGGAAAAGTTAAATGTTTAAGTGCCCGGCCTGGGGAAAAGCTGGTATCACATACGGTTCAGCTGTATTGAAGCAGGATTAAACCATTACATTGTGTAGTGTGTATTATCCTAGCTGAGATTGAACTATTATGCAGGAAAGTACTCTCCATGCATGAGTATTGATTGATATAAATTGATGAGAACAACAATATGAAACCTACAGAAGAATTTGCGATAACTTTACAGCACCCAGTTGCTGTACATGTACAGCAAAATCTACTGGAGCAAAAGTTGCCAGCAACTTTTGCTGTAGATGTACAGTAGAAGTTGCTGTAAATTTACAGTAGATGTTGCTGTAAATTTACAGTAGAAGTTGCTGTAAATTTACAGCAAGTCAGTTGCTGTACACCTACAGCAAAATCTACTGGAACAAAAGTTGCCAGCAACTTTTGCTGTAGGTGTACAGTACTTACTTCTTACAGTGTAGGTATATAGATAGATAGATAGATAGATAGATAGATAGATAGATAGATAGATAGATAGATAGATAGATGGAGAGATAGAGAGAGAGAAAGAGAGAGAGAGAGACAGGGAGGGAGAGAAACAGTGAGACACACAGAGACAGAGAGACAGAGACAGATAGACAGACAGCCAGCCCGACAGACATACATACAGAGATAGTTATATACAGATAAGTATATCTCTCTCTCTATATATCTCCATCAGATGTGGCTTTAAACCACAGCGGAGGGGTAGGACAAGGGGATTCACGCCATGGTTATTTCTACTTAGACTCACATAACCTTACTACTGTGGTCTAAAATAACCATAGTCTATCTATTACATATCAGGATTGCCCACAGACTGAAAAGGTTAATGTGTGGAGACTCCATTTAAGGAATCAGTAGCGGATCTAGGGGGTGGCCTGGGAGGCACGTGCGCCCTAGACCCCCTGGAAATGGCCCTTACTATTCATGACTATTAACTATAGTAAATGTGGTCCAGAACCCTGCCTGTGTCCCCCATGAACACATTTTCTTGGCGGTGCTGCTCCCACCTCCCAGTTAGCACAAAATAATTCAAAATGACTGAATCAACATTGATAACCTGTAATCAATGTTGATTTTATGATCAGTGCCCACTGGGTAGTATAGACCACCCCCTCTGGATCCGCCCCAGGGAATATTTAGGTTGATAGTGCCCCAGGTAAGGGATCCCATGCATTGTGTCTGGTGTCCAGACACGTCTGGGGTGCTCCTTACTATATACATGAAGAACTTTAAGGCCAGCTTACCAGCTGACAAAAAAAAATTTCCCAAACGTTTTTATATGGTTTGGAGGGGGCGCATGGTTATAATGGGCATACAACATAGATTTGTAAACTGTAAACAAGACATGAACAGCACTTTCCTTCACTGTAATCGAAATTGCGACCTTACCATACAGTATACTTTAAAGTCACCATATAATTCTATATGATGAACAGAACAGATAATGACCCTAGGTGCCCTTTGCCTTTCTCCTATATTAGACAGGTTGGCTTTATTTGCTATTATGACGGTCCCCATATCATTCTGCCGGCGACTTGATATATGGGTGGTAGGTAGGCCTATACTAACATGGTTTCTATTAGATTGGTGTTTTTTTAAAACACAGAATAAAACACTCTGGCCCTATGAGGGTGCATCAACGAGCGACTGTAGAATTAGGGTGCACACCCTACATTAGGTCACAGTTTTCATCCCTGATTCTTTCTGAACAACAGGTGCGGGGAGGGGGGGGGGCAACAATTCCGACTCCCTTGTGTGACAGGCTACTATGATATGTAGGGCCATGAGATGCTTTAACTTACAGCTGACATGGGCTTTGTGCATATTTATATGTATATATACATGCCCTAGTTACCAGTATCCACTGTACCACACTGAACACAGGGCCTTGTTGTAAATACTTGTAGTTATAATCATTTTGGGCGTAGCCTACAATTGCTTATAACAGTAGTTCAGAACTCTCCAGCTACAACAGGTGGGCCTGACATTTGGCCTATAGTTATTAAATTCCCTGAACAGCTGGTAATGCGCGACATAAAGTAAACCCCATATATTCATTCAGTGTGGCAGTCCAGACAGTAACAGTCCAACTAAGTGTGTGGTGCGGGGAAGTTGGGGGGAGGGGTCTAGGCTCGCGCTAGGATACGTTTTTCTTTCGCCAGATTGGCGAAAAAGGTCCGTTTTTCTTTCAATTTTTTTCGCCAAGATCATGGGAAATTCACCAGATGATTTAGAACACAAATCAGATGAAGGTTATGTGATGTTATGTGTTGATGAGTGTACCCCTTAGAAGCTTTAGAAGGTGGGATGATATTGGCTAAGATTGAAAGCTAGTTGTTGGGGATGAACGACTCAATTCTTCTTTAAAAAATATATATATATATATACATACACGATTCTGCTTCAGAATATGTTAGAAACAATGTGGTTAACCACCTTCCTCAAAACTTCTTCTTTCTAATGGTATGAAACATGACTGTAGCAATTTTATTTTCGCCAGCTGGGTAAAATCTGGCGAAAATAAAGTGTAATTTTACTATTTATTTTCGCCAATTGGAACTTTCTATCGCCCCAGGCGAATTGGCGAATGGCTAGCGCGAGCCTAGGGGGTCTAGCGGTTTATTATTTGCAATGGAAATCACTAGTGGACTTGAGAAATAATCTAACGTGTGATCCTAATCACAAAAGACTCAGGTAGTTGGTTTTCTCCTCGAAATGTAATAGTGATCCAAACTTCCTCTTGTTATAAGCGCAGGTGCACTCATGTCCCATCTCATGTCCCATGTCCCAACTCATGTCCCATGTCCCAACTCATGTCCCATCTCATTTCCCATGTCCCAACTCATGTCCCATGTCCCAACTCATGTCCCCCCATGTCCCAACTCATGTCCCATGTCCCAACTCATGTCCCATGTCCCAACTCATGTCCATGTCCCAACTCATGTCCCATGTCCCTACGCATGTCCCATGTCCCAACTCATGTCCCATGTCCCAACTCCTTTCCCATGTCTCAACGCATGTCCAATGTCCAAACTCATGTCCCATGTCCCACCTCATGTCCCATCTGATTTCCCATGTCCCAACTCATGTCCCATGTCCCAACTCATGTCCGAACTCCTTTCCCATATCCCAACTCATGTCCCATGTCCAAACTCATGTCCCATCTCATGTCCCAACTCATGTCCCATCTCATTTCCCATGTCCCAACTCATGTCCAATGTCCCAATTCATTTTTTTTTTAAGGTTTGAAAGGTTTTTATTGCCAAATCACAAAAATTACAATTTGTGGTATAATTTATGACAATAAAAGGTGATACCTTTTCTTTCACATAAGGCGTACATTGTTTTCACATATTGGATGAGATAAAGATGGGTATGCAGTGGATGAGTTCATAATGAAAAGTACAGGGAGATATATACAACAAAACAACAAAAAATAAACAACAGTTGCATTATATACAAAAATCAAATATTTGAGAGAGAAAATATTAACATAGCACCACATTTTGGTGATTTTTGTAGCTAGGGTTGAAGCATGGTACAAAAAATAACACACCTCTTGAGGGAGCATGTAATTCTCATTCCCCATGTCCTAACTCATGTCCCAACTCATGTCCCATGTCGCAATTCATGTCCCCCCATGTCCCAACTCATGTCCCATGTCCCAACTCATGTCCCATGTCCCATCTCATTTCCCATGTCCCAACTCATGTCCCATGTCCCAACTCATGTCCCCCATGTTCAAACTCATGGCCCATGTCCTTATGCATGTCCCATGTCCCAACTCATTTCCCATGTCCCAACTCATGTCCCATGTCCCAACTCATGTCCCATGTCCCAACTCATGTCCCATGTCCTTACGCATGTCCCATGTCCAAACTCATGTCCCAACTCCTTTCCCATATCCCAACTCATTTTCCATATCCAAACTCATGTCCCATGTCCCACCTCATGTCCCATCTGATTTCCCATGTCCCAACTAATGTCCCATGTCCCAACTCATGTCCCATCTCATGTCCCAATGCAGGTTTCATGTCCAAACTCATGTCCCATGTCTCAACTCATGTCCCATGTCCCAACTCATGTCCCATCCCATTTCCCATGTCCCAACTCTTGTCCCCCATGTCCCAACTCATGTCCCCCCATGTCCCAACTCATGTCCCATGTCCCATCTCATTTCTCATGTCCCAACTCATGTCCCGTGTCCCAACTTATGTCCCATGTCTCAACGCATGTCCCATGTCCCAACTCATGTCACATGTCCCAACTCATGTCCCATGTCATTTCTCATGTCCCAACTCATGTCCCATGTCCCAATGCATGTCCCATGTCCCAACTCATGTGCCCCATGTTCCAACTTATGTCCCCCCATGTCCCAACTCATGTCCAATGTCCTGACTCATGTCCCAACTCATATCCAATGTCCTAACTCATGTCCAATGTCCCTACTCATGTCCCACTCATGTCCCATCTCATTTCCCATGTCCCAACGCATGTCCCATGTGTCTTAGCGGACGACTGCTGGACATTTACATTGAATTAACTACTACTGCAAAAGAGGAGCCAGTGTCTACAACAGTACTTTGATGTTTGTCTACAGTTAAAAAAACGGGACGATTTTTGGCATGCTTTTTTTAAATCCATATTTTTTTATAGACTGCATTGCATTAGAAGGGTGATTCGAGCGACCTATGGTAGGGAAAATATTGTATTTCAAGTAGCATATTGAATGTTTGACAGGAAACAATTTTTTCTGCCAGAAAGAAGGGTTGAATTTTTTTTGCCTTTGCCAAAAAAACGTCTCACAGAGGCGTCGCATAAGACTCAGGTAGGTACCTACCTGAATCTATAACATTCCTTGAGTGTATAATGTATATAGGCCAACAAATAAATTTGAGTTCTTGACTATAGATATGGATTCTCTATACAGGTATATAATATGGGGGGGGGGGGGGGTTTAAGCGGGAAAATGGCCCTGCGCCAGAGCCCACATCACCTCTTATCTCCTTAAGGTGGGTCAATAGCTTGGTGTAAAAGTAGCTAGATTTTCATCAGGTTTTTGCCATAAGACCATAATAGCATTCACTTTCTAACAAAGTTGAGAAAATAGGAGGGTCCCGAGCTGTTTTCTGAGTTATTCAAGCCTGAAGTCAATGTTTCTTATAATAGGAGTATATAGTGTTTTGCCACATATGTACATAAAATCGTATTGAAAAGTAGCTAAATTTCTATATAACTCTCTCAGGATATAGGTTTTAATGTTATCTCTCTAGAGAATCCATTTTGAACATATGGTCCCAGGCATATTTCTTAAGTTTTTGTCCATTGAAAAGAAAAAGTTAAAAGGAAATGGAAATATACTAAGGCCTAGTTATGTATGACTTCTTAATGAGAGCCACCACCACAGACTCCATAGCACAGTGGCAGAATGAATGCCTTCAAATCCAAAGGCCAGGGGTTCTCGCCCCAGTCAGTCAACTTCTTTCATTATTTTCTAGCCATTTCATATTATCTATGCCAATATGAAGCAAAGGTCCCCTGGTGGTCTGTAGTCAAACTATAGAAAGTATCTGCGCAGGAAACACGCAGTGGGTGAAATTGGCATCATATTGACCCACCTTAAGGTTTACTTACATATTAGTGCTGCAGCATTGGAGAGCCAGGAGCATTATTTCTGGCGACACCCATCACCAAAAAAGACTAAAGGTCACTATATACCACTGGAAAGCTCTGATAATGGGCTTTTCAGATATGGTGAGTGTCAAAGAAAAGGTTGCGAGGAATCCAAGATGGCCGCCAAAATCCAAGATGGCCGCCAAAATATCAGAATTCCATCTCCAATGACCTAGATATGGTTTAAAATACTTTTTTAACACTGCCTATCCCCCCTAATTTGGACCCAAGGAATTCAATGGATCTATTGGTTTGTTTCTAATACAGCTGGTTGCTTAGCAACAACCGTTCTAATTGTTTATCTGCCTAGCAACACAGTTTTCCATGGTCCTGAGGTTGATTACAACCATACCTACGCCCCCTAAATTGGACCAAAGGAATTCAATGGTTCTATTGTTTTTTTCTAAGACAGCTGGTTGCTTAGCAACAGCTATTTTAATTGTTTATCTGCCTAGCAACACATATTTCCATGGTCCTAAGGTTGATTATAATCATACCTACCCCTTTAAACTGGACCCAAAGAATTCAATCGTTCAATTGGTTTGCTGCTAACGATTGTTATTATTGTTTATCTCCCTAACAACATATATTTCCATGGTCCTGAGGTTCATTATCAACAAGCATGGCAACAACTAAACAACCTTGATCCAGGCTATTCTATGGTTTGAGGTTGATAAAGAAACAAGCTCTGTGGACCATTCAAGTAGCTCTTGGGACCCCTTTAGCAGCTCTTGGGACCCTGCAAGTAGTTCTCTAAGAGGCTTTGTGGGACCTTCCAGTTGCTCTGGGACCCCTTTAGTTACTCTGCGGACCCCTCCGACTGCCCTGTGGACATGTTTATTAGGTAGGAGGTATACATAACAGCTAGCTACATGTGGATGGCCCTTAAGAGTCCTTGAGCTTCTTACGGTGGGGGGGGGGGGGTAGGTATTGTTATAAAACTTGGTTGATTAGGGACCCTTCCAGTGGCTCCCATCAGCTCTGTGGACCCATTCAGCAGCACTGTGAACCCTTCCAGCAACTCTGTGGACCCTTCTGGCAGCTCTGTTGACCACTTCTGTAACTCTGGGGACCCTTCAGCTACAACCCGGATACTGAGGGAGGTGGTACAGTTGTCCTAGGTACTGGGTAAGATGATCTAGTCATCCCTAATATACGGGACTAGCGTATTAGGTTATGGGGGCCGCCATCTTGGCTCAGAGCAATGCATTGTGGTTAGGCCCCAGACTCCAGAGCAATGCATCATGGGAGAATTTCTTATCAGCTCCTTTGTTCAAGGTGTAAGGATAGGGGATTAGCCTGATAAGGAGATGGAGTTTAGCCCCCAACTACCTTAGGTACCAGGATGTGCTAGTCCCGTATAGGGGAAGATGATCTAGTCATCCCTGGTATAGGGGAAGATGATAGTCATCCCTGGTATAGGGGAAGATGATCTAGCCATCTCTGGTATAAGGGAAGATGATCTAGCCATCCCTGGTATAGGGGAAGATGCCAGGGTATGCATACCCAGAGCCCGCCTGGGTGTTTCAAGGGCTAGAGGTGGTCATAGAGTCAGCAGAGGTGTTCACAGAATCAGCAAAGATGCACCCACAGCCACCTGAGGTGCCACCACAGTGTACAGAGGTCCTCCTGGAGCCACTGGAGGGTCCCTAGAGCCGCTGGGAGGGTCCCAATAGCCACTGAAGGGGTCCCCAGACCCACTGGAACGGTCCACAGAGCCACTGAAGGGGTCCCCAGTGTCACTGAAGGGGTCCGAAGAGCCACTGAAGGGGTCCCCAGACCCACTGGAACGGTCCACAGGGCCACTGACGGGGTACCCAGACCCACTGGAACGGTCCACAGAGTCACTGAAGGGGTCCCCAGTGTCACTAAAGGGGTCCCCAGAGCTACTGGAAGGGTCCCAAAGCCACTGAAGGGGTCCCCAGACCCACTGGAACGGTCCACAGAGTCACTGAAGGGGTCCCCAGTGTCACTGAAGGGGTCCAAAGAGTCACTGAAGGGGTCCCAAGAGCCACTGAAGGGGTCCCCAGACCGACTGGAACAGTCCACAGAGTCACTAAAGGGGTCCCCAGTGTCACTAAAGGAGTCCCAAGAGCTACTGGAAGGGTCCCTAGAGTCATCATAGGGGTCCCCAGTGTCACTGAAGGGGTCCACAGAGTCACTGAACGGGTCCCTAGTGTCAGAGCAACTGGAAGGGCCTCCCAAGCCTCTGGGAAGGTCCCCAGAGCTGCTTGGAGGGTCTACAGAGACACTGAAGGGCTGCCCAACATCACTGAAGGAGTCCACAGAGCAGCTAGAAGGGTCCCCAGAGCTACTGAAGGGGTCCACAGAGTCACTGAAGGGGTCCCCAGTGTCACTCAAGGTGTCCCCAGAGCTAATGCAAGGGTCCACTGAGTCGTTGAAGGGTCCCTAGAGCCATTGCAGAGGCCCCCACACTGATATTCCTGGGCTCCCTATGACCAATCTATCAGTCACTAGTACCTAACCTAGTTAATCATTTTTTGGCTCCCTATACGACCAACCTAGGTAAGTTATTATTGTCAGGTTGGTCAGTACTGACCAACCCACCTTAGTATTTTAATTTCCAGGGGGAGCCACTGAGTGGTCATCATAGTATCTTACAGGTGGCACCAACTAGTGGTATACAAATACAACACACCAATGATGAACCTAGGTTAGCCACTACTGACTGACCCCTTAGTCATTTTTGAACATAACTTTGTCATTGTGACTAACACAGACCCATTGAAGGGGTCCACAGACCCACTGAAGGGGTCCACAGAACCGCTAAAGGGGTCCACAGAGTCACTGAAGGGGTTCCTAGAGTCAGAACAATTAGAAAGGGTCTCCAAGGCCTCTGGGAGGGTCCCCAGAGCTGCTTGGAGGGTGTACAGAGTCACTGAAGGGGTGCCCAGCTTCACTGAAGAGTCCCCAGAGCTACTGAAGGGGTCCACAGAGTTACTGAAGGGGTGCCCATAGTCACTGATAGAGTCCAGAGAGTCACTGCAGAGGTCCCCTTAGCCACTGATGGGGTCCACAGAGTCATTAAAGGGGTTCACACAGTCACTGGAAGGGCCTCCAAAGCCTCTGGGAAGGTCACCAGAGCTGCTTGGAGGGTCCACAGAGTCACTGAGGGGGTCCCGAGTGTCACTGAAGGGGTCTACAGAGCAGCTGGAAGGGTCCACAGAGCCGCTTGTAGGGTCCGCAGAGCAGCTGAAGGGGTCCGTAGAGTCACGGAGGGGGTCCTGAGTGTCACTGAAGGGGTCTACAGAGCAGCTGGAAGGGTCCACAGAGCAGCTGGAAGGGTCCGCAGAGCCGCTTGTAGGGTCCGCAGAGCAGCTGAAGGGGTCCGTACAGTCGATAAAGGGGTCCCAGAGCAACTGGAAGGTCCCACAAAGCCTCTGAGAGGGTCCCCAGAACTGCTTGCAGAGTCCCAAGAGCCACTAAAGGGGTCCCAAGAGCTACTTGAAGAGTCCACAGAGCTTGTTTCTTTATCAATCTCACACCACAGAATAACCTGGATCCAAGGCTGTTTAGTTGTTGCCATGCTTGTTGATAATAAACCTCAGGACCATGAAAATATATGTTGTTAGGGAGATAAACAATAATAACAGTCAACCAATTGAACCATTGAATTCCTTTGGTCCAGTTTAAAGGGGTAGGTATGATTATAATCAACCTTAGGACCATAGAAATATGTGTTGCTAGGCAGATAAACAATTAAAATAGCTGTTGCTAAGCAACCAGCTGTCTTAGAAAAAAAGCAATAGAACCATTGAATTCCTTTGGTCCAATTTAGGGGGCGTAGGTATGGTTGTAATCAACCTCAGGACCATGGAAAACTGTGTTGCTAGGCAGATAAACAATTAGAACGGTTGTTGCTAAGCAACCAGCTGTATTAGAAACAAACCAATAGATCCATTGAATTCCTTGGGTCCAAATTAGGGGGGATATGCAGTGTTAAAAAAGTATTTTAAGCCATATCTAGGTCATTGGAGATGGAATTCTGATATTTTGGTGGCCATCTTGGATTTTGGCGGCCATCTTGGATTCCTCGCAACCTTTTTCATTAACACTCACCATATCTGAAAAGCCCATGATCAGAGCTTTCCAGTGGTATATAGTGACCTTTAGTCTTTTTTGGTGATGGGTGTTCGGCTAATCAGCCTTAAATGCTGCAGCACTATATCCTTTTAGCCCACTGCCGATGTTATAAACCAACCCCTCAATATCATGGAAATGTCCACTTCCTACAAAGGATACAGATGTTAAGTGGAGCTAATTACCAATGACCAGCAGCTGACCAGGTCATTCAGCAATTGGGCACCCATAAATTCCTGCTAATGACAGAAAGGATAAAGGGAACCAATTTACCCTCCCCTGTTACTGAGGTCTGTTTACCCTCACCTGTTACTGAGGTCTGTTTACCCTCACCTGTTACTGAGGTCTGTTTACCCTCACCTGTTACTGAGGTCTGTTTACCCTCACCTGTTACTGAGGTCTGTTTACCCTCCCCTGTTACTGAGGTCAGTTTACCCTCACCTGTTACTGAGGTCTGTTTACCCTCCCCTGTTACTGAGGTCTGTTTACCCCCACCTGTTACTGAGGTCAGTTTACCCCCACCTGTTACTGAGGTCTGTTTACCCTCACCTGTTACTGAGGTCTGTTTACCCCCACCTGTTACTGAGGTCAGTTTACCCCCACCTGTTACTGAGGTCTGTTTACCCTCACCTGTTACTGAGGTCTGTTTACCCCCACCTGTTACTGAGGTCTGTTTACCCCCACCTGTTACTGAGGTCAGTTTACCCCCACCTGTTACTGAGGTCAGTTTACCCCCACCTGTTACTGAGGTATGTTTATAGTGCAGTAAACTTTAATTCATCCTCTGAGTCTCCTTCAGACTGAGATTGTTCATACTCATCAGTAGTACCCCCATCATCCTCTTCAGATTCAACAGGATTATGTACAGGGTCCATAGGTTGTTGGAATTGGTTCAGTTGTACTCCATCTGACTCTGAACCATTCACTAAAGGGCCTCCTACTACCCTGTGAGACATGGTGTCTGTCTTATACACTGTATGTATGTGTCTGTGGTATAGATCCCTTTTGGTCTGGGGCTGAGGACTGACTGTCCTCCAGCCTCCTTTCCCTCTTCTCTCTATACCTTCCCAGACACATAATACTCAGGTAACACCTGCCCTAAGCGTCACCGGCCATGTGACCTTCACCCCTGGTCTTATCTACAGAGTAGAGAACAAGGGGCCCATTGAGCTGCTCACAGCGGCCGGCCACCTGGGGTGAGTAAGGAGGGCAACTCCCGTGACCCTGGGGTCAGGAGTGGCGAAATAGTGTGACCTAGTAGCCACAGGGTTCAGTTATACTCCCATGGAGTACATACACTGCACCAGCTTTAGGATAGGTTGTGAATAATTGTCAGTAGAACACCCAACAATTACCGTAAAACCTCGCGTATAAGCCTAACTCGTGTATAAGCCGCACCCTGAGTTTGGGCCGATTCTATAAGCCGCAGATGCCTCCTGAATAGTCCCTGGGAAAAACTTGCGTATAAGCCGCACCCCCAACTAGAGCATAAGTCTATATAGCCCCACATGGAGTCAAGAGTCCTCCTGGTGGCCTGTGCGCCCTCCTGGTGGCCTGTGCTGCCTCCCCGTGGCCCATAACAGCTTTCTCAGCCAAAGACCCACCCAACACCTAATGTTGTACATGTACTGTTATGTGGTGGTGACCCCCCCCCCCCCCCCCAATCTCTTCCCTTACACGCCATTGTCGCAATGTTATTGTTATAATGCTGACAGGGATTAGCGGTGGTCTGCATTGTCTTAGGACTGAGCCTGAGATGCGAACATAATGTGAAGCACCCCCCCCCCTCCCGCAATCCCTGTAGGTAATGGGGTCACATTTTGGAAATTATACCTTGGGAAAACTCGCGTATAAGCCGCACCCCGACTTTAGTTTTATGGTACCCATGCTAAAACAGTAAAGAACAGAACTACTCAGCATAACCAGATACCAATATATTTATCTAATATTACCCCTATATTTTCCAGTTTTGAGGAGAGGTTGTGGAAAGGACACTTGGTCAACTCAATCCTTTATGGGGAGAAACTTTCCCCGTTTACCTCTAAACTTGGAAATAGTAGGCATATGTTAGAGAGGACTGAAAGTCAACTTAATCCAGGTAGGGGAGAGGACCGTGAGGTCTACTCAATGCCCTACAGGGGGAGCTCAGCTGCCCCCTGTGTGTATGTGTGTAGAGCTACATCATGGAGGAGCAGCAGGTTTGCGACCTGCTGCTCAGAGGGCGTAAACACATATATGAGCTGCTACATCCGCCAGGGGCTCCTGTAAGCTGAACCCCCTCACGACCCCCAAGGATAGTAGTTGGGAGTGATGAGGTCTGTTTATAGTGCAGTAAACTTTAATTCAACAGCAATAATCCTGGCCTTAGAAACACGCCTCATGAGCATCCCATTAATGAAGGGCACATAGCATGTCATGCATATATCCAAAGGTGACATACGCTTTGAGTCTAGTTCTGAGTATGTATGCAGTAACTTGTCATCAGGTATTTCCATACATTTGAATGGACGTGTTCAGATGTCTATTGCCCATCATATGTTTAGACCTTTGGTAAGTAATAACATGATCCCTGGGTGAAACACCTTATGTCTACCAGGGGTCAGGCATGCTATTGATCACTCAAACATGTGTAAGTTTCATGCTGCTTAACATGTTGGCATGAGTTTGTACAAAAGCAGTCATTGATTATTGCATATTAGGCAGCAACCATCCAGGCATGGCGCCCATGCATGTTAATTGTAACCAGGAAGTATGGCACAGTGCACACAGGGTGCCATGGTTCAATGCAACCCAATGTTTTATATGACACTGACCACACACGCCCAACAAGTTGTAGCAGATGTTGGTATAGAAGTATGCACGACTAATGTAAGGGTGCGGGGTGTGTGTCAGGTTAGTTACCTCATCATCGTGTATACCAGAGCAGGGCGAGGCCTAATACTTTCAGTCGAAAAGTATTTAGTGCTTTTCATATTTTCATATTTATAGGAGCGTTCCACAGCGGTAGAGCTGGAAGAGTTGGTGCTTCATCATGGATGAGGTGGTGCCGCCACGTCTATGTCAGTGTGTGTGCGTCTCATTCATCACGGATAAGGCAATAGCACGAAGAAGCATACCAGCATGACCTTAATGTGCATCACCGCATCTAGACCCTTCACAATGCACCCGCCTAGCTTTAAACAAAGACACATTTTGATTTGTTTTCATTATAAATGAAATGTCCATATGACACAATATACCGTAGCAATACCGAAGATGGACGTAAGCTGTTTATCGTCACAATAGGGAGGGGTAATACGCTGGCAGTACACTGCATATAGAACATCTAGGACCTATACCAAGGGCAGTCCTACCTACCAGTGATTGATACTCTAATATGCACACACCCCTCATTTGGGCTGAATGACCCATATATTACGTGATTTTTTGGGCAGCTAAACTTAACTACTAAAAATGTTAAGCCTAAAAATAAAAAGTTGTGTTCCGGTAACATGGCTAAAAGAAAATAGGATCGGTAGGATTAAAAAAGGGGTAAAAAAGGCAAGTAAAAACGCCAAAAATGTCGTAAATTTCCTCAAAAATCTAAAAAGAATTCCAAGAAAATTAGGGTCGGCCCCCAAAAACGTAGGGTCGGTTGGGATACCGGTACACAACTTCGCAACTTTTTTTTAGGTCTTATTGGGGGGGGGGGGGGGGGGTGTTAAATCGCTTATTTTGTCGTACGGTTTCAGGGACAGGCTCAATCTGTAGATGTCACTAGTATAGGCCTGGTGCTTCTTCTGGGAACTACCTGTATGTAGTGTTTGGTCACGTGGTCACCTAGATGACCGGACCAACACAGTGTCAGACCTTTACACTAATACTACCAACCTACTGCAGACGATCTCCACCACAGCTCAGTGTAGGCCTGTGGTTGCCACTGCCAAGACTAAAAATGTGCCTCTACATGGGGTCCTACACTTTTGACTGTGTCGCCGTGTCGATTTTTAGCAATAGGGCCGTGTCGCTGGGTCGATTTTTATATATATTAGAATGTACTAAGGCTTAAAAAAATATGTCTAAGTCTGTCGATTTTTAAAAGGGCCGTGTCACCCGTATCGATTTTTAAAAGGTCTGTGTCGCCTTTTACCCATGTAGAGGCACATAAATTAGATCTAAACATGTAATTCTTTCTCAGGTTGGGTCACGGTACCAAGTAATGCCAGTATAAAGCGTCCTGTTCAGTCCATTTTGAAGATAGGACACATCAAAATACATCTGGCTGTACTGGGATGTACGCATTCCTGAAATGTGGTAAAATACATGTACTACAATATTAAGAGTCCCCAGTAGACGTAGCGGGGTACAGACCACCCCCCCCCCCTCCCCACCTCCATGAGGTCACAAAGCCGCCTCTTCTATAGGTCTCAGGTCACTTTAGGCCAACATATCCACGTCATAGGTTGCAAAAGATCGTTGTACAGCACTATAGGTAACCTGCCTGTCGGTTAATACTAGTAGTAGGCATGGCAGGGTTTTTAAAAAAACAATTCAGAAAATTCCAAAACAACTTAGATGGACTCCATAGGGTCGTAGTAGTGTGGAAAATTACTTTTTCTTATGATTTGATATCATTTAGATAGTCAAAACAATCGATCGGTGAGGGTGGCTGACACAACAGAAAGCCCAGAATCTGCCCGAGGAAAGTCCTTTACCATTACCTTACTTTCTTTTCTCTAGTTTCCCAGGACCAGCTATCATTAATTATCTCACCTGATACCAAAACAAGAGGTGTTTTAGAAGGCATTAGCAGTCGGAATTCGGTAAATATATCCAATGGCTCTCTTTTAGCAGGGTGGCGAGCGGCCGGCCGGCCCGTCAACCCTGCCATGCTTACTGCTAATAGCATAGACATACAATATACCGTATTTGACGTAATAAGCGCCCTGGGCGCTTATAAAATTATTTTATGGTAGTTTTAACACTTAAGAGTTTAATTGTCTCTAAAAACCGTGAAATTTGAGCCTTTGCTCTAGTCTAAAAATACCCCAAAAAGGGGGGAGGGCGCTTATTGGGGGAGGGCGCTTATTACGTCGAATACGGTACAGTGTATTAACGTCTATAGGCCTACTAGTACTAGTAGTAGGTACCAGTAGTTAATTAATCCCTTAAACCTCCTTAGGAATCAGAGGATGCTTCAAAGTTCACGTTTATTTGTTGTGATGCACCAATGCAGCATCAGCGAGTTACTCACTGCCGCTGCATAATTTTTACATTTAGTACCGGTAGTTAAGAGTTTATTGCTACGTAAAGGTTGTTAAAATGCAAGTTATTCCTAACTTTCTGCACTACATGTACTGACAGTATAATAAAGCTCTAATTTTTTACATTATTGTTGTATACCTATATCGAAAATAGCATTGTGAGACCTTAAACCTGCTCATACCGGAAGTAGCAATAAAAGCGTGGCAAACTACCTCAGTTGTGCCTACCCTGCAGAAGAAGTTAGACTTGCCTCAGTCTCTACTTTTTTCATCACTGAATTTCTTCCCACATACACCACATAATTGGCGACGAAGGAGCTTACCCTGTGGACATTCATGCCTGGCATCTCTTGGATACTGTGAGTCCATTCCATTTTGAGAACTTTGATTGTAATCTTTGGTGAACTTTGGTGGAAAATTCAGGGCAGTGATTTTGGGTCAGTTGTGCAGTCAGTCAGCCTCAGTTCCTGTGTTGGCACTTTCTGCACAGGCACACACTCATATCACCAGTGGCAGTGGATCTAGGCTCTTTGGATCTGCACCGGCTGTGTCTTAACAGTCTGAACATTCACATCTACATTGTGGAACTTTTGCTGTTTAGGTGGCCTAGACCTATTCATCCTGTTGTAGGCCTACTTCTTGCCTCACAATGGGGGACTTCATTATGCACCCTTTTCAGTTAGAGCCAGTGGAGTCAGCAGCTAAGAGGTGGGAGAGATGGCTTAGAAAATTCCCACACTTCCTAGTGTACAAAGGCATCACTAATGAGGCAAAAAAGACTGCATCATTGATGTTACTCTTAGGTGATGACGCTATGGATGTTGCTACATCTCTTGGCATTGATGCTACCACAACTTTTGATGAAGCAACTACCAAACTGACTGATAACTTTGCACCTAAATGCATCAAGGAGTATCAGATATATGAGTTTAGGCAGGCTTATCAGAGAGATGACGAGATGATTGATCAGTTCCATGTTCGGCTGAAGAGTCTCGCTAAGTACTGCGAGTTCCATAATGAGGACGGTGAGATAAAATCTCAGATTATTCAGAAATGTCGATGGCCGAAAGTGCGCGAGAAGGGACTCGATGAGCCAGACGTCACGTTGGCGGCTCTCTTAAAATTTGCACGCACTCAGGAATCTACGGGACGACAAAGCAAGGTGATGTCGCAGTCTATGCCCACCGCTCCTGTGGAGTCAAAGGTCCACAAGGTGATGTCAAAGCCCAACTCCTGGGGTCGTGGCAAGAGGAGACAGTCTTTACCGCCACGCAGACAACATCAACAACGTCAACAACATCGGCAGCCTTCCGACCAGACGGGCACGTGTTCTGGTTGTGGGGACGCATCTCATAAAAAGCGAGCAAGTGACTGTCCCGCGTGGGGGAAAATTTGTCACAAGTGTTCCCGATACAATCATTTTGGGAAAGTTTGTAGACAATCAACAAACTTTGTTGACACTGACGAAGGTGCTACTGAGCACTGCTGACTGACGATGCTATCGAGTATCAGTATCATTTGTTTCATACCAATGCCATGCCTAGTAAAAGGGTCAAACCCTACATTGTATGTGTAGATTTACATGGTGTTGCCACAAACATGGAGATTGATACTGGTTCTGGTGTAACAATCTTGAACAAGGTTCAGTATGACAATGTCAAGAAGTGTAATCCTGGTCTGGTGTTAAGTAAAACCAATTTACCTGTACTTAAGATGTATTCAGGTGCAAGTCTATTGCCACTTGGTCGTGTAACATTGAATGTGCAGCATGCAGGTCAGTCATTGCAACTTGACGCATTAGTTGTCGAGGGTCAAGGACCATGTCTTCTCGGAAGAGACTGGATCAACGAGTTGCATCTTGATTGGTCAGCGGTTCATTCTCTTTCAGATGTGGACTACAGGAAGCTATTCCCTGACCTATTCAAACCCGAGCTTGGTAAGTTAAAGGGTTCCGAAGCGAAACTGTATATAGACACTGATGTGCAACCACGTCAGTTCAAGGCGCGAACATTATCTTGGTCTTTCAGAGAAAAGGTCGAGGCTGAACTTGATCGCCTCAAACGTGACAGGGTCATAGTAAAAGTTGAATTTGCAGATTGGGCTGCTCCAATCGTTCTGGTAATGAAACCAAATGGTGACATTCGCATTTGTGGTGATTACAAACTGACTGTCAACAGAGCAGCAAAAGTGGACAAATATCCAATTCCAAATGTTGATGATTTGTACCAAAAGTTGGCTGGGGGTGTTTGTTTGTCCAAGTTGGACCTCAGTCATGCATATACTCAGGTAGTTCTCAGTGAGGATTCCCGTGAACTCACAACAATTAACACTACCAAAGGTTTGTACCAGTACACACGCTTGTGTTTTGGGGTATCTTCCGCACCGGGTATTTTCCAGAGAGTTCTGGAGCAGGTACTTCAGGGTATACCCATGGTAGCAGTGTATCTGGACGATATCTTGGTGTCGGGGCACACAAAGGAGGAGGCACATCAAAACTTGACGACGGTACTGGGTCGGCTGCAGCAGGCAGGACTACGTCTGAGAGGTGAGAAGTGCATGTTTCTCCAAGATTCCTGTGTCTATCTAGGTCACAAGCTGGATGCCGAAGGAATTCACCCGACTACCGAGAAAGTAGCAGCTCTTCAGAACGCACCACCTCCTACCAATGTGAGTGAACTCGGCAGTTTCCTGGGAATGGTAAACTACTACCACAAGTTCCTAAGGAACCTCAGCTCGACACTCGCACCACTGAATCAGCTCCTACAGAAGGATGTTCCGTGGAAGTGGGGGCCAGAACAGGAACAAGCGTTTGCTAAATCAAAGGAACTATTGCAATCTTCGCAAGTGTTAGGTCCCTACAACCCGGCTCTACCATTGCTTCTTGGCTGTGATGCGTCATCGTACGGCCTGGGTGCAGTACTCTCTCATCGGATGCCGGATGGCTCCGACCGACCGATCGCATTTGCATCCAGATCGTTAGCTCCCGCTGAGAAGAACTATGCACAAATCGAGCGCGAAGGGCTCGCCGTAATCTTCGGTGTGACCAAGTTTCATAAGTATGTGTATGGTCGCGAATTCACCGTGGAAACAGACCATAAGCCGCTGTTGGGCCCGCTGAAAGAGGACAAACTCATCAGTCCTATGTCTACTGCCCGCTTACAGCGTTGGTCTCTGACAATGTCAAATTACCAATATCGTTTACGTTACAAGCCAGGCAAGGAGAACGGCAATGCTGACGGACTTAGCCGGTTACCTTTAACCACACCGTACTTCACCGTGCCTGTGCCTGCCGAAACAGTGTTGGCTTTTGAGGTTCTAACGTGTTCTGAGGTTTTGACATGTACTCAAATTGCTTCTTGGACCGCTCGAGACCCGATCATGGCTTCCATACAAAACTTTGTTTTGAAGGGTTGGCCTTATAGTGTGTCTGAGGAACTGGCACCATACTTTCGCAGGAGGGAAGAACTGTGTGCAGAACAGGGTTGCTTGATGTGGGGTTTGCGCGTGATAATACCACCACAAGCTCGTGACTGTGTTCTTGAGCAACCCCATGAGTGCCATCCAGGAATCGTTAGGATGAAATCACTCGCACGCAGTTATGTTTGGTGGCCAGGAATCGATGCTGCTATCGAGCTTAAAGTGAAATCATGTCAGCAGTGTCAAGTCCAATCCAAGTCTCCGCCGCATGCTCAGCTCCTTCCTTAGGAGTGGCCTGGTAAACCTTGGCATCGGATCCATATAGACTATGCTGGCCCAATTGATGGACAAATGATTCTAGTGATTGTAGATGCTCATTCGAAGTACATTGACGCTCATGTCATGAACACATCCATTTCCAAAGCTACTACATTGTATAAGGAAGTTGAGACGAACATTCTTTGTTCATGGAACTCCGATTGTACTTGTGATTGACAACGGAAGTTGTTTTACAAGTTCAGAGTTTCAAGAGTTCTGTAAGAAAAATGCCATTAAGCATATCTGTACAGCTCCATACCACCCAGCCAGTAATGGTTTAGCTGAGCGAGCCGTACAGACGCTTAAGGAAGGTATCAAGAAAACGCCAGGTGAGGATCTTGAAACTAAGGTAATACGCTACCTTTCAAGATACTGTGTTACTCCACAGACGACTACTGGACAAGCAGTAGCAGAGTTACTGATGAAACGTAAGCCACGTTTCCTGTTGGATGTACTTCATCCGTCTCTGTCCAGTAAGGTTATGGATAGACAATCCTATGCACGGCAGTACCATCAGCCTGCAGTCATCTCACGTGACTTCTTTGTTGGCGATGCCGTGTGGGTCGTGAATTTTGCTGGTATGCCCAAGTGGATGCCGGGAGTGCTCCAATCAAAGACTGGTCCAGTCACGTATATTGTGCGTCTTGACGATGGACGAGTGTGGAGATGCCACATGGATCACATTAGAGCTCGTGTCCCAACTGAGCCTGAGTGTCGTGATAACGGTCGCATCATGGAGAATCGACCAATACCGCCTTACATTGCACCTGCGCCTGCACCTCAAATTCCAGTGCCAGCTGCAATGCCGAAGCCCAGTACTCCTCCAAGTACCACTCCAGCGACTCCACAAGACCACCATGTGCCTCCTCTACCTAGTGCTACGCCTCCTACACCAAGAGCAAGTAGCCCTGCACCAGTTGGTATTAGGGAGGGTTCATTATTTATGGCCGGGGTGGGGGGTGAGCATTTGAGGGGGGGGAATTTTTTTTAGGGGTTTTCAATGGGGGAAGGCCTTTTTTTTTTACCCTATTCTTAGGGGGGGGCCTTTTTTTTTAGGGGTATTCCTAAAAATGTCGTGAATTTAGTACGTTGAAATGTCGCGAATTTTGGTAATAGGCTGTGTTATATTTTACCAAATTATGTCAATATTTTCAAAATTTTCTAAAATGTTCCTCAAACTCCCAGCAAATTTCTAACTGCATCACTTTTGACACTCAGAATAGCCCACCGTTTTGTCAATCTTCAAAAAAGTGCCGGCCTCATGTAAGCACTGAGGGTATGGGAGCTTCCAATTTATAAGCACTGGGGCCCTTAAACTCAACGGTATGTGAGTCAAGTGTCTGAGGTTTGACTATTATCACTCACCAGCGAGTATCATGTGACGTTTGCACTAAAACACCTTACGAATGGATGTATTTGTTGCAAGGTAGTAAATTGTAGGTAAAAAAGTGCCCATGATTAAATGCATACAATAAGTAGACACCAACATCGTTTTTGTAATAAAGTTGAAAACGATCCAGGGTGAGGGGGGGGGCGCTTTTTTTTCAGCCTATTCCGAGGGGGGGGGCTTTTTTTTTCAACCTATTCCGAGGGGGGGGGGGCAATTATTTTTGACGTATTCGATTTGCCAAACGCTCACCCCCCCCCCCTGCCATAAATAATGAACACTCCCTTAGAAAGTCTACCAGAGTAATCAAGCCACCTACCAGACTGGACTTATGAGTACAAAACTAAAGGTGGAGGGATGTTGTATACCTATATCGAAAATAGCATTGTGAGACCTTAAACCTGCTCATACCGGAAGTAGCAATAATAAAACTAAAAGCGGGGCAAACTACCTCAGTTGTGCCTACCCTGCAGAAGAAGTTAGACTTGCCTCAGTCTCTACTTTTTTCATCACTGAATTTCTTCCCACATACACCACAATTATACACTATATTATACTATATAGCCCATATCCTGTGAGCTGTTCGTTTCGTGCTGTGCACAGCATGCAATGAACAGCTCATCAATAATGAGGTGCTGTTCATAAACACACTGCACAGTGCGGTCTCAAATACACTACACTACAGTACACGTTGATACTGTTGGTCCAGGCTAGTAAATGAGCCATCCAAACCAACTGTTGATCTCCAACACAGAGCGTCACTTGTTGAAGTTGATCAAAAGAAACGTGTAGGGAAGCCATCTCTCTTCAATAAAAACATCTGCAATCTAGCGTACATACCTTCAATAAAGGTTCCTACTCGTCTGATGTTATCTTGCCTTCAGGGGAGGCAGAAATCCGTGACTAAACCCACTGTATCTCAATCCACTGCAGCATCGTTTCTGACTTCACAGAACCATAGGTCCTGGGCCTGCAGGTGTTGTTGTCGTACTGACCTAGTTTTAATAAATGACCTACTTTGTAAGCCAATGACCATGCTCCTTTATAGAAATAGGTCAATACATGTTGAGCATCTAAATCAGTTAAAATATTGAATATACTTTCTATCAAGGGACATATAGTTTATTGTGATTTTATCTTTATTTGGTAATGGAATCCAGAAAACAGTTTTATTATTATTTGGTTTTCCAAGCGGAGACATATGTGGTTTTAGTCTGACTTTCTGCTTGGAGAGTTATTCACTGCGGAACTAAATAGCAGCGAAAATGGTGGACTGGTCGCATTTTGCCTTGTGAAAATGGTTTTATAGTTCTACATCTACCAAATAAAACGATAAAGAAGGCAATATGCCTCACTACACACATAGGGGAAGGTAAGGACTTTGTTCATACCCATAAATTTACTCTGAATAGGTAAATACTGCCTATATTCAGTGCCGAAAGACACCACACTTGTGCCGTCGGCTTTCGTCTTGCTGGCACTGTGAGTGTGACTGCACTGTCTGCAGTGCCAGTGCCACGGTATCCACTGTGTCTGGCACGCAATGTTTTATAATAGTCAAGCCTATCGTCAATGTTTGATGTCCAAATTAAATACATAGATGCCAAGGGGCATAGTAATCCACAATTGCACTGTTATTGTGGATTGGTCATTTGTTTAATCACGATTTGAATTAGATTATAATTTATAGATTTAAAAGACCACACCCCCAACCTCGACCGTGAGACTGAGAGATGTTACTATTGTTAGGCCTGTAGGCCCGGCGATGTCGGCTGAAGTTGTGAATTTTTATCTGGGAAAGTTGTGTGATACATAATTTAGGTTTTACTGAGAAACACAATTATAAACCCAGAATCCAAGAATGCATCAATCATTGTAAATGAAATTAAACCTGAGTGTTTCTGCTCTTAGAATTGACGGTAAGACCTCATCATGGCTCGTGTACAGGTCGCGGCTACTAGGCAAATCATGTACAATCATTCAATCAGATCGCCAGTGCGGCTTAAAGGATAAGGACAAATTCAGGGTGCGGCTTATACACGCGTTTTTAGATGTATACCGGTACTGAAGACGCCATAATCTGACACCGTGTGAGGCTTATACTTTCGCAAAAGGATATTCAAAAAATCTAGGTGCGGCAAATAAGCGAGTCAGGCTTATACCCAAGGTTTAACCGTGTTACAGTGGCGTGTTCAAAACTATGTCATGTGGCCGAAAATGCGTTCCTGTGAAAAATGCATCCGGCTACAATAGCCGCCATTGAAAGGCGGGCATGTTGCGCTCAGTGTCTTCACACTTACACCATCAAACAAACTGACACCTCTGAGCTTGCCTTCACTACAAAGTGGCACCTCCGAGCATCTATTCCTTTAATGTGGTACTGGGCCAACATATCAAAGTCAAATACTCCACAATGCTTATGGGACCCTACTCAGTTACCTAACTAATTTTATGTTGCTTCTCCCTGCAGGTCCTCTTCCTCGTCCTCTTCCAACACTCATTCACCTGCACCAAAACACAGGTCCCGGTCACCAAAGAGTTCTGCCCCGGGCCGCTACTCCTCCTCTGCCCGCCGTGACGAGGGTCGCAAACGCTCCAGGAGTTACTCACCCCGCCGTCGTCACTCGCCACCACGCCGTCGCTCCCCACCCAGACACGATAGTCGCAAGCACTCGGGCTCCAACTATCACTCATCACGTCGCTCACCAAGTCCACGACGGCGCTCACCACCCCGCAGGGCCTCCCCAGACAGACGAAGGTCCAAGTCACCTGTACGCAGAAAGTCGAGGTCACCAGCCTATCACAAGTCACGCCGGTCACCCTCACCAAGGCAAAGATATCATGGGTCATCCCCGCCAAGGGCATCTAAGAGGTAGGCCTGGCTGGTTATCCCATGAACATATGCTAAAGCAATTTAATCCAATTAAATTAAAAATATTAGGACAAATCAAATTTTCTCTTGCAGTCATTTAGTAGTTTATGATTTAGGCACTTTCTCACAAGGTACACATACAACCATCATTTGTGTCATACCATGAATCTAAATACACTGGATTGGCTTCCCTGTAGCACTGTAGTCTGACAGCTGTGGTATGGGTGACTGTAGCGCCCCCACCCAGCAGGTGGCAGAATCCGGAACTAAAAGTAATACCTAATGAATTTGGTGACTCACTGGAAATAATTATTTTGGAAGACTTAAAATGGTCACAGCAGTTTGATTCAAAGTGTGTTAGAAAGGTCTTGAATTGTAGTTTCTGACCCACCTTGCTTGATGGAGATATTCTCAGGGGGTATTTTTTTAATTAGGCTCCGAATTTTGAGATTTTTTTCTAAAAATTACCGAATTTTGGGACCCCTAATAAAAACTCCCCCCTACTCATAATGATTTGAAATCACTTCAGTCCCGAGGAACAAGACAAGGGCTTTCCAAATCAGTTGGAATTGTGGCTCAACGACAATTTTAAGTGACAAAAGAAAATTATCTCCTGAGGGTGACATTTTGGAGTAAGTGGTCAGTTGGGGTGGATTTTCTCTTAAAACAACCGTCAGGGGATAATTTATTTGGAAGACTCAAAATAGTCGCAGCTCTTCAATACAAACTGTGTTGGAAAGGTCTTGGATTGTAGTTTCTGACCCAGCTTGTTTGATTGGGATATTGAAAGGGGGTATTTTTCAAATTAGGCTCCGAATTTTGAGATTTTTTTTCTAAAAATTACCGAATTTTGGGACCCCTAATAAAAACTCCCCCCTACTCATAATGATTTGAAATCACTTCAGTCCCGAAGACCAAGACAAGGGCTTTCCAAATCATTTGGAATTGTGGCTCAACGACAATTTTAAGTGACAAAAGAAAATTATCTCCTGAGGGTCAATAAATGAGGTGCCCTGGTGAGTAAAAAATAAACTAACGAATTTGGTGACTCATTGGAAATAATTTTTTGGGAAGACTTAAAATGGTCACATCAGTTTGATTCAAAATGCGTTAGAAAGGTCTTGAATTGTAGTTTCTGACCCACCTTGCTTGATGGAGATGTTTTAAGAGGGTATTTTTTAAATAAGGCTCCAAATTTTAAGATTTTTTCTGAAAATTTACCCAATTTTGGGACCCCTAATAAAAACTCCCCCCTACTCATAATGATTTGAAATGACTTCAGTCCCAAGGAACAAGACAAGGGCTTTCCAAATCAGTTGGAATTGAGGCCCTACGACAATTTTAAGTGACAAAAGAAAATTATCTCCTGAGGGTGACATTTTGGAGTAAGTGGTCAGTTGGGGTGGATTTTCTCTAAAAACGACCGTCAGGGGATAATTTATTTGGAAGACTCAAAATAGTCGCAGCTCTTAAATACAAACTGTGTTGGAAAGGTCTTGGATTGTAGTTTCTGACCCAGCTTGTTTGATTGGGATATTGAAAGGGGGTATTTTTCAAATTAGGCTCCGAATTTTGAGATTTTTTTTCTAAAAATTACCGAATTTTGGGACCCCTAATAAAATCTCCCTTCTACTCATAATGATTTGAAATCACTTCAGTCCCGAAGAATAAGACAAGGGCTTTCGGAATCATTTGGAATTGTGGTTCTAGAACAAATTTAAGTGACCTAAAAAAATTATCTCCTGGGGGTGACACTTTCAGTAGTTCAGCCTCTACTCACCAGGGGGCATGGGGGGTGCCATAGCGGACATGCACAGGCTAGGTAAATGGTTTCATATCCAGTTATTTAGATTCATGGTCATACTATAACATTATGCAGGGCATCTCCGAGACGCAGTCCTCCAAGAGAATCTGCGCGGCGTGCAGAAGCGGAGACCTCCCACTCCTCCTCTTACCCAGCCCCTACCTCCACGGCCCCCCGCACAGAGCCCACACCCAGCGTGCCCTCAGCACTGAAGAGGGACCTCATCTTGGAGCCCGAGCCGCCAAGGGTAGAGTGGATCCCAGGGCTGGACATCGAGCCGGAACCCATCCACAACCCGGTCACCTCCCTGGCCACCACCACCATACACAAGGAGCCTGAGGTGGTACGCAGGGATGAACCAAGGTGGGTGCTGTCACTGATTGTCAACATTTCACTGGTTGAACATGTGAGTCTATGGAGTGAGCCTCCTTCTGGAGATCCGAAAATTGGAAAAAATACCACCATATCTATTGTAATCTCTATATAATACATGTATATGCAAATATCAGGAGTTTCAAAAGACAATTATCTTTTGAATAGTTTATATTGGATTGCAGGACTTTGATGTCATATTTGCGTACGTGTCAGGCGAATCTCAGAAAGTGAAAAAAAAACTAGTCAGTAACTTCTCTGAAAAGTCACTATTTTCCGCTTCATTAGTGTGCTTTGATACTTCTTAATACAATTCAAAATATGGCCAACTCAGGTTGCGTTAACATGGTATGTAGAGCTCATTGCACATAGAACCGTATGTGTCGTATAAAGTATCCATATGAGGTGTTTTGCTTATTACAGATTCCGCCAGAAAGTCAAACTCGTCCAGCACAAGTTATATTCTACGAATGACTAATTTACTAAAAGCAAATCTTCACACATTTGAATATGTTCATATGTGTATGTGTTATTTGTGTTGTTAAAGAATCCTTTTGCATTTAGGTGTCCTTTGGTATATTTGACTCAAAGGGCGTGATTTAACTAAGTGATTTATACTACATTATAATCAAGATTTTTTTTGATTTTTTTTTTATTATAATCAAGCACAGTGGATGCAGTACTGTACAATATTTTACCATAATCAAGACTGATAAGCGAGTGCAACAGCTAATATATTCCTCTATTTGTGATTGACTTCTGTTTGATAGACATGGTTCTTCTAACGTATCTTTCCTCTACCAGGGTTAGACCCCTTTACACCCAGGCCAACAGCTAGTAATATGCGGGCCCAGAACTTCTTTTTGAACTTTTTCTTATAGAGAAATTCTTTCCTCCAACCACATATGATTTGACATTTAAATGCATATACAGTAAAGTCTCGTACTACCCACACTCCTGTATAACGTGAAGCCTTTAACTGGGGTTCTGGTTTTTGTTAACCAATGTGGGGGGGGGGGGGGTAGTACAAGAGACTTCAGTGGTCCTGTGGGCCCCCCGCACCGATAGGAAGGCAAGTTGTGAAGATACTCGGGCCGCATGTGTTTGTGTGTAAAGTACTATACGTGTGTGTAAGGTAAACCCCTTATGTTAACAGAGAGAAGCCCGCAGAGAGTAGTTACACCCAGCCGTCTAGCTCCCAGAGTCGGGAGCCCTACCCCATCAGCTCCCACGAGCACAGCGTCTCCAGCAGTACTCGGCATCAGAGTGAACACGCCCGGGGCAGAGAACGCTCACGGTCTCCCCAGTACTCACAGTCAAGGTCACATGCACCAGAGTCTAGCCGGAGTCCTGTCGGGAGGCGCCTCAAGGCAGAACGCGATTACAACTGGGTTCACCCGAGACCTGAACCGAGTAGGTCGGGAGTGGCTGTTGACACTGTCAGAGGTATCTACTGCTTTTAATTATTAAAGGAACATTTGGTTTTAATACATGTAACACATTTTTCAGTGCAAATAACTTACCGGTAATGCCAGGTATGAAATCTGTACCGACTATTCTACGAAAAAGAGGAATGTAGGGTATATAAGGCGGTACATATGGCCAAAAGTATTTCTCTATTCTAAGCAATAGGATTAAAATGTCAGGGTAATAAACGTGTTTTGCGTTAATAAATATGTTTATTTATGCATGCTTGTTGATTGTCCAGATTTTCAAATCTAAATGATTTTAAGTAGCTGCCTATAGATTTTCCCATGTGGTCCCTTGTAGTGTCTGTTAACCTGCCTGCGAGCCCCGGAGATGTCGACCTGCGGCGTGACCGCAGCAGCACCGCACCGTGGGAGCGTAAGCGGCAGGAGCAGGAGCAGCGGTCCCAGCGGGAGGCCGAGGAGCAGCGGGAGCGGCAACGGCAGCTGGCCGCCGCCGCCGCAGAACAGGAGCGCCGCGACCGGGAGGCCGAGCAGCGTGCACGCCCGGAGCCCATCGTCAAGATGGCCGACACACAGCGCTACTTCCCCCCGTCATCAGCATCAACAGTGGCGGCACGCGGGTCTCTGAGTAGCCGCTTTGGTGCCGGGACCGACACGGAGCTGCCCTTCTTACCCAAGGAGAACATCACTGTGGGCATCCAGCGCAACCTGAAGGGCGGAGATGACCGGATACCAGTCAAACGCCACTTTGTGGAGTCTGAAGTGGTGGTGCCTCGTGGCAAGGAGGAAGGGGAGAAACCACTCTCACTCCGGGACGAGTTTGCCAAGCGGGAGGAGGAAGTGGTGGAAGAACGGCGTATTGTCAAGGTTATCAAGTCTGAAAACGACAAATCATCCAGGTGGGCTGGTTATTTTTATCATTATTCTAGGTATAAAAGTGAGGGGGTGTCCTTATCATTACAGTATTCTGGGTATAAAAGTGAGGTGCTATTTGTAAGTTCAGTTTGCACTAGATCATTTAGAAATTCGTTCGGGAACTACAAATCTTGAAATGCCTTGTTTATAGATCCTATCATACAGCTGGACAGACTGCCAGTAGTGTTACATTCGAATCTCATAACTTTTACAGTCACAGGGATGTCAAGCGAGAAAACTTTGAAGTTCGCAGAGAAAACTTTTCATCAAAACCACTAAGTGACCGCTGGAAAGACAACCGAGTTGTTGAGCCATCAACGACCTCACACCGGCGCAGTGATACACATGACAAAGAAAAGAGTACATATCGGTGAGTTCTCATTCCAGATTAGTAATTTCAGATTATTACTATGATAACAAGGGGCGTGTTTCAGGGTACTTGACCATTCATAGGAAAACAACCAATAGATTTATTTTTTAAATAATTTTCTTAAATCGTTAAGAAGCAATGTGAAGATCCGCCAATGATTGACTCAGGATTTTTAGCTTTTAAAAACGAGAATTAGAAATAATGCCTAGGTTCAACCCATGTAACCTGAAACACCTCTTATATTTTGCCTGACATTATTCTAGTGTAATGTACATGTATGTTGTAGTATGCCGCCTAGTCATGTTTTATGTTTAGTATTATTCTGCAGGAAGGTATGGGTGAAGAACCTACCACAGAATATGATATTCAGGATAAAGAAAAGCGTCAAGCTGATTAGTTGACAACATTAATGCTTGTTTCTGTGCTGTGTAGCTGGTAATTCTAAATATTGTGTAGCATGGCTGGTATATGTTGTGTTTATTGGTTCTTGCAGCGAGGATGTGCGTAATGTTGACAGTGCACGTGATGAGCGTAATGTGCGCGATGAGCGCACTGTGAGACACAGGTGAATCTCGCACCCTCATTTACACTAACCCTACTCACCTGCTTGCTACCCTTCTCTAATTAACACAAAATGAGTGATCATTATTCATAACAACTGTTGTTTTTGTTGTTGTTTTTTTAAAGTTTTTTTTGTTTTTTTTTGGGGGGGGGGGGGGCGGTAAATTATATACCATACAAAGTGGCGGGTATATAGTGACCAATCTTGAACCACCATAGGTTTTAAGCCCTACACAAAAAATTGTCGGGGAGGGGGTTAAATTAGTGAATACTATACAATATACCATCACAATATTTTAAAAGAACGCCAGTGTAATAAGTGCCGGGGTAGACTAGAGGAGGCTTGGCTGACACCTGATCTTGTATCAGTGCCTGTCTTGCGATGGCACCGCCACATCGATGAGCGTCTCGGCATGATATCGTGACGGTACAATAACCGGTGAGGAAGACGAGATAGCTGCTGGGATTAAGGATTCATGTTAACGATATTAAGTGTTTGGTGTGCAGTTTGTGAATTAATAACATGTAGTCTAGCCATGCAAACCAGCCTCAAAGTAAAAACCAATGTTCCGAGCTATGAGCAAGTCAATTAAGCAAATTAGCCGGGCGATGGCATCACACCTACCTGCTTGCCTACCCTCACCCACCTGCTCATGAAGTCTTATAACCTACTAGTGTGAAACATGATTTAAGGGTAGTTTTGACCCAGGAATACATTTCTGCTCTCAGAATTGACAAATAATTGATTGTTCCTGAAATAATATTTACAGATTCGGTCGTTCAGTCAATCAATTCAATCAATTTATCACCCTGACCCCGAGTCATTTGTGATGTTAATCACACGTTCAATCTTTTATTCATATACAAACTTGTGGATTCGAATGTTTCTAATCTTATTAAACTATATGTTTATGTTTTCACTTTTTACTTTTTATTTCGTATAATCAATTGGTATAATTGGTCTTGATTATCAAAAAGTAGCTTTTAGAATGAATAGCCTTTATTTTCATCCTACAGGGAATTTAAGATGTGCATAATCTGAACATAAAAATTTGTCCAACCATGAGTACAAGAATTCAATTATCTCCTATGGAAAACTGCTGAAAGAAAACTTTTTTTGTTGGATCTAGGTCAAGAGAAGATGAGCGGAAGCGAAGTCCTGCCCGAGATGAACGGAGAGTCTCGGACTCTAGTCGGAAGTGAGTTGTCTGCATCTGGCCTATAAGTATATCAATGAGTTGTACCGAGACGCTGAGAACCTAATGTAGTGACATCAATGCATTTTCCAACCTGCCTACCATTACTGAGCTGAAGAAATTCATTACTTTATAAATGATAGGATAACACCAATTTTCAACTCATTTCCAGAAACACCAGGGAAACCTCCGACTACCGTGACAAAAGCGTGATTACCAACAAGCGTGGAAGGTATGAACAAGACCCCGGTGACCTACGCCATAACCTGGCCTCAAAACGCCGAACTTCAGAAAAGGGAGAGGACCGTGACCGGGATATCAGGTAGGGGGGAAACCCCGCTGTTGTAGGCTAGGACTATTAGAACAGGACTGGGGAGTGGGGAAACATTTGGTGCTTACTCCTTTTCATTAGCGTGAACTTTGAGTTGGAATTGTAGGAAAAATGTTGCTAGTCACTTAATGTTTTCTTGAATGCGGTGGGGGTGGGGGTGGGGGTGGGGGTGGGGGTGGTGGGGGAGGGTGTCTTTCCCGATGTTGTAGATCATTAATGCCCAGGAACACAACGTCCAACTGGTCCATCTTCTGCCAGCCTCGGCCAACGTCTATCCTACCAGTTGGATACAGCATAGGGAACCAGATCAGTGCTGGGTAGCCGTCCGACACCGGTCTCCTGCAGCCAACCTGTGCAGTTCTGGTTACAGTGCTAGTTAGACGTATACCTCAGACATGTTACTTGTAGAATCGGATGGAAGGGGAGGGGGCGTGGGGATGCTGCCCTTTGGGACGAGCCACAAATTGCACCTCGCTCTACACACTATAAGAACTGCATTTGGATAATGTTCGTGTAACACGTATATCTTTGTCTGATCCGAATCAGAGAACCTAATTCTGTGTTTTCCCTCGTTTAGGTCTCGGATAGGTGAGAAGGATACATCTCGAGACCGCCGCACAGGTAGGGGTTCTTAGTCATTGCTATACTGACATTGCTATATATCCAACCCATGATTAGAATGGATTAGATATCAAACATTAAATACCGCGAATTATTAGATGCCATTATTCACTTGTACTCAATGAATTGTCTAACAAATAAAAGGGATGTTTTCTTATATTCTAGGCGACCGTCCAGACTTCTCAAAGAGAGATGGTACGTAGGAATTATGTTAATACCATGGCTTAAGGCTAAAAGACTAGGAGACACTACTGGGTCTGAACTTCTGACATTTTGGAACAATTTGTGTGCATCTCAACTTTTATCTCACTCCAAAGTTAAACATAAAACCATATTGACCGCACAAATAAAGCCAGTCGATCTCGCTTTAAAAAAAAAATCAAAAGTGTGGTGAAACCAACATCACCAAAAAAGTGTAAATAACTTAATGTAAATATTACACCAATTTACAAGGTCTAACCCGAAATTCGCATCGCGATCATGGCCATTACAAGCCATGACAAACATTATACAGTTTCTACATATGGAAAGGGGTTAGGCGTTTTAATCATAGGGTTTATGTATGTTTTTCAGATAAATACGCGTATGAAGAATGGAAGGACAGACCAGAAATGATCCCGAAAGGATCCAGTTATTACGAGGTGAGTCTAGCACCGCTGGTACCAGGGGGGGGGGATACATGCCCGTGACCAACTAGTAGCAGCCGCGACTTTCCGCAGAGGGACAGAGGCGCTGTTACACAGGACTTGTAAATCGTGTGGAAAAACTACATTTTAGTTCAAAGTGTCCCGAGTTGTAGGCCAAATGGCAGGGCAGAAGGAAGGCTAGGAAAGCCAGTCCAATTCATGTAATGAAGAGACCCATGTACATGGCAGGGTTATGAACTTTTCGTATCGTAGAGCCGGACCTTCGCCATATGGCAGGGGATAACAATCCCGAGGGTCATTTTCGATTTACCTGCACACTGTTAACCCCCCATCTCTGTGCCTCAGAAAATACCGGACTAAATTTAATTTTTCTATTTTTCATATATTTCCTGAAGCACGAGAAGTCGAAATCCCGGTACATTGTAAGTGTTTCAGACCCACCCGACAAATATCTTTTGATATGTTAGAAGTTAAGGTTTTGGGGGGATCCCTCAGAGCAAAAAATGGCACAGGTCTCGACATTTCCTGTGTTGTTCGCTAGAGGGAAAACAGAATGGGTTGTAGATAGATGACTTATATTGGGTGGGTTGTCGACTGCTGTCCATGGGCAGCGATGGTACAGCAGTGTTTGTCATGCAGTTAACCCACCAACTGGGCGGCTTAAACCGTGTATAACCCACTCCCAGAGTTTGAGTAAATCCTATAACCTCCATCTGGGGTCTGATTATAGCAACTCTAGTATACCGTAATTTACTTCTAAAATCCCTAGTATAACCCGCACCCCCAATTTCATAAACATTTACCCGCATTTGGGTGCTGATTGTCATAACCAGAGGTGTATAGGTATACGCGGGACGGGTAGCATTACTGTTAAACGGGACTTCCAGGCAGTCTTGTTTGTAAAAGGGCCACCTAACTTTTAAGTTAGTGCATACATATGTGGTCAGGGACTATATGTATACATTATTTCCATTTGATAAAATGAAACGCTTAAATATCATACGATTGATGAAGCGTTTTTTGCACGTTGTGGATATGAGGAAATTAATCCAAAAGGAAAAACAGCACCCACTTGAACAGTTTTTCCCTCCAGGCATGGCAATCCCAGTGAAATACTACTAGCCAGAGTAATACGCGCCCAGTGCACTTACATATAATTACTTGTAACTTACTGCTAGTAGTATATAGTTTACTTGACCAAGAAGTGACATTCCATTGTCATTTCTAGATAAAATGCAGCAAAGGGAGTGATCATTTATTATCAACAGGGGGGGGGGGTGGTGGGTTTGGGGGGGGGGGGGCAAAAAAATTTGGACCCCTTGACCGGGGGGGGGGCAAAAATATTTGGACCCCTCATGGGGGGGGGGGGCAAAAAAATTTAACCTGTTTTGAGCCAGAAAGCCCGAGCGTTACTATGCTTCAAAGGGCCCGCGCGCGAGCCGATTTTCGACCCTAAGGGGGGGGGGTAAACAAATTTGACCCCTTGACCGGGGGGGGTACAAAATTTTGCCCACCCACCGCCCCCCCCCCCCCTGTTGTTAAAAAATGATCACTCCCTTATTAGGTTATTATGTTGAATACAGAACTTGGCCCCCGCAACCTCACGCCATGTTTTGGGATTGCCAATGCTCCTTGCATTGGATTTATATTTCACTCACAAGCATGTTTAAAAAAAAAAGAGCAAAATTTCGAGTCGAAGAGATGGTCCACAGAGTATTCATCGATAGGTTTTAAGGTTTCCTCACATTATTTGATCGAAATTTGGATTTGTGATGGCATATTGAGATGTTGTTTGTTTGTCTTTACACCAGCACGATAACCGGGACACCTTCGTACCTCGAGGCCGGGGCCGCGGCTTCACACCTTTCAGGGGGCGTGGAGGCTATGTGCGCGGACGGGGTCGGGGATTTCAACCGTTTAGGGGTCGAGCTGGCTACTTCAGGGGAAGAGGACGGGGCTACACCAGAGGCTTTACCAGCTACCATAGTAAGTGGATATTATACACTAAAAGCTTTACCAGCTACCACAGTAAGTGGATATTATACACTATAGCCTTTACCAGCTACCATACTAAGTGGATATTATACACTAAAAGCTTTACCAGCTACCATAGTAAGTGGATATTATACACTATAGGCTTTACCAGCTACCATAGTAAGTGGATATTATGCTCTAAAAGTTTTACCAGCTACCATAGTAAGTGGATATTATACACTAAAAGCTTTACCAGCTACCATAGTAAGTAGCTGCACCTGGGGTCTGATTCTAGACATTTTAGTACATTAGTATGGTTAAAACCTTGTAAGCTGCACTCCCCACCTTTGGAGAGCTATGCTAGTAATTCACACTGTTGTGACTTGTACATTCTGCAACTTCTACGCGGGAATTCATGGTTCTCCGCAGATGTAAAAATGACACTGCAAAAGCTAGAGCTTTGATATATGGAAGCCAACAACGGATGTTTCTCAAATGTGATCCATTTTCTCATGTAACCAATAAAATCACTATATTGCAAGAGAAAAAAAGCTGATTTTTGGTAGTATCTATGATAGGAATTAGTAGGCTTGGAGATTTATTACTTCTAGTAATTTGATTTTGCATGTGAAAGTATTCATTTTATTTACAGAGAGATCGAGTGCTGATGGGGATCGGGAATGGAAGCACGACAAATTCAAGGAAATAGAAGACAACAAGGATGAACGTCCCACCTCTACGACAGAGAAATGATCACGTCACAGGGAACTAGTTACGTCACAGAGAAACGATTATGTCAAGGAGAAATGATTATGGCAGGCTTAAATGAGCATTGACCTGTGTGGAAGCTTCTCCACTGCCATTTGTTGTGGCTTCCTGAGAGTCCCCGTATATCTGACATTGTGGGTTTATATATCAGACTGCAGACAGCATGCGGGTCTCTGCGGCCATCTTTGTTGTCGCATTGGGACCCACGCACCGTGGGACATGGCTGATTCTTGTGTCGTGTTGTGCGAACATTAAAACTGGAAAGTTTTCTACTGCATTATGATTGTGTATGGGTGTGTCTGATGAATGATTGAATCATGAACAGAACGCGAGTAAGAAGTGAATATGGGCGTTGGAGGCCATTCAGAAGGGTATTTTTAAAGAGTGCGCTTAAAACCTAATGGAGTGTGCGGATCCTGAAGCGGAATTACCCCTTTGGAGGTGGCCAATACAGCTTTGTGCCTGACTGAAACATGTGAAACTACTTTACTGACTGGAGTTGTAACAAGAACTGTTAACTGTAAGGTTTGGGATATAATGCTGTGTTTGCACTCACGGACATCTTAAATACATGTGGCACAAAACTAAACTGACACAATATCAAACACAGTGCACTGATAGCGGGCGGGGAGTGGCTGTGGTACGACCACGCTCCGGTCCGGATCCCTTACACACCTGTTTGTACTCACTAGGAGTATGCGCCATGGATACCGTCAGTTTGGGAATACTTGTGAATAAATTGACTGATTATTAGTGCATTGACAATGTCTAGTCTTTGTCCTATATAGATGTATGCATATGCTGCATACCTTTTCACTTGATTTTAATTTCTTTTGAGGAAAAACTTTGATGGTGAATAAATAACAATTGAGTAAGTAAGGTGACTAAATTGAAATTTATTAAACATACAGGAACATATTGGTGTTATTTTAGAAATAAAAACAGAAAAAATATGTTTTTATGAATGGATAAATTCCATATAACAAAATATGTTTACAATTCTTTGTTTGGTTTTATAGTGTTATTGTTATGTAGGTGACACTTAATTTGTAAAAGAATTTAGTTTGGATTTGGGGAGGACGGGGATGATCAGCACTGGGGGGTTGGGTGATGATGCGCACAGACTGTCATGGAATGTCACAGAATTTGAAAGCTGTCTGGAATGTCATAGAATTTTGTAAAGATTTGCCCTGTGTCATGGAATGTCATAAATATGAAAATAATGGAATTGATGAAACAAAATCTCTTAGAATGTACCATTTGCTTTCTAAATTTTAGAAATTTTCTCAGAGGCCTAGCCCCCGACTGCTACAAGGCTGTTATAAGTGTCATTGGAAATTGAGATTGATTCAGCTGGCACCATCTCCTGGTACAATATAGAATCACTAGCCAGGGGATGTAGTTTGTCTTCTTGCCACTAGGTGTCATGGGAGTTCTGACCAAGCCCCTGCAGCTTTTAAATGAGTGGGAATAGGGGAACGCAGCGCAACAGAGAAATGGAAATATTTAAGGCTACAGAGGGACAGAGAGAGTATTTGCAGGGCCACTAAGAGAGGTATTGTACAAAGACTATTGGATTAAATTCAACAGGGGGTATGCAGTTTGCAGTCACACCTGAAAACCATACGACTCTCCAGGAGTCAGGCCCGTCTTTGCTTCCCCGTGACCTCGAGTGCATAGTTTGTTATTTCAGTGGAATCTAAGATGGAAGTCAATGTTCAACTGGGCTTTCACACATCAATTTAGGGAGGTCTAAAGCCGCCATTGGAGATCGGGGAAAGGCTCGACTGCCAATTACAGAGTCGCTTATTCAGCAGTTGTCAATTTGCAATAGCAATTGGCAAGTTGCGTGGTGCACTGGCCTGCCATTGAGGAAACAAGATGGCCACTTCCATTTGGAAACCAGTTGCACTGTTATAGGGAACAAAATAGCCGGCCCCATGCAGTGTTATACAGGCACCGATAGCAGCAGGCAGTTACAGCGGACAAGATGGCCTCCTACCGCTGTCATCAGTTCCAGTGATGGTGGTATAGTGGACTGTATGAGCACTACCATGCACCTTCACAAACTGTGCTTTCAGTGAGGTGGTAAGGGAATACATAGTAATCTGCTTTTCACAGAAAAGGTGTCTTAATACAGCACTAGGAAGTGAGGGGAGAGCTGCTGTCAGAACAACTTTCAAATTTGCTTCATTTCTCTACAGTTTTCATGTGGATGTGGAATAGAGCTTCCAAGTTTCATGCAACTATAGTACTTGTTGCATGCAAGAAGCCAACATTTGATAGATACCTTTCTAATAACAGATCCAATCAGCTGGCACCATCTCCTGGTACAATGTAGAATCACTAGCCAGGGGACGTAGTTTGTCTTCTTGCCACTAGGTGTCATGGGAGTTCTGACCAAGCCCCTGCAGCTTTTAAATGAGTGGGAATAGGGGAACGCAGCGCAACAGAGAAATGGAAATATTTAAGGCTACAGAGGGACAGAGAGAGTATTTGCAGGGCCACTAAGAGAGGTATTGTACAAAGACTATTGGATTAAATTCAACAGGGGGTATGCAGTTTGCAGTCACACCTGAAAACCATACGACTCTCCAGGCGTCAGGCCCGTCTTTGCTTCCCCGTGACCTCGAGTGCATAGTTTGTTATTTCAGTGGAATCTAAGATGGAAGTCAATGTTCAACTGGGCTTCCACACATCAATTTAGGGAGGTCTAAAGCCGCCATTGGAGATCGGGGAAAGGCTCGACTGCCAATTACAGAGTCGCTTATTCAGCAGTTGTCAATTTGCAATAGCAATTGGCAAGTTGCGTGGTGCACTGGCCTGCCATTGAGGAAACAAGATGGCCACTTCCATTTGGAAACCAGTTGCACTGTTATAGGGAACAAAATAGCCGGCCCCATGCAGTGCTATACAGGCACCGATAGCAGCAGGCAGTTACAGCGGACAAGATGGCCTCCTACCGCTGTCATCAGTTCCAGTGATGGTGGTATAGTGGACTGTATGAGCACTACCATGCACCTTCACAAACTGTGCTTTCAGTGAGGTGGTAAGGGAATACATAGTAATCTGCATTTCACAGAAAAGGTGTCTTAATACAGCACTAGGAAGTAGGCTCGTTCTCATGAACGTGATGCAACTCACTGAAATGTGCTATTTTCTATATATTTCCGACCCATTTACTTTTTTGCTCAATTCTTTTGGCCTATATGTTGCAAAGTATTTAGTTCTACCAGAATATATATAGTTTACCCTACCTCTGTATCTTATTAGGTCCGAGTTTTTCCCAAAAGTGGCCCAAAGTTGACGTTTTTGTCTATTTTGGGATGGTTTATAGATTAAAAAATGATAAAAACAATAGCTGTCCATTTTCTTTTGTGTTGTACTGCAAAAGAACAATCATGTGCATAATTTCAATGTATTATAAAATATTTTTACCTCATATATTACTCACAAATCACAAATAACTCACTCCACCCTATTTTCGCCTTTCTGACCTTTTTTGGTATTTTTAATGATTTGTATTAAGTTTCCAACCCCTCCCATAAATGATAATAAGTGTACATATCATAGATGTATTATTACATAGTCCTGCCCGTGTAGCATCAGGTAGAACAGGTAGCCTACTTATATCTGCCTCAAATCCAAGCACTGTGGTGCTGCAGAAAGTTGTTGTATGTCTATATTTCTGAAGTATCCTTTCTGACCACTTTTTGTACCTCTAGGGGTACCATGCAGAGTTATGGTACTTAACTGTGTACTATATTTGCATTTTATAGGCCCCTGTGGCCCTCAAACATAATCCAAAAATCAGGCCTGTCCAGCCTACACAAGTGTAGGGGTTTCATATGCGTACAACACGAACACAGGTTCCAAATTCGGTTTGAATGCAACAGGTCTTTATTCGATCACAGCCTCAAAAGTACACGAAGGTTTCTCGCTCGGTTCACTTGGTCTTTCAACCATTCGAAGACACACAGGATTCTATCGATAGTTCGAAGCATTAGCGATACCGGACAGTTAAGCTCTGTGCCAGCATGGCTGGTGCAGAGTCCATAACATGGGAGGGGTGTAGGTGCCCCTGTCAAAGCGAAGGTACGAAAGGTGCGGGTCAGAGCTCGTCCTAGGACTAACTGGTGAGGTAGCCAACCTCGGCCTCTTATATACCCTGAGCGCGGACCAAGCAGTGTCGACGTGGCACTCCTCCGTAGCGCCGTCTGGAGTGCCCTGCCTGGCTCCGCTACCGGATAACCGAAAGGACATGGCTCACCTAGTGTCCGTTGGAGGCACTTACCGCTCTGACTCCACGGACCTTATATGTACACGTATTATTCGTGCCCCTACATCACCCCCACCAGATTATAACTAGGGTCGAAATACATCTGATATAATATAATATACTTGAATATGGGAGAATAATATCAGTGTACATGATGACAATACCGGGGTACATCTGAAGGTACGATATACGTTTTTACACTTACATGTAGAAAGTACAAATATAGATTTTAGATTTTACCTGTTACACCAAACAACACTTACATCTCTATGTACAAAACAGGGATCTTATAGATCCAACACTATAACGACAGGATAGATACGTGAGTATCCATCTTTAATAAAGATATGAATATATACGAATATATGTTCTATACTACTTCTAACTATAGTGATCACAGTTTTGTATGGTTTTCGTTGAGATATAATAATGGTTACTACATTAATCATTTTAAGGTAAGTTGAGATTGCACAATATGTGACTTTTTAGGACGGAATGACACAGAAGTAATGGCTCGAAAATATTTAAGTGGGCGAACCGTCCCAGGAGAGGTAATTACGTGAACTATTGGAATTATGTAAAAATACTTGGAACCAACATAGTTGTGACATTAACTCTTATAACCAAGGAATGTAGTAATATTAGCCTCCATGTGAGGCAACCGATATATACCTTTATATCTTTAACAATAGATATACTTTCGAAATCCGAATACCAGTTGTTATGTCCAAAAAGAAAATTTTTGGAGATAAAGATAGGTATCGAACATTATGTACAGTTTTGGTTCGAATCACATTATGTAGTATCAGTTATACTACTTAAAGTATGAACACCCTTTGTTTTTTTTTTGTTTTTTTTAGACAACGAAGACATTTCTTGACAATTATGCATTTTCCACCCGGCTTATGTTTACCTTCGAATCATGACCTTAATCATGGATGTTTTATAATAACAACACAATTATTACAGTATCATCGAAGCATCATATGCACAAGTCATCAATCACACAATCGAACAGCCGAACACCCAAGTTAGCTTATAAGTCCTTCAATACGCTCTGGAGTTCTTCGAGTGACCCACTCCATTGGGTGAGTCCTATACCGAATACCCGAATGAACTTAACGTTCAGGGCCTTCAGAGTTTTGGCCTGATCGTCAAGAGTATCTTCTGCAGCTTTCTGCAGACAACGAGCTGTTGAGAGTTCTTTCTTCGATTGTGCCAGCTGCTTGGTGAGTTCGATCACCTTATTTGGCTCCGATTGTTCGTCAATACGTTGCTGCTCGAAGATCTTCCTCAGCCTCTCGACCTCCTTGCCCTGCATGGTGATGGCATAGTCGGTTGATGCTCTCGCCACACCGGCTGCATATCGTTGCATGCCAGCCAGGTGTTCCTGCAACCATCGTTCGTATAGTTCTTTATGCACCACCGCATCCGGAGCCTTTGGAGGCTCGAAGTAGTCCTTCGGAATCTGTATCTGGGGCCGAATGTTTTCACCACTGATCATCAGATCATACCACTGGTTTGGATCCACTGCTGGTTCCTCACGAACTCTGGGCTTATAGGGCACAGTAGCAGTAGCAGTAGTGGTGGTGAGTAGGGTGGCTGCAACAGTTGCTGCCTTCCCTCCTCCAGCAGTTGTCGTTGGTGTGGTGGTGACTGGGTTCGAAGTGGTCACTGGAACCGGGTCCACCACAGGCTCAGCTTTTATGGATGTCGAATCCGCACTAGTAGCAGGGGTTTTACGCCCCACTGACTTTGTAGAACTGTCAGCCCTTGGTTTCACCTTGTCTTCTGCCCGAGGAGTGAGGTTGGTGGTCGTCACCACCAAGTCCTTTTTCCCAGGCAGCACAAAGTGATCCGAATCCGCCATCTCCACGTCCCGTGAGTCCGGTTGGCGGATGGCATCCATCACAGAGATGCCCGTAGGGAGATTCTTGTACGGATCCTTCTCAGTTTGTACCTCCGGACCAGGGAAGTCCATTGAAGGGTACTCGGCCTTACTGGCCAAGTTACCAGGAGTCAGAGGACGAAGGGTTTGCAGCTGGGAGCGACCCTTGGGGGCTGAGAAGTCCGGACCATAGTCAGGACGCAAGTCCTTCAGTGGAGACCGGTGCTCGATCGTTGTCGCGCGCCCTCGTGCTGCAGTTGGAGCTCTTGAAGCTGGAACCTCCGACTTGACCTTTTTGCAGTCAGGTTCGGAAGTCGCTGGACTCCTGTTCTCACTTCGTTTCCCTGGAAGGGGGTTGGCCGCTCTCCAGTCGTACAATTGCTGGTACAAGGTGTCGTTCAGGTCCAGTCGACCACGTCGATCAGTACGCTGGAAGACAGCTGACTGTTTCGAATTCCGGGTTAATTGGACCTTTCCGAATTGGAAGGTCTCAATCGTAATGGTTTCGAATTTGACTTTGTCCAGGCCTGCCACCAGGGATGCATGGAGATCTCCAACGTTCTTTCTGGCCAACATCATGGCTTGGCCATGACATTGTATCAGGTGCTCGATCATTCGGCCTCTTCTAGGAGTCCACATTCCCGAACACTTTTTGTTTGATTTGCCGATATCAGCGCAGACATACATCGCATGGTGGTGCATGTGCTTCTCCACGAGATGTCGCATGAATCGAAGACGAGTAGGCATGGGGCGGTTCTCGTGTGCGAATTAGACACGGCAGGAATCGAATGGGCAGTCCTCCCTTACCCCTTCTTTGTACCGGGCCATCGCCCAACGTATTTTGGGACGGCCGTCATGGTTGTAGTAAGTCTCAGGGAACTGTTTTCGATCCAGCAGCCGACCGAACCAGTTTTCTGTCCATGACCAGGAACTGGGTGAGCCCATATTGGATCTCATCCATTCTTCGTCATCAGACAATCCTTCATGGTCCGGTTCTTTGGGACACGAATACATATCCCTCGATCGTTTGCAGTGTTCCATGCACTCGGGCCTAAATTTCTTGAAGCCCCCACTGGCATTGCGCCAAATCATGTCCTCCACCCGAGAACTTGGGACGTCTGCCGAGGCACCTGCCCCTGCAGCTGGAGCTGGAGGGGGCGACGGAACCACTGGTGGTGTGTGCGATTGCCCTGACTCGGAGGACGTAGACGGAGATGCAGGTACCTTGACCTGCACTGGAGTTTTAGTCGGAGTTGCTGGAGGGGTCGAATGCGTCCGGGTGGGTGCCCTAGGAGGCGTCGAAGGTGTAGAGGCCGTACTGGATACTACGTCCACCAACCTCACGATTGGGGACATATTAATCGCAGTAGTTTGGGGAGGCGAAGGATGGGGTACACATGGCTGTCGTGCCTCATTCTTCTTTGCCTTCCGTTTCTGGCTCTTTGGAAGTTCGAAGGGGACCTCCTCCAGATCCGAAGCGTCGGATACGGACCGTCCTTTCTGTTGCGGATTGGGGTTCTTACGGGACTGGGCTCGAGTCATTGGCGTTCTGGGGGCAGTTTGCATAGCCTCCAGAGTTAGCCGTAACTGTTCATTGGCTGCCCTGAGTTCATCGGATTCTCTAACCACCTGAGCATAACGGGCTTCTTGCTCAACTGATCCTGAGGTATCCGAATGGATCTCCCGCGGAGCCAACTCCACGCTAGCTGAATCTTCTTCGAATGGGACTGGTAAAGGTCCCGGAGCTTTCGGAAGGGATTCGGATGGGGACTCAGTAGTCCCGGTGGTCGTAGTTGGTTCTTCGAATGACGTTGAAGCCGACTGGGAAGTACTCGAAGAGCATTCGGACTGGACTGGGGCAGGTTCGGACACCTCGGACTTAGGCGGAGTATTGGGAGGAGTACTGCCATTAGAAGTTTTACGACTACCTTTGGTCTTGGAGAATTTCTTTTTCTTCCCCTTCGTACTGGTCGTGCTCCCATCACTTGAGGGCACTGCTTCCTCCCTAGCTTTGGCTTGTTGGAGATGCCGAAAGTTCGTACCACATTCTAACAGAATGTCACTGAAGACTCCATTCTTAAAAGCCCCACGAATCGCCCCTCCGTAACTGTCTAACCAGGTGGGATCGTAACGATAGAAACCCTCCTCTCCCAGCCTGTCCAACATCATCGACATCAATGTGGGATGTAGTTTCAGCGAGGAATCGAAGGGCGACTCGCACGCCAGCACCTCCATGAGTTGTTGCTGGGCCAGCGATGTTCGCACAACGTCCTCCATTTCTTCGTCAGATACTGCATGGATAGGCAATTTCTGGCTTACCTCTTCCAACTCTGGCATCTCGTCCTCTTCCTCATCACCTGCTGCGTTCAGCCGGGTTGACGTCGAATTGTCTATGTCTTTCGAAGCAACACGTTTCGGGACATTGCGCCACGGCAACGGCCCTAGGTTGACTGTAGCCGGGGGTGGCATGGTCATGCTGTCCCGATCAGCCGTCGAATAGGAGCCGATCCCCGCTACACGAACGGTAACCGCACTCCCGGTGGATTCAGAGGCGGATTCATAATCCGACTCACGAGCGTTGTCGAATTGGCCATCGTCCATCCCGAACAGATCTATCTCGTCGGACTGGAGGCCCTCACCGGGGGTGTACTGCTCCTCCATTGCAGTCGAATGTTTTCAGCGAAAACGAAGTTTAATGATCGAAGATTTGCGGAGTACGAAGCTCCGCGTGTCCTAATGACACTAGGAGTGGGAACTAACCAGGTTGGCGCGTCTTATGATGTGGTTTTGGAGACTTTTGGTCGACTACAAGTCCCTTCTTCCTCCTCCTTTGCCCTGCAGCGTCCGTGCGTCTTCCTGGCACTGATCCAATATGGCGACCGCCCTTCTTGTCTCGTGATGCCACGCCCGCCGCGGGAGCGAAGGTCAACCAATCAGCGTTCACGCTTCACCGGATAGCCCTTTTCCGACGGATAACCTGGCGGGAGACGCTCGCGTTTCCCGCCACTAATCGAACGGGTAGCTCACCGGAGTGTAATCCTTATGGAGTCAGTTCCACAGTACCAGGGATACCGCTAATCATGAATTCTTCAGGAGTGTAGGCAAATGTCATTACGGGTAACATAAGAATACCCGCCGGATAGTTCCGTCTGCCACCCTCGGGGACGTTCATGATCAACTCTAGCTCTGCTCACTCGACAGCAATTAGGTCTGTACTACCATCATGGCATCGAAACTTCTTGTTGTGTATACAAATTAGGTCACAGCAGTCTCCGGATTATGCCGTGGACTGCGTCTTAACCCCACCTTGGGTTCTTTAGACCTGGTCGTCCGGGAAGATTCGACAGGATGTCCAGTAGTCAATTGGACAGCCCTCCTCCCCTTCAGACCTTCATTTGCCGAGACTTTTTTTCCGCACTTTTTATCCTTCTTGCTAGAAGCTCGAATTGGTAAATTTTTTTTAGGCCTACCCCGGCCCCGCTTTAATTTACCAATACCAGGAGGCATAGGTTTTTTCTCATCTGAGGGTATCACTAGTTTCCTAGGTCTACCAGGACCACGTCGTTCCGGGGTGGTCGCTCTCCACTCAGTGTTATCTGACTTCGAATGCTCCCCTGGCTTCGAATGCGCTGAAGCATCACCCTGCCACCGGCGTAGGCGAGCTACATTGGATTTATACAGGCGTCCCAACAAGGATTTGATCACCACCGTGGATTCAGAAACAATCCGAACCACAGTAAAGGGACCATCCCAGTTGGGTGACAACTTTAGCTGCTGTAGGGGGTCGTGTAGCCTAACTACTTCATCCCCCACTCGAAAGGACCTAAGTTTCAAACCTACGTCATAGCCCACTTTTTGCCATGAAGCAGATTTGCTTAGTTCACATCGAACCATCTCGTATGCGGACTTGAATTGATCCCTCAATGCCTCCACGAACATCACCTGACAGGGTGTTTCAGCGTTTATCCCAGCTACGCCAAACACCAAGTCAGCAGGCATAATCAAATCCTCTCCGAATACCAACAAATTGGGGGAACAACCGGTGGAAGCATGCACCGTACTATTATAAGCATGTACCACAAACTCGCATTGCTCGTCCCAATCATCCATCTGACTGTTGACCAGAGGCTTCAGGACTTGTATCAAGGTTCTGTTGAACCTTTCTACTTGACCATCAGACTGAGGCCGGTACGGATTCGTTCTTGTTTTGCATATAGCAAGGCTATGGCACATTGCTGCCCATAACTCAGATTCGAATTCTCTGCCTTGATCACTATGCAACATCAAGGGCACGCCTAGATGAAGCACCCAACCCTTTACAAATGCACGAGCACATGTATGAGCCTTGTGATCTTTCAGAGGAAACACTCTAGTATACTTCGAATAGTAGTCGGAGATCACCATCATGCACGTGTTTCCATCAGGAGTGGTTTTTAGGCCACTAATGATATCAACCGCTATGCGTGCAAATCTAACTCCCCAGAGCTCTTGAGTTAGTGGCAACTTCCCCAGGCCTTCACCTGGTTTGCTCAGACAACAATCTGGACAAGTAGAGATCCACCTAAGCAGATCTTTACTCATGCCAGGCCAGTAATACCTTCTGGAGAGTCGCGCAAGGGAGCGCTTCTTTCCAAAATGTCCACTGGTCTGATGTCCATGTACGAAATACATGATATCCCTTCGCATAGCTGTGGGTATCACGATTTGTCGAATTTTGGCCTTGTACGGTGTTATCTTCCACCTACATAAGATACCGTCAACAACAGTTAGCTCAGACCATTGAGCAAGTAGCTGTCTCATTTCCCGGTTCTCAATCGAAATGGTTGGTCTTTGTGGTTGGGCACCACTGGAGACCTGTTCTATTAGTCTCGAAATGACAGCATCACCCTTCTGGAATTGCCTGATGGTTTCGGTGGACCATTCCATTGCTTTAGAATGTCCTACATCATACGGCATTCGAACTCCAGCTATTACAGCATTATGGGCTCCACAATCATCGCAATCCATTCTAGAACATTTCCGTATGGGTCTTCTCGAAAGGGCGTCAGCATTGATATGCTTGCTCCCTGCTCTGTGTTGGATTTGGCTATTTTCCAACCCGAACTCGGACAAGTGGGTCAGCCATCGACCGATCATTCCTTCTGCTTCCTTAAAGTTCAACAGCCACCTTAAGGACGAGTGATCTGTCCGTAAAGTAAAGTCACCTCCCCAAAGGAAGTGCTTAAACTTCTTCGTATACACCACTACCGCCAACAATTCGCGCTTAGTGGTACAGTAATTCCTCTGGGCCTTATTGAGGGTATTACTAGCGAAAGCCAGTGGCACTTCTATCCCCTCTTGCATCTGGGATAGAGCAGCACCTATACTGTCATTACTGGCGTCTGTGTCCAGTATGAAATGTCCATCAGCTGTTGGATATTTCAAAACTGGGGTGGTTCGAAATAGGTTCTTCACGGCTTCGAATGCTAGATCTTGTTCCGGACCCCATGGAAAAGGCTCCTTCCTTCTACCCGGAGTCCAGTGAGCTAGAGCCTGCATAGGCTGAGCTATTCTGGCATACCCCGGTAGGAAGTCTCTGTAGTAGCTACAGAAGCCCAGAAAGGACCGTATGTCTTTAGGTCCCTCTGGCTTTTCCCATTCCGATACAACATCTAGTTTCTCAGGATCCGCCTTAACCCCCTCAGTGGATATTATCCGACCGAGATAGTTAATAGAAGTCCTAAACAGGTGACACTTCCTTGGTTTCAATTTCAAACCATGGGTTATCAACCTCTCGAAAATTTTGACTAAAGTAGCCAGGCACGATTCGAAGGTCTTCCCGAAGACAATTACGTCGTCCAGGTACACCAAAAACTCCTTCCATAACAGGTCACTCAACAGAGATTCCATCATGGCTTCGAATGTTGCAGGGGCGTTACACAATCCGAACGGCATCACATTGTACTGGAAAAGACCGACATGGCTCGAAAATGCTGTTTTTTCCTGATCCTCTTCCTTCATTCCAACTTGCCAGTATCCGGATTGCAAATCCAGCGTACAGAACCATTGGTTTCCGCCCAGGGAATCAATAGTCTCGTCTATACGGGGGAGAGGATAGGAGTTTTTCTTAGTACAACCATTCAATTTTCGATAATCTATGCAGAAGCGAATTGTGCCGTCTTTCTTAGTCACCATCTGAACAGGACTGGACCAGGGGCTAGTGCTGGGAACAATCACCCCTAATCTCAGCTGATCAGCGATTTCCTTCTCGGCCATCAATTTCTTCTTCAAAGGTAGGCGTCTATAAGGGATTTTGAAAGGTACAGCGTCCTCTGTAGTGATGGAATGTAGCACCTTATCAGTTCGCCCCAAACCAGTGGGCTCCCCGAAGGCTGCATCATATTTCACCAATACCCGTCTCAACTGATCTTTCTGGTCCCCCGTCACCAAGCTCGAATCGTCCACCAACTTTTGGAGTTCCGGACGTAAATCGGACATCCCTTCAAGGTTCGGTTGGGTATCTTCTGAGAGTATACTGGTGCTTGCCTGTGCAACGATCACCTGCCCCACGGGAGTACCTTTCATCAGATAACAGACTTCACCACCAGGATTCGAAATAGGAATTAGATTCCTACTGCCACTGCCTACGAAAGTATCTGCACTCTCGAGTCCAATTGATGCAAGTCTCACCACATCGGGTTCAACCACCGCCATCTGGTCTCGGAAGATACTGTCACTCGAAAACAGGACATCACATGTCTGTCCTGGGGGTATCTTAACCGTCTGTACCACCGAGGCTACAGAAGATACCTTTCTCAACACGCATTGTACGGCCACCCTATATGGATGTTCTATCTTTAACATCCCCCTACAAGGTTCCAACATTGCACCGTACAACGCAGCGAAATCTAATCCGATGATGCCATCATCACTCAGATCAGCAATAGTAGGGGACAGGAGGTAATCCTGCCCACCTATATTGATTTCGAAAAATGCTTTACCAAACGTCTGCATGCAGCTACCGTCGGCCGAATGAGCTGTTACCCTCTTTGTGAAGTTATCTGGCTCATCGACTACAAGGTCATAGAACCTCTTCGAGATCATGGAGTGACTAGCTCCAGTATCCACTAGAAATTCTGCAGACCTTCCCCTCACTGCTACAGTCAAATACCACCTCTTCCCATCCAATGGTGATGGGTTGACGGTGAAACGTTCGAAATCCTTAGTGACACCAAGATCTACTCCCCGTCGTTTCAAGTGCTTCAAACAGGGGTGATCCGGGGACAATCGGGCACTGCTGACTACTTCCAGCTCCTGTATCCAATTCGCCGCTTCCCCAGTACTTCCTCCTCGGACGTCTACTATTCTGGGTTCATTGGACATACTTAGAAGGGACTGATCAGGCCCCTCCTCTAAGTTTCCAATCTCTATTGCACCTCGGACTTCATCGCTTGCACCGCTGGCGATATGTTGGCTTTCTTTCTCCTTAGGGGTTACTACCTTGCCATCCAGAGCAACCCCGTCTAGTTTTCCGTTTTCTTCTCTTCAGGCTTGGGTACCGGCTTTTCAGCTGGGCATTCTGCAGCAAAGTGTCCCAGGACCTGACACCTGTAACACTTCCTAGTGGTCTTGTCCACTCTCGGCTTCGAATTCCTCCCTGTTGATTGCTGGTTTCCAGACATCAAGTCAGTCAACCTTAACAGAAGTTCTTCCATAGAACTGGGAGTTGAGGAAGTAGTCGAAGGTGCACTTGTAACTCCTGGGGTCACAGGTGGTGTTTTCCTGTCGGCCTTCGGATAGCGCTTCGAATTCGAATTGGAATAAGATTTGCCGCTGTTCTTTTGAGCAACTGCGCCAATCTCCTCCTCCCTTCCAGAATCACCTTCCTCTGTATCAGAGGCTGGTGGGTCTTGCACCACACTGGAAGTTCTCGAAAGTACTCTCGAAGATAGCAGATGCCGTTTCCTGTCATAGTCTTCTATGGCCATGAACAAATCAGTGAGAGAAGTTCCAGCTTTCCAACTATCACATGCAGCGGTCCGTTCATCAGAATCCCTTAATCCCTCAATGAATTGCGAGAACAAATCATCTAGGAACTGTGGGTCATCTAACTGCCATCTTGGTCTAGCTCTTTGCAAGAGAGATTGCAATTCTAGACCGAACACACGGTGCGACTCGTTTGGCTTTTGAGTCCGTTTCCGGAACAATCGAAGCGGGTCTTCATTACCCACATTACCTATCAGGTAACTGGCGCATTCCACCAATTGGGTAAACGATCCGGCACCATGCATCGTTCTCCATCTCGAAACCGCTAGCTTGCCTGGGCCATTTCTCAATGCCCGTAAAAGTTCGTCCAACGATTCCTCTTCTGACCATCGATTATACCTCATATCGTCCATGAAGTCTGCGAACCAGTCCTGCCATGGCTGTCTTCCTGTGAACGGACTCGGAGTGCTGGCAGTGCGTCTAGCAGCGTTGTGGTTGTCCCTGTGCAACAGAAACGACTGCTCGATGCTCCAGTCGACGATATCGGCATTATCAGCTTGTCTGCTAACACAGTCCACTCCCATCTCAGCAATGCAGGGGTTCGTGTCGTAAATCAATTTCATCCCAGGGGACATCGATTCGCGGCGAGATACTCGTCTACCAGCATGTGTAGGAGATCTCCCTGGCCTCCTTGAGGGACCACTCGAACGTTCATTCGGATCAGATCTCGAAGATCTCTCATTCGAACTCGTACGGCTCGGTCTCTCTCGAGAGCTGGAACGACTGGGAGAGTTCGAATGGTCGTCATCATACGACGTTGGGCGTTGGTCACGCCGCGAAGATCTTCCATCCGGATCCCCTGTATCAATGGTCACTCGTTTTGGTCTCCCTCCGGTTGAGGTAGAGGCACTACCCCCACCAGTTGATGAGTTGTATATGCCACCACTGACATGATCGAACCCTGAACGGCTACCTCGAATTGCTTCTTCATCTCGTTTCTTCTGTAAATCTTCCACCTCCCTGATCAGACGATCCTTTTCGTCCATCATCGCCTTGGTAGCTTCTCGGATCGTATCATGGAGCTCGTCCGAATCATGTATGGTCTTATCCTGACGTTGTTCTAGAGATTCAGTACGTCGCCGCAAGACATTCTGTTGATGAGCGAACTGGTTTTCCATATGTTCCAGTTCTGCCTTCGTTGTGTCTAAGCGGTTCTGTTTCTCTATTGTTGCCCCTTCTAGATCTTCATTCTTGTTCCGAAGCTGTACCAACCGATGACTCAAAGCTTCAAACTCTTCATTCATCCTGTCCATCTCTGCGATCCTTGCTCCTTCGAACCGATTCTTCTCCTCTTCGAAATGACGACGTGTCACTTCCTGTCGCTGGTGTCGTTCAGCATGCAGTATGCTCATGCCTTGTGTTGGCATAGGAGCAATGTGTCTCTTCGAACCACCAGTTTCAAACAAAGAATCATCTAGGTTTGACCCCAGATCTTTTCGAATAGAATCAGGATTGCCTCTCCTTGGTTCTGGTGTAGAACTCGAACGGTTTGGCCCATAATGTTTCTCAAGGGCTGCTACCACCTCCGGATCTGGACTCGAAATAGGATGAAGGGACGCTCCACCCTTTGCCTGTTCAGCCATGTTAACCCACTGACTGTGCTATTCTGTGTTTCACCCGAACTGGTCACGGCACCAATGTAGGGGTTTCATATGCGTACAACACGAACACAGGTTCCAAATTCGGTTTGAATGCAACAGGTCTTTATTCGATCACAGCCTCAAAAGTACACGAAGGTTTCTCGCTCGGTTCACTTGGTCTTTCAACCATTCGAAGACACACAGGATTCTATCGATAGTTCGAAGCATTAGCGATACCGGACAGTTAAGCTCTGTGCCAGCATGGCTGGTGCAGAGTCCATAACGTGGGAGGGGTGTAGGTGCCCCTGTCAAAGCGAAGGTACGAAAGGTGCGGGTCAGAGCTCGTCCTAGGACTAACTGGTGAGGTAGCCAACCTCGGCCTCTTATATACCCTGAGCGCGGACCAAGCAGTGTCGACGTGGCACTCCTCCGTAGCGCCGTCTGGAGTGCCCTGCCTGGCTCCGCTACCGGATAACCGAAAGGACATGGCTCAGGTGTTGCCACCTAGTGTCCGTTGGAGGCACTTACCGCTCTGACTCCACGGACCTTATATGTACACGTATTATTCGTGCCCCTACATCAGCAACTACATGAGTCAATTAATGCTCCTAGAAAAGAAAAATTACCTTTCTGACTGGTCAGAAAGGCGATTTTTCTGACCATTCTTTCACTGGGAAGGGAGAATGGGGATACAACATGGGTAAAGTTTGTGTTTTATTAAATATCATATTGATACGGCCTCATATTGGCATAGATTAAAAAGAAAAAATATTAATAAAAATAGTATTAACCACAAGTATAACCTAAGAAAGCAAAATCGTCTTTCTGACCAATTAGAAAAGCAGTCAGAAAGGCGATTTTTCTGACCATTCTTTTACTAGGAAAGTAGAATGGGCATGCATTATGGGTAAAGTTTGTGTTTTACTAAAAAGCATATTGATATGGCCTCATATTGGCATAGATGGAAAAGAAAAAATATTGATAAAAATAGTATTAACCAGCAGTATAACCTAAGAAAACAAAATCGCCTTTCTGACCAGTTAGAAAAGCAGTCAGAAAGGCGATTTTCCTGACCATTCTTTTACTAGGAAAGTAGAATGGGGATGCATCATGGGTAAAGTTTGTGTTTTACTAAAAAGCATATTGATATGGCCTCATATATATAGAAAAGAAAAGATATTAATAAAAATAGTATTAACCACAAGTATAACCTAAGAAAGCAAAATCGTCTTTCTGACCATTTAGAAAAGCAGTCAGAAAGGCGATTTTTCTGACCATTCTTTTACTAGGAAAGTAGAATGGGCATGCATTTTGGGTAAAGTTTGTGTTTTACTAAAAAGCATATTGATATGGCCTCATATATTGGCATAGATGGAAAAGAAAAAATATTGATAAAAATAGTATTAACCACCAGTATAACCTAAGAAAACAAAATCGCCTTTCTGACCAGCAGTCAGAAAGGCGATTTTTCTGACCATTCTTTTACTAGGAAAGTAGAATGGGCATGCATTATGGGTAAAGTTTGTGTTTCACTAAAAAGCATATTGATATGGCCTCATATTGGCATAGATGGAAAAGAAAAAATATTGATAAAAATAGTATTAACCACCAGTATAACCTAAGAAAGCAAAATCGCCTTTCTGACCAGTCAGAAAGGCAATTCTATTCTATTTCAATGGTTTTATATAGTAGCAAAATAAGTAGGAATGCTTTGATTCAGCAGTTCATTTACTTGACTAGTGAATAAGAACACAAATAATAAAGTTATTACATTTAAAACCTACATATTATTGTATCTATTTACATATGTGATATAAAGACATAGTAAGGCAGTATTTTCGCCTTTCTGACCATATTTTTACATATAGGCCAGATGAGAAAAATTAAATAGATTAAACTGCTATAGATTAAGGTTTTAATTGGATGGTCAGATTACACAATTTGGTAATAGAATATTTCAAAAAGTCTGATTACATGTATGACAGGTTTTACAGGAGAAAACTGCAAAGTTTGGCAATATTTCAAACAGATAAAAAAGAGGAAAAAATAAAAAAATTCCATATATAAAGATAACTGGGAAGGGATAATGGGATGCATGATATATAATGTTTGGTGTTTCCTAGATTGGATACTGGTATGGCTTACAATTGACTGTTAAAGAAATCAAAAAAGGTAATAATTGATTGTCAGGAGGGTCAATAATTGATAAGGTGCCAAGCATGGTCAGAAAGGCGAATTTGAATCATGGTAGTCCATTTGGAATGGTTGTCATGGTTACTGTATACCTATTTAACTACAAACACCTATCCAGTAGTACCCACCCACACTTAAAATTGACCCATACACAAGGAATTGACCATATTCCATATTTACCCTGACCACCCGATCCTACCTGAGTTGCATGACGTTGGTGAGACTGAGCCAGTAAGGGGAGAGCTGCTGTCAGAACAACTTTTAATTTTGCTTCATTTCTCTACAGTTTTCATGTGGATGTGGAATAGAGCTTCCAAGTTTCATGCAACTATAGTACTTGTTGCATGCAAGAAGCCAACATTTGATAGATACCTTTCTAATAACAGATCCAATCAGCTGGCACCATCTCCTGGTACAATGTAGAATCACTAGCCAGGGGACGTAGTTTGTCTTCTTGCCACTAGGTGTCATGGGAGTTCTGACCAAGCCCCTGCAGCTTTTAAATGAGTGGGAATAGGGGAACGCAGCGCAACAGAGAAATGGAAATATTTAAGGCTACAGAGGGACAGAGAGAGTATTTGCAGGGCCACTAAGAGAGGTATTGTACAAAGACTATTGGATTAAATTCAACAGGGGGTATGCAGTTTGCAGTCACACCTGAAAACCATACGACTCTCCAGGAGTCAGGCCCGTCTTTGCTTCCCCGTGACCTGGAGTGCATAGTTTGTTATTTCAGTGGAATCTAAGATGGAAGTCAATGTTCAACTGGGCTTCCACACATCAATTTAGGGAGGTCTAAAGCCGCCATTGGAGATCGGGGAAAGGCTCGACTGCCAATTACAGAGTCGCTTATTCAGCAGTTGTCAATTTGCAATAGCAATTGGCAAGTTGCGTGGTGCACTGGCCTGCCATTGAGGAAACAAGATGGCCACTTCCATTTGGAAACCAGTTGCACTGTTATAGGGAACAAAATAGCCGGCCCCATGCAGTGCTATACAGGCACCGATAGCAGCAGGCAGTTACAGCGGACAAGATGGCCTCCTACCGCTGTCATCAGTTCCAGTGATGGTGGTATAGTGGACTGTATGAGCACTACCATGCACCTTCACAAACTGTGCTTTCAGTGAGGTGGTAAGGGAATACATAGTAATCTGCATTTCACAGAAAAGGTGTCTTAATACAGCACTAGGAAGTAAGGGGAGAGCTGCTGTCAGAACAACTTTTAATTTTGCTTCATTTCTCTACAGTTTTCATGTGGATGTGGAATAGAGCTTCCAAGTTTCATGCAACTATAGTACTTGTTGCATGCAAGAAGCCAACATTTGATAGATACCTTTCTAATAACAGATCCAATCAGCTGGCACCATCTCCTGGTACAATGTAGAATCACTAGCCAGGGGACGTAGTTTGTCTTCTTGCCACTAGGTGTCATGGGAGTTCTGACCAAGCCCCTGCAGCTTTTAAATGAGTGGGAATAGGGGAACGCAGCGCAACAGAGAAATGGAAATATTTAAGGCTACAGAGGGACAGAGAGAGTATTTGCAGGGCCACTAAGAGAGGTATTGTACAAAGACTATTGGATTAAATTCAACAGGAGGTATGCAGTTTGCAGTCACACCTGAAAACCATACGACTCTCCAGGAGTCAGGCCCGTCTTTGCTTCCCCGTGACCTCGAGTGCATAGTTTGTTATTTCAGTGGAATCTAAGATGGAAGTCAATGTTCAACTGGGCTTCCACACATCAATTTAGGGAGGTCTAAAGCCGCCATTGGAGATCGGGGAAAGGCTCGACTGCCAATTACAGAGTCGCTTATTCAGCAGTTGTCAATTTGCAATAGCAATTGGCAAGTTGCGTGGTGCACTGGCCTGCCATTGAGGAAACAAGATGGCCACTTCCATTTGGAAACCAGTTGCACTGTTATAGGGAACAAAATAGCCGGCCCCATGAGGTGCTATACAGGCACCGATAGCAGCAGGCAGTTACAGCGGACAAGATGGCCTCCTACCGCTGTCATCAGTTCCAGTGATGGTGGTATAGTGGACTGTATGAGCACTACCATGCACCTTCACAAACTGTGCTTTCAGTGAGGTGGTAAGGGAATACATAGTAATCTGCATTTCACAGAAAAGGTGTCTTAATACAGCACTAGGAAGTAAGGGGAGAGCTGCTGTCAAAACAACTTTTAATTTTGCTTCATTTCTCTACAGTTTTCATGTGGATGTGGAATAGAGCTTCCAAATTTCATGCAACTATAGTACTTGTTGCATGCAAGAAGCCAACATTTGATAGATACCTTTCTAATAACAGATCCAATCAGCTGGCACCATCTCCTGGTACAATGTAGAATCACTAGCCAGGGGACGTAGTTTGTCTTCTTGCCACTAGGTGTCATGGGAGTTCTGACCAAGCCCCTGCAGCTTTTAAATGAGTGGGAATAGGGGAACGCAGCGCAACAGAGAAATGGAAATATTTAAGGCTACAGAGGGACAGAGAGAGTATTTGCAGGGCCACTAAGAGAGGTATTGTACAAAGACTATTGGATTAAATTCAACAGGGGGTATGCAGTTTGCAGTCACACCTGAAAACCATACGACTCTCCAGGAGTCAGGCCCGTCTTTGCTTCCCCGTGACCTCGAGTGCATAGTTTGTTATTTCAGTGGAATCTAAGATGGAAGTCAATGTTCAACTGGGCTTCCACACATCAATTTAGGGAGGTCTAAAGCCGCCATTGGAGATCGGGGAAAGGCTCGACTGCCAATTACAGAGTCGCTTATTCAGCAGTTGTCAATTTGCAATAGCAATTGGCAAGTTGCGTGGTGCACTGGCCTGCCATTGAGGAAACAAGATGGCCACTTCCATTTGGAAACCAGTTGCACTGTTATAGGGAACAAAATAGCCGGCCCCATGCAGTGCTATACAGGCACCGATAGCAGCAGGCAGTTACAGCGGACAAGATGGCCTCCTACCGCTGTCATCAGTTCCAGTGATGGTGGTATAGTGGACTGTATGAGCACTACCATGCACCTTCACAAACTGTGCTTTCAGTGAGGTGGTAAGGGAATACATAGTAATCTGCATTTCACAGAAAAGGTGTCTTAATACAGCACTAGGAAGTAAGGGGAGAGCTGCTGTCAGAACAACTTTTAATTTTGCTTCATTTCTCTACAGTTTTCATGTGGATGTGGAATAGAGCTTCCAAATTTCATGCAACTATAGTACTTGTTGCATGCAAGAAGCCAACATTTGATAGATACCTTTCTAATAACAGATCCAATCAGCTGGCACCATCTCCTGGTACAATGTAGAATCACTAGCCAGGGGACGTAGTTTGTCTTCTTGCCACTAGGTGTCATGGGAGTTCTGACCAAGCCCCTGCAGCTTTTAAATGAGTGGGAATAGGGGAACGCAGCGCAACAGAGAAATGGAAATATTTAAGGCTACAGAGGGACAGAGAGAGTATTTGCAGGGCCACTAAGAGAGGTATTGTACAAAGACTATTGGATTAAATTCAACAGGGGGTATGCAGTTTGCAGTCACACCTGAAAACCATACGACTCTCCAGGAGTCAGGCCCGTCTTTGCTTCCCCGTGACCTCGAGTGCATAGTTTGTTATTTCAGTGGAATCTAAGATGGAAGTCAATGTTCAACTGGGCTTCCACACATCAATTTAGGGAGGTCTAAAGCCGCCATTGGAGATCGGGGAAAGGCTCGACTGCCAATTACAGAGTCGCTTATTCAGCAGTTGTCAATTTGCAATAGCAATTGGCAAGTTGCGTGGTGCACTGGCCTGCCATTGAGGAAACAAGATGGCCACTTCCATTTGGAAACCAGTTGCACTGTTATAGGGAACAAAATAGCCGGCCCCATGCAGTGCTATACAGGCACCGATAGCAGCAGGCAGTTACAGCGGACAAGATGGCCTCCTACCGCTGTCATCAGTTCCAGTGATGGTGGTATAGTGGACTGTATGAGCACTACCATGCACCTTCACAAACTGTGCTTTCAGTGAGGTGGTAAGGGAATACATAGTAATCTGCATTTCACAGAAAAGGTGTCTTAATACAGCACTAGGAAGTAAGGGGAGAGCTGCTGTCAGAACAACTTTTAATTTTGCTTCATTTCTCTACAGTTTTCATGTGGATGTGGAATAGAGCTTCCAAGTTTCATGCAACTATAGTACTTGTTGCATGCAAGAAGCCAACATTTGATAGATACCTTTCTAATAACAGATCCAATCAGCTGGCACCATCTCCTGGTACAATGTAGAATCACTAGCCAGGGGACGTAGTTTGTCTTCTTGCCACTAGGTGTCATGGGAGTTCTGACCAAGCCCCTGCAGCTTTTAAATGAGTGGGAATAGGGGAACGCAGCGCAACAGAGAAATGGAAATATTTAAGGCTACAGAGGGACAGAGAGAGTATTTGCAGGGCCACTAAGAGAGGTATTGTACAAAGACTATTGGATTAAATTCAACAGGGGGTATGCAGTTTGCAGTCACACCTGAAAACCATATGACTCTCCAGGAGTCAGGCCCGTCTTTGCTTCCCCGTGACCTCGAGTGCATAGTTTGTTATTTCAGTGGAATCTAAGATGGAAGTCAATGTTCAACTGGGCTTCCACACATCAATTTAGGGAGGTCTAAAGCCGCCATTGGAGATCGGGGAAAGGCTCGACTGCCAATTACAGAGTCGCTTATTCAGCAGTTGTCAATTTGCAATAGCAATTGGCAAGTTGCGTGGTGCACTGGCCTGCCATTGAGGAAACAAGATGGCCACTTCCATTTGGAAACCAGTTGCACTGTTATAGGGAACAAAATAGCCGGCCCCATGCAGTGCTATACAGGCACCGATAGCAGCAGGCAGTTACAGCGGACAAGATGGCCTCCTACCGCTGTCATCAGTTCCAGTGATGGTGGTATAGTGGACTGTATGAGCACTACCATGCACCTTCACAAACTGTGCTTTCAGTGAGGTGGTAAGGGAATACATAGTAATCTGCATTTCACAGAAAAGGTGTCTTAATACAGCACTAGGAAGTAAGGGGAGAGCTGCTGTCAGAACAACTTTTAATTTTGCTTCATTTCTCTACAGTTTTCATGTGGATGTGGAATAGAGCTTCCAAATTTCATGCAACTATAGTACTTGTTGCATGCAAGAAGCCAACATTTGATAGATACCTTTCTAATAACAGATCCAATCAGCTGGCACCATCTCCTGGTACAATGTAGAATCACTAGCCAGGGGACGTAGTTTGTCTTCTTGCCACTAGGTGTCATGGGAGTTCTGACCAAGCCCCTGCAGCTTTTTAATGAGTGGGAATAGGGGAACGCAGCGCAACAGAGAAATGGAAATATTTAAGGCTACAGAGGGACAGAGAGAGTATTTGCAGGGCCACTAAGAGAGGTATTGTACAAAGACTATTGGATTAAATTCAACAGGGGGTATGCAGTTTGCAGTCACACCTGAAAACCATACGACTCTCCAGGAGTCAGGCCCGTCTTTGCTTCCCCGTGACCTCGAGTGCATAGTTTGTTATTTCAGTGGAATCTAAGATGGAAGTCAATGTTCAACTGGGCTTCCACACATCAATTTAGGGAGGTCTAAAGCCGCCATTGGAGATCGGGGAAAGGCTCGACTGCCAATTACAGAGTCGCTTATTCAGCAGTTGTCAATTTGCAATAGCAATTGGCAAGTTGCGTGGTGCACTGGCCTGCCATTGAGGAAACAAGATGGCCACTTCCATTTGGAAACCAGTTGCACTGTTATAGGGAACAAAATAGCCGGCCCCATGCAGTGCTATACAGGCACCGATAGCAGCAGGCAGTTACAGCGGACAAGATGGCCTCCTACCGCTGTCATCAGTTCCAGTGATGGTGGTATAGTGGACTGTATGAGCACTACCATGCACCTTCACAAACTGTGCTTTCAGTGAGGTGGTAAGGGAATACATAGTAATCTGCATTTCACAGAAAAGGTGTCTTAATACAGCACTAGGAAGTAAGGGGAGAGCTGCTGTCAAAACAACTTTTAATTTTGCTTCATTTCTCTACAGTTTTCATGTGGATGTGGAATAGAGCTTCCAAATTTCATGCAACTATAGTACTTGTTGCATGCAAGAAGCCAACATTTGATAGATACCTTTCTAATAACAGATCCAATCAGCTGGCACCATCTCCTGGTACAATGTAGAATCACTAGCCAGGGGACGTAGTTTGTCTTCTTGCCACTAGGTGTCATGGGAGTTCTGACCAAGCCCCTGCAGCTTTTAAATGAGTGGGAATAGGGGAACGCAGCGCAACAGAGAAATGGAAATATTTAAGGCTACAGAGGGACAGAGAGAGTATTTGCAGGGCCACTAAGAGAGGTATTGTACAAAGACTATTGGATTAAATTCAACAGGGGGTATGCAGTTTGCAGTCACACCTGAAAACCATACGACTCTCCAGGAGTCAGGCCCGTCTTTGCTTCCCCGTGACCTCGAGTGCATAGTTTGTTATTTCAGTGGAATCTAAGATGGAAGTCAATGTTCAACTGGGCTTCCACACATCAATTTAGGGAGGTCTAAAGCCGCCATTGGAGATCGGGGAAAGGCTCGACTGCCAATTACAGAGTCGCTTATTCAGCAGTTGTCAATTTGCAATAGCAATTGGCAAGTTGCGTGGTGCACTGGCCTGCCATTGAGGAAACAAGATGGCCACTTCCATTTGGAAACCAGTTGCACTGTTATAGGGAACAAAATAGCCGGCCCCATGCAGTGCTATACAGGCACCGATAGCAGCAGGCAGTTACAGCGGACAAGATGGCCTCCTACCGCTGTCATCAGTTCCAGTGATGGTGGTATAGTGGACTGTATGAGCACTACCATGCACCTTCACAAACTGTGCTTTCAGTGAGGTGGTAAGGGAATACATAGTAATCTGCATTTCACAGAAAAGGTGTCTTAATACAGCACTAGGAAGTAAGGGGAGAGCTGCTGTCAGAACAACTTTTAATTTTGCTTCATTTCTCTACAGTTTTCATGTGGATGTGGAATAGAGCTTCCAAATTTCATGCAACTATAGTACTTGTTGCATGCAAGAAGCCAACATTTGATAGATACCTTTCTAATAACAGATCCAATCAGCTGGCACCATCTCCTGGTACAATGTAGAATCACTAGCCAGGGGACGTAGTTTGTCTTCTTGCCACTAGGTGTCATGGGAGTTCTGACCAAGCCCCTGCAGCTTTTAAATGAGTGGGAATAGGGGAACGCAGCGCAACAGAGAAATGGAAATATTTAAGGCTACAGAGGGACAGAGAGAGTATTTGCAGGGCCACTAAGAGAGGTATTGTACAAAGACTATTGGATTAAATTCAACAGGGGGTATGCAGTTTGCAGTCACACCTGAAAACCATACGACTCTCCAGGAGTCAGGCCCGTCTTTGCTTCCCCGTGACCTCGAGTGCATAGTTTGTTATTTCAGTGGAATCTAAGATGGAAGTCAATGTTCAACTGGGCTTCCACACATCAATTTAGGGAGGTCTAAAGCCGCCATTGGAGATCGGGGAAAGGCTCGACTGCCAATTACAGAGTCGCTTATTCAGCAGTTGTCAATTTGCAATAGCAATTGGCAAGTTGCGTGGTGCACTGGCCTGCCATTGAGGAAACAAGATGGCCACTTCCATTTGGAAACCAGTTGCACTGTTATAGGGAACAAAATAGCCGGCCCCATGCAGTGCTATACAGGCACCGATAGCAGCAGGCAGTTACAGCGGACAAGATGGCCTCCTACCGCTGTCATCAGTTCCAGTGATGGTGGTATAGTGGACTGTATGAGCACTACCATGCACCTTCACAAACTGTGCTTTCAGTGAGGTGGTAAGGGAATACATAGTAATCTGCATTTCACAGAAAAGGTGTCTTAATACAGCACTAGGAAGTAAGGGGAGAGCTGCTGTCAGAACAACTTTTAATTTTGCTTCATTTCTCTACAGTTTTCATGTGGATGTGGAATAGAGCTTCCAAGTTTCATGCAACTATAGTACTTGTTGCATGCAAGAAGCCAACATTTGATAGATACCTTTCTAATAACAGATCCAATCAGCTGGCACCATCTCCTGGTACAATGTAGAATCACTAGCCAGGGGACGTAGTTTGTCTTCTTGCCACTAGGTGTCATGGGAGTTCTGACCAAGCCCCTGCAGCTTTTAAATGAGTGGGAATAGGGGAACGCAGCGCAACAGAGAAATGGAAATATTTAAGGCTACAGAGGGACAGAGAGAGTATTTGCAGGGCCACTAAGAGAGGTATTGTACAAAGACTATTGGATTAAATTCAACAGGGGGTATGCAGTTTGCAGTCACACCTGAAAACCATATGACTCTCCAGGAGTCAGGCCCGTCTTTGCTTCCCCGTGACCTCGAGTGCATAGTTTGTTATTTCAGTGGAATCTAAGATGGAAGTCAATGTTCAACTGGGCTTCCACACATCAATTTAGGGAGGTCTAAAGCCGCCATTGGAGATCGGGGAAAGGCTCGACTGCCAATTACAGAGTCGCTTATTCAGCAGTTGTCAATTTGCAATAGCAATTGGCAAGTTGCGTGGTGCACTGGCCTGCCATTGAGGAAACAAGATGGCCACTTCCATTTGGAAACCAGTTGCACTGTTATAGGGAACAAAATAGCCGGCCCCATGCAGTGCTATACAGGCACCGATAGCAGCAGGCAGTTACAGCGGACAAGATGGCCTCCTACCGCTGTCATCAGTTCCAGTGATGGTGGTATAGTGGACTGTATGAGCACTACCATGCACCTTCACAAACTGTGCTTTCAGTGAGGTGGTAAGGGAATACATAGTAATCTGCATTTCACAGAAAAGGTGTCTTAATACAGCACTAGGAAGTAAGGGGAGAGCTGCTGTCAGAACAACTTTTAATTTTGCTTCATTTCTCTACAGTTTTCATGTGGATGTGGAATAGAGCTTCCAAATTTCATGCAACTATAGTACTTGTTGCATGCAAGAAGCCAACATTTGATAGATACCTTTCTAATAACAGATCCAATCAGCTGGCACCATCTCCTGGTACAATGTAGAATCACTAGCCAGGGGACGTAGTTTGTCTTCTTGCCACTAGGTGTCATGGGAGTTCTGACCAAGCCCCTGCAGCTTTTAAATGAGTGGGAATAGGGGAACGCAGCGCAACAGAGAAATGGAAATATTTAAGGCTACAGAGGGACAGAGAGAGTATTTGCAGGGCCACTAAGAGAGGTATTGTACAAAGACTATTGGATTAAATTCAACAGGGGGTATGCAGTTTGCAGTCACACCTGAAAACCATACGACTCTCCAGGAGTCAGGCCCGTCTTTGCTTCCCCGTGACCTGGAGTGCATAGTTTGTTATTTCAGTGGAATCTAAGATGGAAGTCAATGTTCAACTGGGCTTCCACACATCAATTTAGGGAGGTCTAAAGCCGCCATTGGAGATCGGGGAAAGGCTCGACTGCCAATTACAGAGTCGCTTATTCAGCAGTTGTCAATTTGCAATAGCAATTGGCAAGTTGCGTGGTGCACTGGCCTGCCATTGAGGAAACAAGATGGCCACTTCCATTTGGAAACCAGTTGCACTGTTATAGGGAACAAAATAGCCGGCCCCATGCAGTGCTATACAGGCACCGATAGCAGCAGGCAGTTACAGCGGACAAGATGGCCTCCTACCGCTGTCATCAGTTCCAGTGATGGTGGTATAGTGGACTGTATGAGCACTACCATGCACCTTCACAAACTGTGCTTTCAGTGAGGTGGTAAGGGAATACATAGTAATCTGCATTTCACAGAAAAGGTGTCTTAATACAGCACTAGGAAGTAAGGGGAGAGCTGCTGTCAGAACAACTTTTAATTTTGCTTCATTTCTCTACAGTTTTCATGTGGATGTGGAATAGAGCTTCCAAATTTCATGCAACTATAGTACTTGTTGCATGCAAGAAGCCAACATTTGATAGATACCTTTCTAATAACAGATCCAATCAGCTGGCACCATCTCCTGGTACAATGTAGAATCACTAGCCAGGGGACGTAGTTTGTCTTCTTGCCACTAGGTGTCATGGGAGTTCTGACCAAGCCCCTGCAGCTTTTAAATGAGTGGGAATAGGGGAACGCAGCGCAACAGAGAAATGGAAATATTTAAGGCTACAGAGGGACAGAGAGAGTATTTGCAGGGCCACTAAGAGAGGTATTGTACAAAGACTATTGGATTAAATTCAACAGGGGGTATGCAGTTTGCAGTCACACCTGAAAACCATACGACTCTCCAGGAGTCAGGCCCGTCTTTGCTTCCCCGTGACCTCGAGTGCATAGTTTGTTATTTCAGTGGAATCTAAGATGGAAGTCAATGTTCAACTGGGCTTCCACACATCAATTTAGGGAGGTCTAAAGCCGCCAGTGGAGATCGGGGAAAGGCTCGACTGCCAATTACAGAGTCGCTTATTCAGCAGTTGTCAATTTGCAATAGCAATTGGCAAGTTGCGTGGTGCACTGGCCTGCCATTGAGGAAACAAGATGGCCACTTGCATTTGGAAACCAGTTGCACTGTTATAGGGAACAAAATAGCCGGCCCCATGCAGTGCTATACAGGCACCGATAGCAGCAGGCAGTTACAGCGGACAAGATGGCCTCCTACCGCTGTCATCAGTTCCAGTGATGGTGGTATAGTGGACTGTATGAGCACTACCATGCACCTTCACAAACTGTGCTTTCAGTGAGGTGGTAAGGGAATACATAGTAATCTGCTTTTCACAGAAAAGGTGTCTTAATACAGCACTAGGAAGTGAGGGGAGAGCTGCTGTCAGAACAACTTTCAAATTTGCTTCATTTCTCTACAGTTTTCATGTGGATGTGGAATAGAGCTTCCAAATTTCATGCAACTATAGTACTTGTTGCATGCAAGAAGCCAACATTTGATAGATACCTTTCTAATAACAGATCCAATCAGCTGGCACCATCTCCTGGTACAATGTAGAATCACTAGCCAGGGGACGTAGTTTGTCTTCTTGCCACTAGGTGTCATGGGAGTTCTGACCAAGCCCCTGCAGCTTTTAAATGAGTGGGAATAGGGGAACGCAGCGCAACAGAGAAATGGAAATATTTAAGGCTACAGAGGGACAGAGAGAGTATTTGCAGGGCCACTAAGAGAGGTATTGTACAAAGACTATTGGATTAAATTCAACAGGGGGTATGCAGTTTGCAGTCACACCTGAAAACCATACGACTCTCCAGGAGTCAGGCCCGTCTTTGCTTCCCCGTGACCTGGAGTGCATAGTTTGTTATTTCAGTGGAATCTAAGATGGAAGTCAATGTTCAACTGGGCTTCCACACATCAATTTAGGGAGGTCTAAAGCCGCCATTGGAGATCGGGGAAAGGCTCGACTGCCAATTACAGAGTCGCTTATTCAGCAGTTGTCAATTTGCAATAGCAATTGGCAAGTTGCGTGGTGCACTGGCCTGCCATTGAGGAAACAAGATGGCCACTTCCATTTGGAAACCAGTTGCACTGTTATAGGGAACAAAATAGCCGGCCCCATGCAGTGCTATACAGGCACCGATAGCAGCAGGCAGTTACAGCGGACAAGATGGCCTCCTACCGCTGTCATCAGTTCCAGTGATGGTGGTATAGTGGACTGTATGAGCACTACCATGCACCTTCACAAACTGTGCTTTCAGTGAGGTGGTAAGGGAATACATAGTAATCTGCATTTCACAGAAAAGGTGTCTTAATACAGCACTAGGAAGTAAGGGGAGAGCTGCTGTCAGAACAACTTTTAATTTTGCTTCATTTCTCTACAGTTTTCATGTGGATGTGGAATAGAGCTTCCAAATTTCATGCAACTATAGTACTTGTTGCATGCAAGAAGCCAACATTTGATAGATACCTTTCTAATAACAGATCCAATCAGCTGGCACCATCTCCTGGTACAATGTAGAATCACTAGCCAGGGGACGTAGTTTGTCTTCTTGCCACTAGGTGTCATGGGAGTTCTGACCAAGCCCCTGCAGCTTTTAAATGAGTGGGAATAGGGGAACGCAGCGCAACAGAGAAATGGAAATATTTAAGGCTACAGAGGGACAGAGAGAGTATTTGCAGGGCCACTAAGAGAGGTATTGTACAAAGACTATTGGATTAAATTCAACAGGGGGTATGCAGTTTGCAGTCACACCTGAAAACCATACGACTCTCCAGGAGTCAGGCCCGTCTTTGCTTCCCCGTGACCTGGAGTGCATAGTTTGTTATTTCAGTGGAATCTAAGATGGAAGTCAATGTTCAACTGGGCTTCCACACATCAATTTAGGGAGGTCTAAAGCCGCCATTGGAGATCGGGGAAAGGCTCGACTGCCAATTACAGAGTCGCTTATTCAGCAGTTGTCAATTTGCAATAGCAATTGGCAAGTTGCGTGGTGCACTGGCCTGCCATTGAGGAAACAAGATGGCCACTTCCATTTGGAAACCAGTTGCACTGTTATAGGGAACAAAATAGCCGGCCCCATGCAGTGCTATACAGGCACCGATAGCAGCAGGCAGTTACAGCGGACAAGATGGCCTCCTACCGCTGTCATCAGTTCCAGTGATGGTGGTATAGTGGACTGTATGAGCACTACCATGCACCTTCACAAACTGTGCTTTCAGTGAGGTGGTAAGGGAATACATAGTAATCTGCATTTCACAGAAAAGGTGTCTTAATACAGCACTAGGAAGTAAGGGGAGAGCTGCTGTCAGAACAACTTTTAATTTTGCTTCATTTCTCTACAGTTTTCATGTGGATGTGGAATAGAGCTTCCAAATTTCATGCAACTATAGTACTTGTTGCATGCAAGAAGCCAACATTTGATAGATACCTTTCTAATAACAGATCCAATCAGCTGGCACCATCTCCTGGTACAATGTAGAATCACTAGCCAGGGGACGTAGTTTGTCTTCTTGCCACTAGGTGTCATGGGAGTTCTGACCAAGCCCCTGCAGCTTTTAAATGAGTGGGAATAGGGGAACGCAGCGCAACAGAGAAATGGAAATATTTAAGGCTACAGAGGGACAGAGAGAGTATTTGCAGGGCCACTAAGAGAGGTATTGTACAAAGACTATTGGATTAAATTCAACAGGGGGTATGCAGTTTGCAGTCACACCTGAAAACCATACGACTCTCCAGGAGTCAGGCCCGTCTTTGCTTCCCCGTGACCTCGAGTGCATAGTTTGTTATTTCAGTGGAATCTAAGATGGAAGTCAATGTTCAACTGGGCTTCCACACATCAATTTAGGGAGGTCTAAAGCCGCCAGTGGAGATCGGGGAAAGGCTCGACTGCCAATTACAGAGTCGCTTATTCAGCAGTTGTCAATTTGCAATAGCAATTGGCAAGTTGCGTGGTGCACTGGCCTGCCATTGAGGAAACAAGATGGCCACTTCCATTTGGAAACCAGTTGCACTGTTATAGGGAACAAAATAGCCGGCCCCATGCAGTGCTATACAGGCACCGATAGCAGCAGGCAGTTACAGCGGACAAGATGGCCTCCTACCGCTGTCATCAGTTCCAGTGATGGTGGTATAGTGGACTGTATGAGCACTACCATGCACCTTCACAAACTGTGCTTTCAGTGAGGTGGTAAGGGAATACATAGTAATCTGCATTTCACAGAAAAGGTGTCTTAATACAGCACTAGGAAGTAAGGGGAGAGCTGCTGTCAGAACAACTTTTAATTTTGCTTCATTTCTCTACAGTTTTCATGTGGATGTGGAATAGAGCTTCCAAATTTCATGCAACTATAGTACTTGTTGCATGCAAGAAGCCAACATTTGATAGATACCTTTCTAATAACAGATCCAATCAGCTGGCACCATCTCCTGGTACAATGTAGAATCACTAGCCAGGGGACGTAGTTTGTCTTCTTGCCACTAGGTGTCATGGGAGTTCTGACCAAGCCCCTGCAGCTTTTAAATGAGTGGGAATAGGGGAACGCAGCGCAACAGAGAAATGGAAATATTTAAGGCTACAGAGGGACAGAGAGAGTATTTGCAGGGCCACTAAGAGAGGTATTGTACAAAGACTATTGGATTAAATTCAACAGGGGGTATGCAGTTTGCAGTCACACCTGAAAACCATACGACTCTCCAGGAGTCAGGCCCGTCTTTGCTTCCCCGTGACCTCGAGTGCATAGTTTGTTATTTCAGTGGAATCTAAGATGGAAGTCAATGTTCAACTGGGCTTCCACACATCAATTTAGGGAGGTCTAAAGCCGCCAGTGGAGATCGGGGAAAGGCTCGACTGCCAATTACAGAGTCGCTTATTCAGCAGTTGTCAATTTGCAATAGCAATTGGCAAGTTGCGTGGTGCACTGGCCTGCCATTGAGGAAACAAGATGGCCACTTGCATTTGGAAACCAGTTGCACTGTTATAGGGAACAAAATAGCCGGCCCCATGCAGTGCTATACAGGCACCGATAGCAGCAGGCAGTTACAGCGGACAAGATGGCCTCCTACCGCTGTCATCAGTTCCAGTGATGGTGGTATAGTGGACTGTATGAGCACTACCATGCACCTTCACAAACTGTGCTTTCAGTGAGGTGGTAAGGGAATACATAGTAATCTGCTTTTCACAGAAAAGGTGTCTTAATACAGCACTAGGAAGTGAGGGGAGAGCTGCTGTCAGAACAACTTTCAAATTTGCTTCATTTCTCTACAGTTTTCATGTGGATGTGGAATAGAGCTTCCAAATTTCATGCAACTATAGTACTTGTTGCATGCAAGAAGCCAACATTTGATAGATACCTTTCTAATAACAGATCCAATCAGCTGGCACCATCTCCTGGTACAATGTAGAATCACTAGCCAGGGGACGTAGTTTGTCTTCTTGCCACTAGGTGTCATGGGAGTTCTGACCAAGCCCCTGCAGCTTTTAAATGAGTGGGAATAGGGGAACGCAGCGCAACAGAGAAATGGAAATATTTAAGGCTACAGAGGGACAGAGAGAGTATTTGCAGGGCCACTAAGAGAGGTATTGTACAAAGACTATTGGATTAAATTCAACAGGGGGTATGCAGTTTGCAGTCACACCTGAAAACCATACGACTCTCCAGGAGTCAGGCCCGTCTTTGCTTCCCCGTGACCTGGAGTGCATAGTTTGTTATTTCAGTGGAATCTAAGATGGAAGTCAATGTTCAACTGGGCTTCCACACATCAATTTAGGGAGGTCTAAAGCCGCCATTGGAGATCGGGGAAAGGCTCGACTGCCAATTACAGAGTCGCTTATTCAGCAGTTGTCAATTTGCAATAGCAATTGGCAAGTTGCGTGGTGCACTGGCCTGCCATTGAGGAAACAAGATGGCCACTTGCATTTGGAAACCAGTTGCACTGTTATAGGGAACAAAATAGCCGGCCCCATGCAGTGCTATACAGGCACCGATAGCAGCAGGCAGTTACAGCGGACAAGATGGCCTCCTACCGCTGTCATCAGTTCCAGTGATGGTGGTATAGTGGACTGTATGAGCACTACCATGCACCTTCACAAACTGTGCTTTCGGTGAGGTGGTAAGGGAATACATAGTAATCTGCTTTTCACAGAAAAGGTGTCTTAATACAGCACTAGGAAGTGAGGGGAGAGCTGCTGTCAGAACAACTTTCAAATTTGCTTCATTTCTCTACAGCTTTCATGTGGATGTGGAATAGAGCTTCCAAGTTTCATGCAACTATAGTACTTGTTGCATGCAAGAAGCCAACATTTGATAGATACCTTTCTAATAACAGATCCAATCAGCTGGCACCATCTCCTGGTACAATGTAGAATCACTAGCCAGGGGACGTAGTTTGTCTTCTTGCCACTAGGTGTCATGGGAGTTCTGACCAAGCCCCTGCAGCTTTTAAATGAGTGGGAATAGGGGAACGCAGCGCAACAGAGAAATGGAAATATTTAAGGCTACAGAGGGACAGAGAGAGTATTTGCAGGGCCACTAAGAGAGGTATTGTACAAAGACTATTGGATTAAATTCAACAGGGGGTATGCAGTTTGCAGTCACACCTGAAAACCATACGACTCTCCAGGAGTCAGGCCCGTCTTTGCTTCCCCGTGACCTGGAGTGCATAGTTTGTTATTTCAGTGGAATCTAAGATGGAAGTCAATGTTCAACTGGGCTTCCACACATCAATTTAGGGAGGTCTAAAGCCGCCATTGGAGATCGGGGAAAGGCTCGACTGCCAATTACAGAGTCGCTTATTCAGCAGTTGTCAATTTGCAATAGCAATTGGCAAGTTGCGTGGTGCACTGGCCTGCCATTGAGGAAACAAGATGGCCACTTCCATTTGGAAACCAGTTGCACTGTTATAGGGAACAAAATAGCCGGCCCCATGCAGTGCTATACAGGCACCGATAGCAGCAGGCAGTTACAGCGGACAAGATGGCCTCCTACCGCTGTCATCAGTTCCAGTGATGGTGGTATAGTGGACTGTATGAGCACTACCATGCACCTTCACAAACTGTGCTTTCAGTGAGGTGGTAAGGGAATACATAGTAATCTGCTTTTCACAGAAAAGGTGTCTTAATACAGCACTAGGAAGTGAGGGGAGAGCTGCTGTCAGAACAACTTTCAAATTTGCTTCATTTCTCTACAGTTTTCATGTGGATGTGGAATAGAGCTTCCAAATTTCATGCAACTATAGTACTTGTTGCATGCAAGAAGCCAACATTTGATAGATACCTTTCTAATAACAGATCCAATCAGCTGGCACCATCTCCTGGTACAATGTAGAATCACTAGCCAGGGGACGTAGTTTGTCTTCTTGCCACTAGGTGTCATGGGAGTTCTGACCAAGCCCCTGCAGCTTTTAAATGAGTGGGAATAGGGGAACGCAGCGCAACAGAGAAATGGAAATATTTAAGGCTACAGAGGGACAGAGAGAGTATTTGCAGGGCCACTAAGAGAGGTATTGTACAAAGACTATTGGATTAAATTCAACAGGGGGTATGCAGTTTGCAGTCACACCTGAAAACCATACGACTCTCCAGGAGTCAGGCCCGTCTTTGCTTCCCCGTGACCTGGAGTGCATAGTTTGTTATTTCAGTGGAATCTAAGATGGAAGTCAATGTTCAACTGGGCTTCCACACATCAATTTAGGGAGGTCTAAAGCCGCCATTGGAGATCGGGGAAAGGCTCGACTGCCAATTACAGAGTCGCTTATTCAGCAGTTGTCAATTTGCAATAGCAATTGGCAAGTTGCGTGGTGCACTGGCCTGCCATTGAGGAAACAAGATGGCCACTTGCATTTGGAAACCAGTTGCACTGTTATAGGGAACAAAATAGCCGGCCCCATGCAGTGCTATACAGGCACCGATAGCAGCAGGCAGTTACAGCGGACAAGATGGCCTCCTACCGCTGTCATCAGTTCCAGTGATGGTGGTATAGTGGACTGTATGAGCACTACCATGCACCTTCACAAACTGTGCTTTCGGTGAGGTGGTAAGGGAATACATAGTAATCTGCTTTTCACAGAAAAGGTGTCTTAATACAGCACTAGGAAGTGAGGGGAGAGCTGCTGTCAGAACAACTTTCAAATTTGCTTCATTTCTCTACAGCTTTCATGTGGATGTGGAATAGAGCTTCCAAGTTTCATGCAACTATAGTACTTGTTGCATGCAAGAAGCCAACATTTGATAGATACCTTTCTAATAACAGATCCAATCAGCTGGCACCATCTCCTGGTACAATGTAGAATCACTAGCCAGGGGACGTAGTTTGTCTTCTTGCCACTAGGTGTCATGGGAGTTCTGACCAAGCCCCTGCAGCTTTTAAATGAGTGGGAATAGGGGAACGCAGCGCAACAGAGAAATGGAAATATTTAAGGCTACAGAGGGACAGAGAGAGTATTTGCAGGGCCACTAAGAGAGGTATTGTACAAAGACTATTGGATTAAATTCAACAGGGGGTATGCAGTTTGCAGTCACACCTGAAAACCATACGACTCTCCAGGAGTCAGGCCCGTCTTTGCTTCCCCGTGACCTCGAGTGCATAGTTTGTTATTTCAGTGGAATCTAAGATGGAAGTCAATGTTCAACTGGGCTTCCACACATCAATTTAGGGAGGTCTAAAGCCGCCATTGGAGATCGGGGAAAGGCTCGACTGCCAATTACAGAGTCGCTTATTCAGCAGTTGTCAATTTGCAATAGCAATTGGCAAGTTGCGTGGTGCACTGGCCTGCCATTGAGGAAACAAGATGGCCACTTCCATTTGGAAACCAGTTGCACTGTTATAGGGAACAAAATAGCCGGCCCCATGCAGTGCTATACAGGCACCGATAGCAGCAGGCAGTTACAGCGGACAAGATGGCCTCCTACCGCTGTCATCAGTTCCAGTGATGGTGGTATAGTGGACTGTATGAGCACTACCATGCACCTTCACAAACTGTGCTTTCAGTGAGGTGGTAAGGGAATACATAGTAATCTGCTTTTCACAGAAAAGGTGTCTTAATACAGCACTAGGAAGTGAGGGGAGAGCTGCTGTCAGAACAACTTTCAAATTTGCTTCATTTCTCTACAGTTTTCATGTGGATGTGGAATAGAGCTTCCAAATTTCATGCAACTATAGTACTTGTTGCATGCAAGAAGCCAACATTTGATAGATACCTTTCTAATAACAGATCCAATCAGCTGGCACCATCTCCTGGTACAATGTAGAATCACTAGCCAGGGGACGTAGTTTGTCTTCTTGCCACTAGGTGTCATGGGAGTTCTGACCAAGCCCCTGCAGCTTTTAAATGAGTGGGAATAGGGGAACGCAGCGCAACAGAGAAATGGAAATATTTAAGGCTACAGAGGGACAGAGAGAGTATTTGCAGGGCCACTAAGAGAGGTATTGTACAAAGACTATTGGATTAAATTCAACAGGGGGTATGCAGTTTGCAGTCACACCTGAAAACCATACGACTCTCCAGGAGTCAGGCCCGTCTTTGCTTCCCCGTGACCTGGAGTGCATAGTTTGTTATTTCAGTGGAATCTAAGATGGAAGTCAATGTTCAACTGGGCTTCCACACATCAATTTAGGGAGGTCTAAAGCCGCCATTGGAGATCGGGGAAAGGCTCGACTGCCAATTACAGAGTCGCTTATTCAGCAGTTGTCAATTTGCAATAGCAATTGGCAAGTTGCGTGGTGCACTGGCCTGCCATTGAGGAAACAAGATGGCCACTTCCATTTGGAAACCAGTTGCACTGTTATAGGGAACAAAATAGCCGGCCCCATGCAGTGCTATACAGGCACCGATAGCAGCAGGCAGTTACAGCGGACAAGATGGCCTCCTACCGCTGTCATCAGTTCCAGTGATGGTGGTATAGTGGACTGTATGAGCACTACCATGCACCTTCACAAACTGTGCTTTCGGTGAGGTGGTAAGGGAATACATAGTAATCTGCTTTTCACAGAAAAGGTGTCTTAATACAGCACTAGGAAGTGAGGGGAGAGCTGCTGTCAGAACAACTTTCAAATTTGCTTCATTTCTCTACAGCTTTCATGTGGATGTGGAATAGAGCTTCCAAGTTTCATGCAACTATAGTACTTGTTGCATGCAAGAAGCCAACATTTGATAGATACCTTTCTAATAACAGATCCAATCAGCTGGCACCATCTCCTGGTACAATGTAGAATCACTAGCCAGGGGACCTAGTTTGTCTTCTTGCCACTAGGTGTCATGGGAGTTCTGACCAAGCCCCTGCAGCTTTTAAATGAGTGGGAATAGGGGAACGCAGCGCAACAGAGAAATGGAAATATTTAAGGCTACAGAGGGACAGAGAGAGTATTTGCAGGGCCACTAAGAGAGGTATTGTACAAAGACTATTGGATTAAATTCAACAGGGGGTATGCAGTTTGCAGTCACACCTGAAAACCATACGACTCTCCAGGAGTCAGGCCCGTCTTTGCTTCCCCGTGACCTCGAGTGCATAGTTTGTTATTTCAGTGGAATCTAAGATGGAAGTCAATGTTCAACTGGGCTTCCACACATCAATTTAGGGAGGTCTAAAGCCGCCATTGGAGATCGGGGAAAGGCTCGACTGCCAATTACAGAGTCGCTTATTCAGCAGTTGTCAATTTGCAATAGCAATTGGCAAGTTGCGTGGTGCACTGGCCTGCCATTGAGGAAACAAGATGGCCACTTCCATTTGGAAACCAGTTGCACTGTTATAGGGAACAAAATAGCCGGCCCCATGCAGTGCTATACAGGCACCGATAGCAGCAGGCAGTTACAGCGGACAAGATGGCCTCCTACCGCTGTCATCAGTTCCAGTGATGGTGGTATAGTGGACTGTATGAGCACTACCATGCACCTTCACAAACTGTGCTTTCAGTGAGGTGGTAAGGGAATACATAGTAATCTGCTTTTCACAGAAAAGGTGTCTTAATACAGCACTAGGAAGTGAGGGGAGAGCTGCTGTCAGAACAACTTTCAAATTTGCTTCATTTCTCTACAGTTTTCATGTGGATGTGGAATAGAGCTTCCAAATTTCATGCAACTATAGTACTTGTTGCATGCAAGAAGCCAACATTTGATAGATACCTTTCTAATAACAGATCCAATCAGCTGGCACCATCTCCTGGTACAATGTAGAATCACTAGCCAGGGGACGTAGTTTGTCTTCTTGCCACTAGGTGTCATGGGAGTTCTGACCAAGCCCCTGCAGCTTTTAAATGAGTGGGAATAGGGGAACGCAGCGCAACAGAGAAATGGAAATATTTAAGGCTACAGAGGGACAGAGAGAGTATTTGCAGGGCCACTAAGAGAGGTATTGTACAAAGACTATTGGATTAAATTCAACAGGGGGTATGCAGTTTGCAGTCACACCTGAAAACCATACGACTCTCCAGGAGTCAGGCCCGTCTTTGCTTCCCCGTGACCTGGAGTGCATAGTTTGTTATTTCAGTGGAATCTAAGATGGAAGTCAATGTTCAACTGGGCTTCCACACATCAATTTAGGGAGGTCTAAAGCCGCCATTGGAGATCGGGGAAAGGCTCGACTGCCAATTACAGAGTCGCTTATTCAGCAGTTGTCAATTTGCAATAGCAATTGGCAAGTTGCGTGGTGCACTGGCCTGCCATTGAGGAAACAAGATGGCCACTTCCATTTGGAAACCAGTTGCACTGTTATAGGGAACAAAATAGCCGGCCCCATGCAGTGCTATACAGGCACCGATAGCAGCAGGCAGTTACAGCGGACAAGATGGCCTCCTACCGCTGTCATCAGTTCCAGTGATGGTGGTATAGTGGACTGTATGAGCACTACCATGCACCTTCACAAACTGTGCTTTCGGTGAGGTGGTAAGGGAATACATAGTAATCTGCTTTTCACAGAAAAGGTGTCTTAATACAGCACTAGGAAGTGAGGGGAGAGCTGCTGTCAGAACAACTTTCAAATTTGCTTCATTTCTCTACAGCTTTCATGTGGATGTGGAATAGAGCTTCCAAGTTTCATGCAACTATAGTACTTGTTGCATGCAAGAAGCCAACATTTGATAGATACCTTTCTAATAACAGATCCAATCAGCTGGCACCATCTCCTGGTACAATGTAGAATCACTAGCCAGGGGACCTAGTTTGTCTTCTTGCCACTAGGTGTCATGGGAGTTCTGACCAAGCCCCTGCAGCTTTTAAATGAGTGGGAATAGGGGAACGCAGCGCAACAGAGAAATGGAAATATTTAAGGCTACAGAGGGACAGAGAGAGTATTTGCAGGGCCACTAAGAGAGGTATTGTACAAAGACTATTGGATTAAATTCAACAGGGGGTATGCAGTTTGCAGTCACACCTGAAAACCATACGACTCTCCAGGAGTCAGGCCCGTCTTTGCTTCCCCGTGACCTGGAGTGCATAGTTTGTTATTTCAGTGGAATCTAAGATGGAAGTCAATGTTCAACTGGGCTTCCACACATCAATTTAGGGAGGTCTAAAGCCGCCATTGGAGATCGGGGAAAGGCTCGACTGCCAATTACAGAGTCGCTTATTCAGCAGTTGTCAATTTGCAATAGCAATTGGCAAGTTGCGTGGTGCACTGGCCTGCCATTGAGGAAACAAGATGGCCACTTCCATTTGGAAACCAGTTGCACTGTTATAGGGAACAAAATAGCCGGCCCCATGCAGTGCTATACAGGCACCGATAGCAGCAGGCAGTTACAGCGGACAAGATGGCCTCCTACCGCTGTCATCAGTTCCAGTGATGGTGGTATAGTGGACTGTATGAGCACTACCATGCACCTTCACAAACTGTGCTTTCAGTGAGGTGGTAAGGGAATACATAGTAATCTGCTTTTCACAGAAAAGGTGTCTTAATACAGCACTAGGAAGTGAGGGGAGAGCTGCTCTCAGAACAACTTTCAAATTTGCTTCATTTCTCTACAGCTTTCATGTGGATGTGGAATAGAGCTTCCAAGTTTCATGCAACTATAGTACTTGTTGCATGCAAGAAGCCAACATTTGATAGATACCTTTCTAATAACAGATCCAATCAGCTGGCACCATCTCCTGGTACAATGTAGAATCACTAGCCAGGGGACGTAGTTTGTCTTCTTGCCACTAGGTGTCATGGGAGTTCTGACCAAGCCCCTGCAGCTTTTAATTGAGTGGGAATAGGGGAACGCAGCGCAACAGAGAAATGGAAATATTTAAGGCTACAGAGGGACAGAGAGAGTATTTGCAGGGCCACTAAGAGAGGTATTGTACAAAGACTATTGGATTAAATTCAACAGGGGGTATGCAGTTTGCAGTCACACCTGAAAACCATACAACTCTCCAGGAGTCAGGCCCGTCTTTACTTCCTCGTGACCTCGAGTGCATAGTTTGTTATTTCAGTGGAATCTAAGATGGAAGTCAATGTTCATCTGGGCTTCCACACATCAATTTAGGGAGGTCTAAAGCCGCCATTGGAGATCGGGGAAAGGCTCGACTGCCAATTACAGAGTCGCTTATTCAGCAGTTGTCAATTTGCAATAGCAATTGGCAAGTTGCGTGGTGCACTGGCCTGCCATTGAGGAAACAAGATGGCCACTTCCATTTGGAAACCAGTTGCACTGTTATAGGGAACAAAATAGCCGGCCCCATGCAGTGCTATACAGGCACCGATAGCAGCAGGCAGTTACAGCGGACAAGATGGCCTCCTACCGCTGTCATCAGTTCCAGTGATGGTGGTATAGTGGACTGTATGAGCACTACCATGCACCTTCACAAACTGTGCTTTCGGTGAGGTGGTAAGGGAATACATAGTAATCTGCTTTTCACAGAAAAGGTGTCTTAATACAGCACTAGGAAGTGAGGGGAGAGCTGCTGTCAGAACAACTTTCAAATTTGCTTCATTTCTCTACAGCTTTCATGTGGATGTGGAATAGAGCTTCCAAGTTTCATGCAACTATAGTACTTGTTGCATGCAAGAAGCCAACATTTGATAGATACCTTTCTAATAACAGATCCAATCAGCTGGCACCATCTCCTGGTACAATGTAGAATCGCTAGCCAGGGGACCTAGTTTGTCTTCTTGCCACTAGGTGTCATGGGAGTTCTGACCAAGCCCCTGCAGCTTTTAAATGAGTGGGAATAGGGGAACGCAGCGCAACAGAGAAATGGAAATATTTAAGGCTACAGAGGGACAGAGAGAGTATTTGCAGGGCCACTAAGAGAGGTATTGTACAAAGACTATTGGATTAAATTCAACAGGGGGTATGCAGTTTGCAGTCACACCTGAAAACCATACGACTCTCCAGGAGTCAGGCCCGTCTTTGCTTCCCCGTGACCTCGAGTGCATAGTTTGTTATTTCAGTGGAATCTAAGATGGAAGTCAATGTTCAACTGGGCTTCCACACATCAATTTAGGGAGGTCTAAAGCCGCCATTGGAGATCGGGGAAAGGCTCGACTGCCAATTACAGAGTCGCTTATTCAGCAGTTGTCAATTTGCAATAGCAATTGGCAAGTTGCGTGGTGCACTGGCCTGCCATTGAGGAAACAAGATGGCCACTTCCATTTGGAAACCAGTTGCACTGTTATAGGGAACAAAATAGCCGGCCCCATGCAGTGCTATACAGGCACCGATAGCAGCAGGCAGTTACAGCGGACAAGATGGCCTCCTACCGCTGTCATCAGTTCCAGTGATGGTGGTATAGTGGACTGTATGAGCACTACCATGCACCTTCACAAACTGTGCTTTCAGTGAGGTGGTAAGGGAATACATAGTAATCTGCTTTTCACAGAAAAGGTGTCTTAATACAGCACTAGGAAGTGAGGGGAGAGCTGCTCTCAGAACAACTTTCAAATTTGCTTCATTTCTCTACAGCTTTCATGTGGATGTGGAATAGAGCTTCCAAGTTTCATGCAACTATAGTACTTGTTGCATGCAAGAAGCCAACATTTGATAGATACCTTTCTAATAACAGATCCAATCAGCTGGCACCATCTCCTGGTACAATGTAGAATCACTAGCCAGGGGACGTAGTTTGTCTTCTTGCCACTAGGTGTCATGGGAGTTCTGACCAAGCCCCTGCAGCTTTTAATTGAGTGGGAATAGGGGAACGCAGCGCAACAGAGAAATGGAAATATTTAAGGCTACAGAGGGACAGAGAGAGTATTTGCAGGGCCACTAAGAGAGGTATTGTACAAAGACTATTGGATTAAATTCAACAGGGGGTATGCAGTTTGCAGTCACACCTGAAAACCATACAACTCTCCAGGAGTCAGGCCCGTCTTTACTTCCTCGTGACCTCGAGTGCATAGTTTGTTATTTCAGTGGAATCTAAGATGGAAGTCAATGTTCATCTGGGCTTCCACACATCAATTTAGGGAGGTCTAAAGCCGCCATTGGAGATCGGGGAAAGGCTCGACTGCCAATTACAGAGTCGCTTATTCAGCAGTTGTCAATTTGCAATAGCAATTGGCAAGTTGCGTGGTGCACTGGCCTGCCATTGAGGAAACAAGATGGCCACTTCCATTTGGAAACCAGTTGCACTGTTATAGGGAACAAAATAGCCGGCCCCATGCAGTGCTATACAGGCACCGATAGCAGCAGGCAGTTACAGCGGACAAGATGGCCTCCTACCGCTGTCATCAGTTCCAGTGATGGTGGTATAGTGGACTGTATGAGCACTACCATGCACCTTCACAAACTGTGCTTTCGGTGAGGTGGTAAGGGAATACATAGTAATCTGCTTTTCACAGAAAAGGTGTCTTAATACAGCACTAGGAAGTGAGGGGAGAGCTGCTGTCAGAACAACTTTCAAATTTGCTTCATTTCTCTACAGCTTTCATGTGGATGTGGAATAGAGCTTCCAAGTTTCATGCAACTATAGTACTTGTTGCATGCAAGAAGCCAACATTTGATAGATACCTTTCTAATAACAGATCCAATCAGCTGGCACCATCTCCTGGTACAATGTAGAATCACTAGCCAGGGGACGTAGTTTGTCTTCTTGCCACTAGGTGTCATGGGAGTTCTGACCAAGCCCCTGCAGCTTTTAAATGAGTGGGAATAGGGGAACGCAGCGCAACAGAGAAATGGAAATATTTAAGGCTACAGAGGGACAGAGAGAGTATTTGCAGGGCCACTAAGAGAGGTATTGTACAAAGACTATTGGATTAAATTCAACAGGGGGTATGCAGTTTGCAGTCACACCTGAAAACCATACGACTCTCCAGGAGTCAGGCCCGTCTTTGCTTCCCCGTGACCTGGAGTGCATAGTTTGTTATTTCAGTGGAATCTAAGATGGAAGTCAATGTTCAACTGGGCTTCCACACATCAATTTAGGGAGGTCTAAAGCCGCCATTGGAGATCGGGGAAAGGCTCGACTGCCAATTACAGAGTCGCTTATTCAGCAGTTGTCAATTTGCAATAGCAATTGGCAAGTTGCGTGGTGCACTGGCCTGCCATTGAGGAAACAAGATGGCCACTTCCATTTGGAAACCAGTTGCACTGTTATAGGGAACAAAATAGCCGGCCCCATGCAGTGCTATACAGGCACCGATAGCAGCAGGCAGTTACAGCGGACAAGATGGCCTCCTACCGCTGTCATCAGTTCCAGTGATGGTGGTATAGTGGACTGTATGAGCACTACCATGCACCTTCACAAACTGTGCTTTCAGTGAGGTGGTAAGGGAATACATAGTAATCTGCTTTTCACAGAAAAGGTGTCTTAATACAGCACTAGGAAGTGAGGGGAGAGCTGCTCTCAGAACAACTTTCAAATTTGCTTCATTTCTCTACAGCTTTCATGTGGATGTGGAATAGAGCTTCCAAGTTTCATGCAACTATAGTACTTGTTGCATGCAAGAAGCCAACATTTGATAGATACCTTTCTAATAACAGATCCAATCAGCTGGCACCATCTCCTGGTACAATGTAGAATCACTAGCCAGGGGACGTAGTTTGTCTTCTTGCCACTAGGTGTCATGGGAGTTCTGACCAAGCCCCTGCAGCTTTTAAATGAGTGGGAATAGGGGAACGCAGCGCAACAGAGAAATGGAAATATTTAAGGCTACAGAGGGACAGAGAGAGTATTTGCAGGGCCACTAAGAGAGGTATTGTACAAAGACTATTGGATTAAATTCAACAGGGGGTATGCAGTTTGCAGTCACACCTGAAAACCATACAACTCTCCAGGAGTCAGGCCCGTCTTTACTTCCTCGTGACCTCGAGTGCATAGTTTGTTATTTCAGTGGAATCTAAGATGGAAGTCAATGTTCATCTGGGCTTCCACACATCAATTTAGGGAGGTCTAAAGCCGCCATTGGAGATCGGGGAAAGGCTCGACTGCCAATTACAGAGTCGCTTATTCAGCAGTTGTCAATTTGCAATAGCAATTGGCAAGTTGCGTGGTGCACTGGCCTGCCATTGAGGAAACAAGATGGCCACTTCCATTTGGAAACCAGTTGCACTGTTATAGGGAACAAAATAGCCGGCCCCATGCAGTGCTATACAGGCACCGATAGCAGCAGGCAGTTACAGCGGACAAGATGGCCTCCTACCGCTGTCATCAGTTCCAGTGATGGTGGTATAGTGGACTGTATGAGCACTACCATGCACCTTCACAAACTGTGCTTTCAGTGAGGTGGTAAGGGAATACATAGTAATCTGAGTTTCACAGAAAAGGTGTCTTAATACAGCACTAGGAAGTGAGGGGAGAGCTGCTCTCAGAACAACTTTCAAATTTGCTTCATTTCTCTACAGTTTTCATGTGGATGTGGAATAGAGCTTCCAAGTTTCATGCAACTATAGTACTTGTTGCATGCAAGAAGCCAACATTTGATAGATACCTTTCTAATAACAGATCCAATCAGCTGGCACCATCTCCTGGTACAATGTAGAATCACTAGCCAGGGGACGTAGTTTGTCTTCTTGCCACTAGGTGTCATGGGAGTTCTGACCAAGCCCCTGCAGCTTTTAAATGAGTGGGAATAGGGGAACGCAGCGCAACAGAGAAATGGAAATATTTAAGGGTACAGAGGGACAGAGAGAGTATTTGCAGGGCCACTAAGAGAGGTATTGTACAAAGACTATTGGATTAAATTCAACAGGGGGTATGCTGTTTGCAGTCACACCTGAAAACCATACGACTCTCCAGGAGTCAGGCCCGTCTTTACTTCCTCGTGACCTCGAGTGCATAGTTTGTTATTTCAGTGGAATCTAAGATGGAAGTCAATGTTCATCTGGGCTTCCACACATCAATTTAGGGAGGTCTAAAGCCGCCATTGGAGATCGGGGAAAGGCTCGACTGCCAATTACAGAGTCGCTTATTCAGCAGTTGTCAATTTGCAATAGCAATTGGCAAGTTGCGTGGTGCACTGGCCTGCCATTGAGGAAACAAGATGGCCACTTCCATTTGGAAACCAGTTGCACTGTTATAGGGAACAAAATAGCCGGCCCCATGCAGTGCTATACAGGCACCGATAGCAGCAGGCAGTTACAGCGGACAAGATGGCCTCCTACCGCTGTCATCAGTTCCAGTGATGGTGGTATAGTGGACTGTATGAGCACTACCATGCACCTTCACAAACTGTGCTTTCGGTGAGGTGGTAAGGGAATACATAGTAATCTGCTTTTCACAGAAAAGGTGTCTTAATACAGCACTAGGAAGTGAGGGGAGAGCTGCTGTCAGAACAACTTTCAAATTTGCTTCATTTCTCTACAGCTTTCATGTGGATGTGGAATAGAGCTTCCAAGTTTCATGCAACTATAGTACTTGTTGCATGCAAGAAGCCAACATTTGATAGATACCTTTCTAATAACAGATCCAATCAGCTGGCACCATCTCCTGGTACAATGTAGAATCACTAGCCAGGGGACGTAGTTTGTCTTCTTGCCACTAGGTGTCATGGGAGTTCTGACCAAGCCCCTGCAGCTTTTAAATGAGTGGGAATAGGGGAACGCAGCGCAACAGAGAAATGGAAATATTTAAGGCTACAGAGGGACAGAGAGAGTATTTGCAGGGCCACTAAGAGAGGTATTGTACAAAGACTATTGGATTAAATTCAACAGGGGGTATGCAGTTTGCAGTCACACCTGAAAACCATACGACTCTCCAGGAGTCAGGCCCGTCTTTGCTTCCCCGTGACCTGGAGTGCATAGTTTGTTATTTCAGTGGAATCTAAGATGGAAGTCAATGTTCAACTGGGCTTCCACACATCAATTTAGGGAGGTCTAAAGCCGCCATTGGAGATCGGGGAAAGGCTCGACTGCCAATTACAGAGTCGCTTATTCAGCAGTTGTCAATTTGCAATAGCAATTGGCAAGTTGCGTGGTGCACTGGCCTGCCATTGAGGAAACAAGATGGCCACTTCCATTTGGAAACCAGTTGCACTGTTATAGGGAACAAAATAGCCGGCCCCATGCAGTGCTATACAGGCACCGATAGCAGCAGGCAGTTACAGCGGACAAGATGGCCTCCTACCGCTGTCATCAGTTCCAGTGATGGTGGTATAGTGGACTGTATGAGCACTACCATGCACCTTCACAAACTGTGCTTTCGGTGAGGTGGTAAGGGAATACATAGTAATCTGCTTTTCACAGAAAAGGTGTCTTAATACAGCACTAGGAAGTGAGGGGAGAGCTGCTGTCAGAACAACTTTCAAATTTGCTTCATTTCTCTACAGCTTTCATGTGGATGTGGAATAGAGCTTCCAAGTTTCATGCAACTATAGTACTTGTTGCATGCAAGAAGCCAACATTTGATAGATACCTTTCTAATAACAGATCCAATCAGCTGGCACCATCTCCTGGTACAATGTAGAATCACTAGCCAGGGGACGTAGTTTGTCTTCTTGCCACTAGGTGTCATGGGAGTTCTGACCAAGCCCCTGCAGCTTTTAAATGAGTGGGAATAGGGGAACGCAGCGCAACAGAGAAATGGAAATATTTAAGGCTACAGAGGGACAGAGAGAGTATTTGCAGGGCCACTAAGAGAGGTATTGTACAAAGACTATTGGATTAAATTCAACAGGGGGTATGCAGTTTGCAGTCACACCTGAAAACCATACGACTCTCCAGGAGTCAGGCCCGTCTTTGCTTCCCCGTGACCTCGAGTGCATAGTTTGTTATTTCAGTGGAATCTAAGATGGAAGTCAATGTTCAACTGGGCTTCCACACATCAATTTAGGGAGGTCTAAAGCCGCCATTGGAGATCGGGGAAAGGCTCGACTGCCAATTACAGAGTCGCTTATTCAGCAGTTGTCAATTTGCAATAGCAATTGGCAAGTTGCGTGGTGCACTGGCCTGCCATTGAGGAAACAAGATGGCCACTTCCATTTGGAAACCAGTTGCACTGTTATAGGGAACAAAATAGCCGGCCCCATGCAGTGCTATACAGGCACCGATAGCAGCAGGCAGTTACAGCGGACAAGATGGCCTCCTACCGCTGTCATCAGTTCCAGTGATGGTGGTATAGTGGACTGTATGAGCACTACCATGCACCTTCACAAACTGTGCTTTCAGTGAGGTGGTAAGGGAATACATAGTAATCTGCTTTTCACAGAAAAGGTGTCTTAATACAGCACTAGGAAGTGAGGGGAGAGCTGCTCTCAGAACAACTTTCAAATTTGCTTCATTTCTCTACAGCTTTCATGTGGATGTGGAATAGAGCTTCCAAGTTTCATGCAACTATAGTACTTGTTGCATGCAAGAAGCCAACATTTGATAGATACCTTTCTAATAACAGATCCAATCAGCTGGCACCATCTCCTGGTACAATGTAGAATCACTAGCCAGGGGACGTAGTTTGTCTTCTTGCCACTAGGTGTCATGGGAGTTCTGACCAAGCCCCTGCAGCTTTTAAATGAGTGGGAATAGGGGAACGCAGCGCAACAGAGAAATGGAAATATTTAAGGCTACAGAGGGACAGAGAGAGTATTTGCAGGGCCACTAAGAGAGGTATTGTACAAAGACTATTGGATTAAATTCAACAGGGGGTATGCAGTTTGCAGTCACACCTGAAAACCATACAACTCTCCAGGAGTCAGGCCCGTCTTTACTTCCTCGTGACCTCGAGTGCATAGTTTGTTATTTCAGTGGAATCTAAGATGGAAGTCAATGTTCATCTGGGCTTCCACACATCAATTTAGGGAGGTCTAAAGCCGCCATTGGAGATCGGGGAAAGGCTCGACTGCCAATTACAGAGTCGCTTATTCAGCAGTTGTCAATTTGCAATAGCAATTGGCAAGTTGCGTGGTGCACTGGCCTGCCATTGAGGAAACAAGATGGCCACTTCCATTTGGAAACCAGTTGCACTGTTATAGGGAACAAAATAGCCGGCCCCATGCAGTGCTATACAGGCACCGATAGCAGCAGGCAGTTACAGCGGACAAGATGGCCTCCTACCGCTGTCATCAGTTCCAGTGATGGTGGTATAGTGGACTGTATGAGCACTACCATGCACCTTCACAAACTGTGCTTTCAGTGAGGTGGTAAGGGAATACATAGTAATCTGAGTTTCACAGAAAAGGTGTCTTAATACAGCACTAGGAAGTGAGGGGAGAGCTGCTCTCAGAACAACTTTCAAATTTGCTTCATTTCTCTACAGTTTTCATGTGGATGTGGAATAGAGCTTCCAAGTTTCATGCAACTATAGTACTTGTTGCATGCAAGAAGCCAACATTTGATAGATACCTTTCTAATAACAGATCCAATCAGCTGGCACCATCTCCTGGTACAATGTAGAATCACTAGCCAGGGGACGTAGTTTGTCTTCTTGCCACTAGGTGTCATGGGAGTTCTGACCAAGCCCCTGCAGCTTTTAAATGAGTGGGAATAGGGGAACGCAGCGCAACAGAGAAATGGAAATATTTAAGGGTACAGAGGGACAGAGAGAGTATTTGCAGGGCCACTAAGAGAGGTATTGTACAAAGACTATTGGATTAAATTCAACAGGGGGTATGCTGTTTGCAGTCACACCTGAAAACCATACGACTCTCCAGGAGTCAGGCCCGTCTTTACTTCCTCGTGACCTCGAGTGCATAGTTTGTTATTTCAGTGGAATCTAAGATGGAAGTCAATGTTCATCTGGGCTTCCACACATCAATTTAGGGAGGTCTAAAGCCGCCATTGGAGATCGGGGAAAGGCTCGACTGCCAATTACAGAGTCGCTTATTCAGCAGTTGTCAATTTGCAATAGCAATTGGCAAGTTGCGTGGTGCACTGGCCTGCCATTGAGGAAACAAGATGGCCACTTCCATTTGGAAACCAGTTGCACTGTTATAGGGAACAAAATAGCCGGCCCCATGCAGTGCTATACAGGCACCGATAGCAGCAGGCAGTTACAGCGGACAAGATGGCCTCCTACCGCTGTCATCAGTTCCAGTGATGGTGGTATAGTGGACTGTATGAGCACTACCATGCACCTTCACAAACTGTGCTTTCAGTGAGATGGTAAGGGAATACATAGTAATCTGAGTTTCACAGAAAAGGTGTCTTAATACAGCACTAGGAAGTGAGGGGAGAGCTGCTCTCAGAACAACTTTCAAATTTGCTTCATTTCTCTACAGTTTTCATGTGGATGTGGAATAGAGCTTCCAAGTTCCATGCAACTATAGTACTTGTTGCATGCAAGAAGCCAACATTTGATAGATACCTTTCTAATAACAGATCCAATCAGCTGGCACCATCTCCTGGTACAATGTAGAATCACTAGCCAGGGGACGTAGTTTGTCTTCTTGCCACTAGGTGTCATGGGAGTTCTGACCAAGCCCCTGCAGCTTTTAAATGAGTGGGAATAGGGGAACGCAGCGCAACAGAGAAATGGAAATATTTAAGGCTACAGAGGGACAGAGAGAGTATTTGCAGGGCCACTAAGAGAGGTATTGTACAAAGACTATTGGATTAAATTCAACAGGGGGTATGCTGTTTGCAGTCACACCTGAAAACCATACGACTCTCCAGGAGTCAGGCCCGTCTTTACTTCCTCGTGACCTCGAGTGCATAGTTTGTTATTTCAGTGGAATCTAAGATGGAAGTCAATGTTCATCTGGGCTTCCACACATCAATTTAGGGAGGTCTAAAGCCGCCATTGGAGATCGGGGAAAGGCTCGACTGCCAATTACAGAGTCGCTTATTCAGCAGTTGTCAATTTGCAATAGCAATTGGCAAGTTGCGTGGTGCACTGGCCTGCCATTGAGGAAACAAGATGGCCACTTCCATTTGGAAACCAGTTGCACTGTTATAGGGAACAAAATAGCCGGCCCCATGCAGTGCTATACAGGCACCGATAGCAGCAGGCAGTTACAGCGGACAAGATGGCCCCCTACCGCTGTCATCAGTTCCAGTGATGGTGGTATAGTGGACTGTATGAGCACTACCATGCACCTTCACAAACTGTGCTTTCAGTGAGGTGGTAAGGGAATACATAGTAATCTGAGTTTCACAGAAAAGGTGTCTTAATACAGCACTAGGAAGTGAGGGGAGAGCTGCTGTCAGAACAACTTTTAATTTTGCTTCATTTCTCTACAGTTTTCATGTGGATGTGGAATAGAGCTTTCAAGTTTCATGCAACTATAGTACTTGTTGCATGCAGGAAGCCAACATTTGATAGATACCTTTCTAATAACAGATCCAATCAGCTGGCACCATCTCCTGGTACAATGTAGAATCATTAGCCAGGGGACATAGTTTGTCTTCTTGCCACTATGTGTCATGGGAGTTCTGACCAAGCCCCTGCAGCTTTTAACCCCTTCCACGCGGTAAGCCAATATATTGCACAAAATTGCATTGAGTTACAAGAAACCCAGTGGTGAAGGGGTTAAATGAGTGGGAATAGGGGAACGCAGCGCAACAGAGAAATGGAAATATTTAAGGCTACAGAGGGACAGAGAGAGTATTTGCAGGGCCACTAAGAGAGGTATTGTACAAAGACTATTGGATTAAATTCAACAGGGGGTATGCAGTTTGCAGTCACACCTGAAAACCATACGACTCTCCAGGAGTCAGGCCCGTCTTTACTTCCTCGTGACCTCGAGTGCATAGTTTGTTATTTCAGTGGAATCTAAGATGGAAGTCAATGTTCATCTGGGCTTCCACACATCAATTTAGGGAGGTCTAAAGCCGCCATTGGAGATCGGGGAAAGGCTCGACTGCCAATTACAGAGTCGCTTATTCAGCAGTTGTCAATTTGCAATAGCAATTGGCAAGTTGCGTGGTGCACTGGCCTGCCATTGAGGAAACAAGATGGCCACTTCCATTTGGAAACCAGTTGCACTGTTATAGGGAACAAAATAGCCGGCCCCATGCAGTGCTATACAGGCACCGATAGCAGCAGGCAGTTACAGCGGACAAGATGGCCTCCTACCGCTGTCATCAGTTCCAGTGATGGTGGTATAGTGGACTGTATGAGCACTACCATGCACCTTCACAAACTGTGCTTTCAGTGAGGTGGTAAGGGAATACATAGTAATCTGAGTTTCACAGAAAAGGTGTCTTAATACAGCACTAGGAAGTGAGGGGAGAGCTGCTCTCAGAACAACTTTCAAATTTGCTTCATTTCTCTACAGTTTTCATGTGGATGTGGAATAGAGCTTTCAAGTTTCATGCAACTATAGTACTTGTTGCATGCAAGAAGCCAACATTTGATAGATACCTTTCTAATAACAGATCCAATCAGCTGGCACCATCTCCTGGTACAATGTAGAATCACTAGCCAGGGGACGTAGTTTGTCTTCTTGCCACTAGGTGTCATGGGAGTTCTGACCAAGCCCCTGCAGCTTTTAAATGAGTGGGAATAGGGGAACGCAGCGCAACAGAGAAATGGAAATATTTAAGGCTACAGAGGGACAGAGAGAGTATTTGCAGGGCCACTAAGAGAGGTATTGTACAAAGACTATTGGATTAAATTCAACAGGGGGTATGCAGTTTGCAGTCACACCTGAAAACCATACGACTCTCCAGGAGTCAGGCCCGTCTTTACTTCCTCGTGACCTCGAGTGCATAGTTTGTTATTTCAGTGGAATCTAAGATGGAAGTCAATGTTCATCTGGGCTTCCACACATCAATTTAGGGAGGTCTAAAGCCGCCATTGGAGATCGGGGAAAGGCTCGACTGCCAATTACAGAGTCGCTTATTCAGCAGTTGTCAATTTGCAATAGCAATTGGCAAGTTGCGTGGTGCACTGGCCTGCCATTGAGGAAACAAGATGGCCACTTCCATTTGGAAACCAGTTGCACTGTTATAGGGAACAAAATAGCCGGCCCCATGCAGTGCTATACAGGCACCGATAGCAGCAGGCAGTTACAGCGGACAAGATGGCCTCCTACCGCTGTCATCAGTTCCAGTGATGGTGGTATAGTGGACTGTATGAGCACTACCATGCACCTTCACAAACTGTGCTTTCAGTGAGGTGGTAAGGGAATACATAGTAATCTGAGTTTCACAGAAAAGGTGTCTTAATACAGCACTAGGAAGTGAGGGGAGAGCTGCTCTCAGAACAACTTTCAAATTTGCTTCATTTCTCTACAGTTTTCATGTGGATGTGGAATAGAGCTTTCAAGTTTCATGCAACTATAGTACTTGTTGCATGCAAGAAGCCAACATTTGATAGATACCTTTCTAATAACAGATCCAATCAGCTGGCACCATCTCCTGGTACAATGTAGAATCACTAGCCAGGGGACGTAGTTTGTCTTCTTGCCACTAGGTGTCATGGGAGTTCTGACCAAGCCCCTGCAGCTTTTAAATGAGTGGGAATAGGGGAACGCAGCGCAACAGAGAAATGGAAATATTTAAGGCTACAGAGGGACAGAGAGAGTATTTGCAGGGCCACTAAGAGAGGTATTGTACAAAGACTATTGGATTAAATTCAACAGGGGGTATGCAGTTTGCAGTCACACCTGAAAACCATACGACTCTCCAGGAGTCAGGCCCGTCTTTACTTCCTCGTGACCTCGAGTGCATAGTTTGTTATTTCAGTGGAATCTAAGATGGAAGTCAATGTTCATCTGGGCTTCCACACATCAATTTAGGGAGGTCTAAAGCCGCCATTGGAGATCGGGGAAAGGCTCGACTGCCAATTACAGAGTCGCTTATTCAGCAGTTGTCAATTTGCAATAGCAATTGGCAAGTTGCGTGGTGCACTGGCCTGCCATTGAGGAAACAAGATGGCCACTTCCATTTGGAAACCAGTTGCACTGTTATAGGGAACAAAATAGCCGGCCCCATGCAGTGCTATACAGGCACCGATAGCAGCAGGCAGTTACAGCGGACAAGATGGCCTCCTACCGCTGTCATCAGTTCCAGTGATGGTGGTATAGTGGACTGTATGAGCACTACCATGCACCTTCACAAACTGTGCTTTCAGTGAGGTGGTAAGGGAATACATAGTAATCTGAGTTTCACAGAAAAGGTGTCTTAATACAGCACTAGGAAGTGAGGGGAGAGCTGCTCTCAGAACAACTTTCAAATTTGCTTCATTTCTCTACAGTTTTCATGTGGATGTGGAATAGAGCTTTCAAGTTTCATGCAACTATAGTACTTGTTGCATGCAAGAAGCCAACATTTGATAGATACCTTTCTAATAACAGATCCAATCAGCTGGCACCATCTCCTGGTACAATGTAGAATCACTAGCCAGGGGACGTAGTTTGTCTTCTTGCCACTAGGTGTCATGGGAGTTCTGACCAAGCCCCTGCAGCTTTTAAATGAGTGGGAATAGGGGAACGCAGCGCAACAGAGAAATGGAAATATTTAAGGCTACAGAGGGACAGAGAGAGTATTTGCAGGGCCACTAAGAGAGGTATTGTACAAAGACTATTGGATTAAATTCAACAGGGGGTATGCAGTTTGCAGTCACACCTGAAAACCATACGACTCTCCAGGAGTCAGGCCCGTCTTTACTTCCTCGTGACCTCGAGTGCATAGTTTGTTATTTCAGTGGAATCTAAGATGGAAGTCAATGTTCATCTGGGCTTCCACACATCAATTTAGGGAGGTCTAAAGCCGCCATTGGAGATCGGGGAAAGGCTCGACTGCCAATTACAGAGTCGCTTATTCAGCAGTTGTCAATTTGCAATAGCAATTGGCAAGTTGCGTGGTGCACTGGCCTGCCATTGAGGAAACAAGATGGCCACTTCCATTTGGAAACCAGTTGCACTGTTATAGGGAACAAAATAGCCGGCCCCATGCAGTGCTATACAGGCACCGATAGCAGCAGGCAGTTACAGCGGACAAGATGGCCTCCTACCGCTGTCATCAGTTCCAGTGATGGTGGTATAGTGGACTGTATGAGCACTACCATGCACCTTCACAAACTGTGCTTTCAGTGAGGTGGTAAGGGAATACATAGTAATCTGAGTTTCACAGAAAAGGTGTCTTAATACAGCACTAGGAAGTGAGGGGAGAGCTGCTCTCAGAACAACTTTCAAATTTGCTTCATTTCTCTACAGTTTTCATGTGGATGTGGAATAGAGCTTTCAAGTTTCATGCAACTATAGTACTTGTTGCATGCAAGAAGCCAACATTTGATAGATACCTTTCTAATAACAGATCCAATCAGCTGGCACCATCTCCTGGTACAATGTAGAATCACTAGCCAGGGGACGTAGTTTGTCTTCTTGCCACTAGGTGTCATGGGAGTTCTGACCAAGCCCCTGCAGCTTTTAAATGAGTGGGAATAGGGGAACGCAGCGCAACAGAGAAATGGAAATATTTAAGGCTACAGAGGGACAGAGAGAGTATTTGCAGGGCCACTAAGAGAGGTATTGTACAAAGACTATTGGATTAAATTCAACAGGGGGTATGCAGTTTGCAGTCACACCTGAAAACCATACGACTCTCCAGGAGTCAGGCCCGTCTTTACTTCCTCGTGACCTCGAGTGCATAGTTTGTTATTTCAGTGGAATCTAAGATGGAAGTCAATGTTCATCTGGGCTTCCACACATCAATTTAGGGAGGTCTAAAGCCGCCATTGGAGATCGGGGAAAGGCTCGACTGCCAATTACAGAGTCGCTTATTCAGCAGTTGTCAATTTGCAATAGCAATTGGCAAGTTGCGTGGTGCACTGGCCTGCCATTGAGGAAACAAGATGGCCACTTCCATTTGGAAACCAGTTGCACTGTTATAGGGAACAAAATAGCCGGCCCCATGCAGTGCTATACAGGCACGGATAGCCACAGGCTATAACTTAGTCCTGCTGCCATTGTATTGTGTATGCATAGTGTATGTAAAGGTCTGACACTCCTAGTCCCCGGTCATCTATCCACTTGAGGGGGCAGCACTGTACATGGGATTGTAGGTAGACTGTGGCACCATCTAGTAGAATGGTAGGAACTACAAATCTCTGTACTTCAGAAACTATCTTAGAGCAGATGTTTAGGACTTTTAGGAATGTAGGAGGTTCAGTGGTTCCCACATGGGACTAGTGACAGTACAGAGGGAATATATCCATATGTCTGATACAGTTAGAGTAGTTTCGACTAGAAAGTGTCATCAGGTGTGATTTTTATGGGGACTTCTGAGGTATTTATCTCCTTATCAGGGTGCCATGGGTTTTAATTTTTAAGTGAACTTGTACACATTGGTAGATCCAAAATAACTAAGTTCTGATTTGTTTTTAAATGTGACTAATTCATGTACACTAGTTGATCAGACAACGGGCCATCAGGATTCAGTCTTTTGACCTGAGTCCCAATACCAAGTAGTAGGTAAGGGTAAGGATTGATGTTAGCCATGTATCCATGTGTCGTCAACTAAGCACAGGGTGTTCCAGTCGGACAATGTCAATATTACTTAAGGGTCATATAGCTTAAAGACTATATAGCTTAAAGACTATTGGATTAAATTCAACAAGGGGTATGCAGAGGGATAAAATCGTTATCAATAAATCGTTATGAAGTACATAACAACAAAATCTAATATTCTAAAAAGAAATCTGGACATAGTAATGTCAGTGTGGGGGAGCGGATGTAAACTGTTAAGAGGGTCCTTCAACCGTTGTGCTTATTATTACTAATAATAACGCGATTCCATCGTATGCATACATCCCTAAAGATCCTGGCCTTAATGGCGGGGTAGCCGCAGTGGTGGGGTGGCCGCAATGAGGGAGTTGACTGTACTGGTGGAAATTTATGGGAGCACTCGTGCATAATTGCTAGCATTTCACGCATAATTAAAGTAAAGTATTTATATTGTCTCGTTGGGATCATAGAATGCCAGGACTGGGGCCTTTGTGATGATTTACTTCATATTGGTAAATGCCAATGTCCTTCTGGGCATCCCATACAAACCTTACACCCATATTTTCATGTTGCAGGCGGAAAGGCAATTTTTTTTTTAATCTTTAATTTTTTTCCCTTTTATGTGGACCTTCACGGCTTCCGTACTACTGGGAGTGGTACAGAGCATCCAGTGGTGCGCCACCTGCACTGCTCACCATCAGTGCTACATATATATATATATATATATATATATATATATATATATATATATATATATATATATATATATATATATATATATATATATATATATACCAGTCGTAATAGAGATTACAGTGGAAAAAAACAATGGCGATGAAGCCAAACCTTGCTAGAAAAATTACTCTTCTGACCACATTCTACTTTTGTGTACATTTGTGTATCGGTGTGTTTGTAATGTGAATGAAATGTCCAAAGGACAACCCTTGAACTCAAACAAATCGTTACGCTGGTTGCAATAGGAAAATCCTACCAAGAAATAACCTATTATAGTAAACTATGTCGCAAATAAAGGTCTGTAATTCTGAACAAAGAAGGCACATGAATTATGAACACTCCAACGAAGTTTAGCAATGCTAAAGCTTACATAAAGTAACACTGAAGTAACACTTTGTAACAGAAAACCAAATGGATGCTTTGAATAAACAATTTAAAAAAAAGAAGATTGTATTATTTGTATGATATTATGTTGGATGTTATCGTCACCCTATGACACCTTGGAGGAGCGTGTAAATTACAGGAGGTGTGTAAAAAAACCTATTTTTTTAAATCACTGTGGTCCTAGTTCCTGCTTATGTGATTCTCGGAATCCCCAGATCGTTGAAATTTAACATGAGGTGCGTCAATAACCTTATTCACCCCCTCATGATGGCCGTATCACGGCCTTCTTCAGTCCATTATGGGGTTGATTGTACGAGGATCCCATGGATTTTCTCTCTTTGCAAAGTTTGTTTCAAACTCGATTTTCTCATCTATTTTACAAGTTTGACAGAAAATGAAGGTATTTATCAATAGAACAGTTATTTACACTTAAAGGTACTGTCCCTTTTGTCCGAATGTGTAAAATAACCGAGAAAATCGAGATAGAAATAGGACAAATAGACTTCACAAAGAGGGAAAATCTGTGGGGCCCTCGTACAAGGAGTTAGTTCGAGAACCGCAACCATAAGAGGGTCTATTAAAAAATCAAAAAAATCACTGTTGTACTATAGTTATTAATGTAGTTACTCTTGTCATGCTTATGTGATTGTCTGAATCCCTAGTTCGTTAAAATGTAACAGGAACAAACATTTAATGTAACATGGTTGCTACGTAAACTACTACAGAGCTGTCCGGAGACGTGTCTACATGTAGGGCCCCTTGTAATGGTGCATGGACACCCACCCGTAACCCAGTGCTGTGAGAGTCATTTAAACAACACTGTTGTTGCACGGCGGTTTGAAGCAGGCTGCTGTTTTTACAGTGGCCATCAATATTTTTGTATACTATTTTGACAAGGATTGCCTTTCTGTGTTCACCTGTCCGTTTGAAGGACAGGTGATAGTGGCGTCCTTTGTATCTGGGCGCGTGTCTGCAGGTTTACCGTTTTTTCCCTCTAAATCAAGATTAAGATTATCCATAGGGCACATGCCCCCAAGAAGGGACCCTCTCTTCCTGGGAATCCAAGGATTGGCTTAGATTTGGTTTTATTTAGACGGGGTCTAAATAAAACCAAATCTAATTTAGACGGAGTCTAAATAAAACCAAATCTAAACAGATCGTTCACAAATACATCACCAATGTTGAGAGCAGTCTGAATCATTTTGGATTTATTTCTACACAACCATACCAGGGGCGGACCCAGAAGGGGTGGTCTAGGGGGGGGGGGGGCACAGCCAAGAAAATTTGGTCATGGGGGGGGGGGGGGGGCACAGGCAGGGTTCTGGACCACATTTCCTATAGTTAAGAGTCATACCAAGGGCCATTTTCAGGGGGTCTAGGGGAGGGGGGGGGGGGGCACGTGCCCCCCAGGCCACCCCCTGGATCCGCTACTGAATACCGCCCCGTAAATGATTAAATTCTCATAAAACCCGATGACTCTACCCGCTGACGCCATTTGTGAACGTTCCTATCCCATATGACGCGTCTATAGGTGTGTACATTCCCGGAGCATGCCTAGCGTCCCGTTTTAACTGTTAATTTCCAATACAAAATCTGATCCATTTGATATCAATTAAGCTACTCTGTAGATAAATCGGACCACTATCCTATTTCTAAGCCTTTATTAATAGTGATATTGAAGACATATCATAGTAATTGGGTTCGGGAATGTAAAGAGTTGAAGTAAATGTATTGTTTATCGAATCACGGTAAATAATGACACAAGTTAATTACGAGTTGTAGCGGCTTAATTAGCGCTGTGCGATGTGGTGTAGTGATTGCTGAAACAGGGGCATGTGGCCGTTAGCGCTGTGGTCTGGGGGTAAGTGTTGACACTAACTGTGTCACCCACACCTGGTAGTACTAGTACCGGGGGGACCCCCCCCCCTCCATCCCGCATACCACGTACCCAGTCCATAGTGCACCAACATCACCAAACCCCGACCCCCCAGCATCACCCGGGCATCACCCTCCCCCCTCCCCCCAGAAAAGAGGTGCCCCTGTCATATATGTCCAATTTCCCACTTCTTCAACCTCAGAAAAGTGAGCGTCACTGTCACAGAAAGCACTCACATGAAAGCCAGGCAGTGCCTGACTTTCAGGTGAGGGTGATTTTGGCGACAGTGACGCTCACTTTTCTGAGGGTGTTTTAGGTTGAATAATGATTTTCATTGCCAAAGACACAGGATATATACATGTGGTAATTATGACAATCATTTCTGATCAATGCACCTATATAGCGTCACTATCCTACTCTACCCACTATACATGTACATGTACTTTTTTTTGTCTTTTTGTGTTTGTACATGTGGCCAATCTCTATTGACGATGTGGACAATACTTGGGTGAGGACATGTACCCATCTATCTTATAGACAGATTGCTCATAGAGTCCCTAACAATGTTAACAAGGACCATACGTCTTAAAGGGTAAACCCCAGCTTCAAATGGGCCAAACAATTGGGCCACTTCGTCTTTTGGCCACTTTGTACACAACTGCTACAGAATGGATTGGCCAGGATTTGTAGAGAAAATTGGGCACATGGACCATTGATAGTGTCCATATGGTCTATTGACCGCATCGTGCGTTGGCCACATCGTCCAGAAACTTGACCACATCGTCCAGAATTTTGGCCACATTGTCCACGTTCTGACCACATGGTCCATTGGCCACATGGTTCATGAAGCCGCACCGTTCCCCGTCCCCTGCGCTCCCGTCCGTCACATGTGGCTGGGCCGTGCACCTGCGTCCACACAGGCAGCTAACACCACGCCTGTAACCTGGTAATTAGCATCGTCATGTGGAATGTCATGCCGCTAACGCCGTTATGTATGCCGCAACCACCACAGGCCTAGTGACTCCTGCAATCACCACTGGTGGCCTGTATACTTGGGGAACTGTAGGAAGCTCTAAATGTAGACGCCCGGCTTTATAAGCTAGCCATATGACACTGTAAAACATATATGTACTAATTATTATGAATACCGAATAAACATTTAATTGGTCTGACCACTTTAAATCAGTGGAACTTCCACATTTTATTACATCACGCCCCTCTTGGGTGACTATGGACTACACTTATTTGCAAAGTGTTTAGGTTCTAAACACTATTTTGAAAAGTGTTTAGCATTTAAACACTTTTAACCTAAACACTTAAAAGTGTTTAGATTACAAGTGTTTAGAACAAAAGTGTTTAGATAAGTGTTTAGAATCTAAACACTTTTCTATAAATCTAAACACTTTTCTATAAATCTAAACACCTAAACACTTATTGAAAGTGTTTAGCTAATAAGTGTTAAAACCTTAACACTTTTGAATAAGGGTTTAGATTTTAAACACTTATCTAAACACTTTTAGTCTAAACACTTTTGAATAAGTGTTTAGGTAAAAAGTGTTTAGATAAGTGTTTAGAACCTAAACACTTTGCAAATAAGTGTTTAGAATCTAAACACTTTTTATAAGTGTTTAAAATAACGGACACGATAAGTGTTTAAAGTCTAAATACTTTTTATAAGTGTTTAAAATAACGGACACGATAAGTGTTTAAATTCTAAACACTTTTTTTAACGTGACAATCAGACTCCTCTCACCCGTTTCACCCAATTAAGTGTGTGTGTGGAGGGGGGGGGGGAGGGGGGAGTCGTGTTTTGTTGTATCCCTATCGAGTTTTGATTTGATTGGAATAAAAAGTTCGATTGTATCAACCCCTGGGTGATACCCCACTAGACTCGGGCCCCGTCTGTGTGTGGTCACGGGTGGGCGGGTCTGACTGCGAGAGACTATACCCCCACCCACTTCCCTATGAACTCCATTCTTGGGAGCAGAACCTATGTCACACAGTCCAGCATGGCCCTTATCGGGCGTATCTCCCCTAAGATATGACACCCCCAAAGGGGTCTAGATAAATAGGCAATGTACTTGAAAAGGACAATATCCTCTAAAATTGAGATGGACAACATTCTAATACCATTATTTGCAGAGAAAATAGCAGAATGGAGGCTTTTCCTAGAACATTGCCTACGTAGCTAGACCCTTTGCCTCTCACTAGCAACCAGAGCTTCTGCGCCCGAGAATACTATCATCGGCATATTATATCAGATCTTTTTGCAATCCCCTTCATTTTAGAACTGCATGGAGAAATGCTGAGTCACTTTGTCAATTGGTTCCCCGCGCCTGTTACTGCCAGACTCGTTATTACTAAGGTTAATAAGGTGTGAAATATCGTCTGCGGCAGCAGAAGGTGAGAAGTAGCGGCGGCCGGGTCACACAGTGTAACTGTATGTGTGTACGGGGGGGGGGGGGGGTATTGTCTGTGACGAGGAGGAGGTCTGTGCTGATGGGACTGAGTCTAATTACGGCGTCTGATGGGACCGCCCGGTGTCCTGTGTAGAAGAGATGAGCACTTCCCACCTCTTGTATCCATATTTACCTTTCATGTTATTATCATTAATAAGTGCTTGTATCTGTATAGATCTAGTCTACTGTCTAGACTGCATATTGTACATCGCCACTAAAAGTACAGGTGCATAGAGCTGTGAAGTGTCCCCATTTCGACTTATTTAATAAATATATCTGATATCATCAGCTAGTGGCCTCTGTATAGATTACCCTATCCCCACAAACATGCTGTATAAGAACAGCTATCATGGTGGGGCATCTACTCTGATCCATTTGGAAGTGAGTGCATTGGAAGGTCAGATATAGGATAATAAATGCCTACTTTTACACGTCACACCCATTCATCTTCCTCCTAGAATCAGATCTATGCAGAAAATCAATTCTAAGAAACATCAAATAACACATTTAAATTGGAGAAGCCACACAATTGAATTCCTTTTAAGTCTAGTATCTAATGACAAGTAACAAAAATAAACTGATAAAGATGAGTCAAATAAGGTCATGTTATATTGGCTCTATTCGAGAGGGGCATTTTGTTTATGGAATTCTGGTCAAATAATTCAGATATCACAAACCATGAGTAGGCCTAGACCAGACCAGGACCCTAACAGTATAACAGGACATTTTAACTATGTACAGAGATATTACTCTCGAGCCCTTAAATTCTATGGGTGTAATTCAGTTTCTCCCAGATACGTATCCCGGGTACATCTACATGTACATGCAACTAGGTGGCTCGTACATACGAGCATGAATGTAGCACAGGTACCTAAATATATTGGGTTTATGGAGTAACAGTCTCCTGGTGCAATAATCTATGCGACTTGGCGACTTTTGCACAAAATTGAAAAAAACGACCTTGCCATCTGGATGTCTTAATTTCGGTGACTTTCTGACCTCGGGGGGAGGGGGGGGGGCTCTGCACCCCCATCTAGCAAGACAGGGAGGCATTTCGTCAGAATAGCCTTTTGTATATGCTATGTACTTTCTTAGTTCAAGTGATGACCGGGAGTGATAAACAATCCAATCACGTGAAGTAGATCTATATGCCTTTCCCCAAAGTGTGCAACCCCACCTGCCCATTGACGCGATTGACCATACGCCGTTACGTCATAGAACGCACGTCAAAAGCGCGCCAAATTTCCGTACAATACTGAAAAGTCGTCTGCGCGCGTTAATCCCGCAACGCACCTGACTTTACTTAAACAAACATGGCGGCCACACCTGCCTTTGTCGTCTGCTAAACCCACGTACGGACATTGCTAATACACCGTGACAATGACCCGTATGAAGCACAAGGCGCAGACCCGAGAGTTGAAAGTGGACCTCAGACAAGTCATTTCAGGGAGGGGAGGTAAAACCATTACAGTGAGTAATAGTTGTATGGAGGGGTGTAGAGTTCAAAGGGGCTGGAGGAGGTGTCGGACGGAAGGAGGGATAGCCTGCGGGGTGTGGGGAATGGCCGGTGAAGGGCACGGAAGGAAGAGGGGATCAACTACAGAGGTACACACATATTTCTGAGGGCGTGGGTTTGTGTGCTCAAGCTTTTGGGATGGAACTGATTTGAAATCAGAATGGAAGCACAAAGAATACATGTCTGTTTGTGCGACGTAGTTTTAAGAAAGTTGTAACCGTCAGCCTACTTTATCAACCCATCTCATTTATAGCCCATTAGTTCTATGGATTCGTATGAGACGCCAACGGTTCATTTCTTGTCATCTTTAAAGGACCAACCAATGCAACAAGGACGCAGGGGAGAAAAAGAGAAATAATCGAACCAATCAACAAAAAACATGTACTCAAAGCAAATTAAACTAGCTCTTCTATATTTTCTTTTACCAAACCATCAAGACCACATATCCCTAATCACGTACAATCACGCTTATGCAGGATTCCCTTCCTCATCGTGGTGCATTATGGTTTATTATGATCATGTACATTCATACAACACTGGCGAGTAACATTCAGGCATCGCGACCGACCCTAAGGGTATCGGGGGTTGATGTACAGTATGATGCATGGATACAGCCCTAATGAATAAACTCACCAGGATTGCATGCATGTTTCATGAAGATAAAGGACAAATCATATTAAAGCACTATGCGACCCTTAAAGGGTTAAAGTATGTCCAGCACCAACAACAACTGGAACCTTAGAAGGCTATACCCAGATGTTTACCCAAAACTATAATTGCTATCTAATTTAAGATAGCGAGGCCCAAAATCCTCTTTGTTGCTAAAGGGGCATCTGCATTATAAAAGGCTTGGCTTTTGGTGGGATCTAGCTATAGCAACATATATAGGCCTTTTAATGACATTTCAGTGGGGCTGGATGTAAGAGAAAAAAGATGGTAACAGGGCATTTCTTAGACATGGGACATCAGCGTTATTAAGCACATATACATGCGACATGACCATTTATTAAATTCCGCACGGGACATATGCCCCCTCCCCACTTCATCCAGACCCCTACTTTAGCGCACAAAGCTAAGAAAGCCAACCATTTATTGGTAGACTTTTAAGTAAAGAACAGAGGAACAAATATCTCACTCAAACCGCTTGTTTCTAGTTGTTGTGCACAGAACCCCATCAGACTCGGTAACTACAGCGTCCACAGCAGCAAACAACACGCTAATTGTCGCCTGCCGACATGTGACGTCATAACATAGAACACCCCGTAGAACACCCTCCAGCCAGAACCAGCAGATGATACTTTAAAAGTCTATAGAATTATGAATACCGGTAGGTTAAAACGGGATCCATAATGACTAAAACAGGACCTTTACATAAAATCTAAATATCACCGCCTTTCTAGAATAGAGTAGAGGGACGTCGTGCTATTTTGCTAAGCGTGGTTTTGTGACCTGAAACATGCCATTCCTGGTATCTTTCTACCTGTTCCACTTTGTGAAATCCAAGAGACAACGTTAATAGCCTAAACAGTCAGGAAAGCACCACCCAGTATGTTTCAATTATTATGAAGTGCAGTTAAATCAGAGCGCGGTGGAAAATCAATAGAGCAAGTTCAATAATTACTTTACCGCCAGGGAGTGAGGGGCGAGGAATGATTTTTTTGTTTAATTGAAAACGCCCGGGGGCAAATGTAATTCAGTGGACACTGCGCTACTAACGCCTAGTCTGCCGGAGCAAGATTGGCGTTAGCCTCATATAGCTTATGTTAATGAGATAATGGAGCGAAAGCGGATCCATTTATGATTGGCTGGCCATATAGACTGGTAAGGGCAGGGCTTGCTAATACACATCTACTAATTACCACCAATTAAGGGATTAAAAACACGCCCCGGCCTTGTGTATTCGGAAATACACATCCAATTTCAAAGGGTTCTTACAGTTTGACAATTGAATACACATATTTATTCTGTGTATTCCACCCTTATAATGTCAAGGTCGGAATTATATGATACCTACGCTATATCTGCAAGTAGCGTGGGTGTCCAAGTTAGGGCAAATGCTGCTTGAAACAGTAAGGGGGGGGGGGCGGAGCTAATATGTTACAAAAAAAATATCAGTGAAATTGTCGCACACTCCCAGAGGTTGCGAGACGCTTATGGAAAGCGATCTGACATCAACGTTTCGGATTGACATCAGAGCTTTCAGACGAGATATTTGATTCCAGTAACCCAAATATCGAAATTGGAACTCTGATGCATATTGAATATCAAAACTCAAACATAGAAAAATTCTGATATCAAATATCAAAACTCTGATATCAAACTTGGAAATTCCAATATCAAAGTTTCAAAGTTGGATATTGAAAATTTGATATCGCGGTTTAATATTTGGCTCGTCACAGACTTCACAGAGGTGGGCCTCTTGATTAGGGGTGGAGGGGTCCCCATGTGCCCTGTCGCTTTTAAGAAATACCCATGTAGCCCTGTAGATTTTAAGGAATGTCGCCCTGTCGGTTTAAAGAAATACCGTGGATGTCCAATGTCTTTTCATTCCTCATGGGCCCAAAAAAGCCTATGTCGTCCTGTCGAATTTGATGGTCCACCCCATAAAGGTTGTGGGATGTGAATGGGGGTAATATAAAAAAGAAAACACCTGAGAAACAGTAGAAAAGATGTCCCCGGCCCCCGCCTTGCCCTGAGCACCACTGGGCAGCCTAACGGGGCGGTGCTTGGCGTGGCCCGTGGTTGTGGTCGCACACAGCGGGCCCCGCGTGCTGCAGCTTTGAAGTGAAGGGCTACTTTGTAAGACAATCTGCTACCACAATAAGCGCGCCAACCATGTTTACCTCCGGCTCCGGCAGCGGGAAATTAAAATGTCGTCTGCGAGGTGACAGACAGAGAGGTGCTAGTGGGGGCAGACTTTGTTACGGGCTGAGGAGGAGGGGGGGGGGGGGGCGAGTATGTCCCGAAACGATGTTAATTAGAAGGGGATAGGAGGGGAGGATACAGGATTTTGAAAGGGGGGCTATTGTTTAAAAAAAACGCCAAAACATATTATCATAAAAAAGTACTCAACTTTTGGGCCAAAAAAAAAACAAAAAGGGGGGGGGGGGAGCGCGACGCCAGGTCCGCTCCGGTCAATCCGCCCCTGGATAAGGGGTGTATACCAAGAAGGAATACATGATATCACAATACGATACACAGGGGTGGGACTCGGGTATGGCAGCCTAAAAAGGATCAAAGCTAAATGTCAAGAGTCCAGCATCATACAACATGTACTGGTATATAGACATTCACATGCCCGGATAAAAGGCATGTTATAATAACGTTTTTTTTTGTGTTTTTTTAATATGGCAGGGGAGACAAACGGAAATGTACAAAATATCCAATTTGATTCCAGATCATTAGATTACTCTACATGTGAAACGTCAATTTCATATTGCCTTGCCAACTATATATGGAAAATCCCGAGGAAGGATCGTGAAAAATATATGGATATCATACTGGAAATGGAAGGGGAAATGCGGAAATAAGTTAAGTCAATTCTATAATCACATAAGGAACCTGATGGAAGCATGTCGTCACACCTGATGTATACATCCCTTTAGTGTTTTCTCAACCAATCAGAGAGCTCCATTCAGAGGCTGGCTCGTGGCAGGGGTCAACTTGACCAATCACAGAGGGCGACCCAGGCACCCCATCCCTCCCCTCCCCTCCCCCACCTATGACAAGGGGTGTGTATTATATGTATAAATGGGAACTTTGACCTCCCCTTACTCACACCTCACATCCCCACTGGACATTCCACTTCTCACTTCCTTCCTCTAAGGATCTCCTAATTTCCCGCAGACGACTTTTGGAACTACATAATTTACTTTCCAAACAGTTCCAGTTTTGAACAGATTCTCATTAGAATTGGAAGGAACATAGGAGTTTTCTTGGCTCCCCACCTGTGTATGGCACAATGGAGTATGTTATGCCTTTAGAAACAGATCAAGTCAAAGTTGAAAACATGGAGAAACATAGTTCGCCACCTGGCCTTGGAGTGACGGAATATAAAACGGAATCATGCACAGAAGGGCGACGTTCCACCCCAGCCAGCTCCCCAGACACACCAAAGGAACCAAAAGGTGGGCGTATATACTCTTTACACTTTAATCATACTTTACTTTACTATTCAGTTGACATTAACATCTCGGCGGGGGGGGGGGGGGGGTGGGGGGGGGGGGTAACTTAGCCCGTATTGCGTCCAGGTGCTTATTTTGTTTTATGTTGGACATATCATATTGAATATACCGGCGATTTACTGGCACGGACAGTGCTGGACCCCCCATAACCCCGACCCAGTCATGGACCTATTACTCTCCTGTCCCTGCCTTGCCTGGTAGGGGGGGGGGGTGCATTACCCGCCTACACTGTCAGACACCACACTGAAAAAGTAAACTAGTCGTCAGACTCTTCTAAGGCCAAATTAAAAAAAAAGGTGTGTTTCAGGTTACCCGACCCTACCTAGTAAAACAGGGCCGACCCTAGAATTTTTTTCCATTCTTTAATTTTTTTTATTATGTTTTAAGTGATTTTAGGGCTATTTCAGGGTCAATTTGATAGTCTACAAGGCAACGTCGTAGTCAGCAAGAAACTTTTATCCACAATTGAAAAAATATTCATGTTTTAAGTAATTTTGGGCCTGTTTCAGGGTCAATTTGATAGTCTACGAGTCGATACCATTGTAGGTGAGTCGGCGCTGAAGTTTGCGAGTCAATTTTGGGGTACTTTTCAGTCCAAAGTAAAAAGTGACAAGGAAGTGGGTCTTCTAGCTGGAGATAGAAGACTCACTTGGTATGTGCCAGCCCAAAACCCGACATTTGCCAGCTCCAGATTCTATTTGTGGGATGGTAACCTGATAGGTCAGACAACTTTTGACTCGTTTATTTTATGACAGTCACTTAGACGAGTCTGGAGACAAGTTTACTTTTTCAGTGCAGACCATATATATGAACCCCTTCATGTCTAACCCGTTCTCCCTTCCCCCTCACAGACAAACCTACGGGACAGACGCACCTGTGGCAGTTCATCCTGGAGCTACTCACAGAGGGCGCCAGGAGCGGTGGCACCCAGGACGCATGCGTGGTGTGGGAGGGCCCGGATGGAGAATTCCGCGTCACCAAGCCTGACGAGCTGGCCACCAGGTGGGGCAAGCGGAAGAACAAGCCCAACATGAACTACGACAAACTCAGGTGAGTCTTTATACACCCGCCCCCAACAACAAACCCCATTTACCGTATCATTTATGAGGTCCCATGGGATGGGACCATTGATGGGAGGCTCCCCATGTCCCGTGACCATGTCGCCAAGAAAAGCCCTTGTCGCCATATGGTGTCACGGTACAAATAGCCGCCAAAATTTCTGGTTCTGACCCTATTTTTCTCCTTCAGACGGGCAAAAGGTTGGGTTCTTTTGAGTGTGCAGTAATGAATGACCCCTTAAATTAAAGCTTAGGCCAAATGAAAAAAAAGGTTGGTTTCCGGTAACATGGTCAGACAACCCAGACCCGGCCGGTCGGATTTTTTTTTTTTTTTTTTAAATTTTTTTTATTTTAATTTTCTCATTTTAGGCCTATTTTTAGCGTTTTTCCTCTAAAATCCTTAAAAATTATCCGATTTACAAACCGTAAAAACTGGTATGTAGGAAAAAATTTGAAAAAGAGAAAAAAAGAGGGGGACCCGGCCCTGTTTTGCAAGACCCGGTCGGGTGACCGGAAACAAACCTTTTTTTTTTTTTGGCCTTAACACAGATCTGATTTTTTTATTTGCATCCCGCATAAAAAAGTGTGTTCCGATTTTGCGCTAGTTGCCATGGAAACTGACTTACCCAAACTGGAGAAATTTTACAGGTGCCCAGCGACCTTTGACCTTGACCTTTGACCCCTCCAATCACCACCCAGGGTTACCATGGCAACAACCAACTTTTTATATATTTTTTGCCAAGGTCTTTGGGAACAATTTGGGCCGCAGATTATGTTTCTGTGACAAATTTAAGGCCTCCTACTACTGATTATATGCACAGTAGTACCGTTTTTCATCGGCACTATTTACGACTACAACATTCTGGGGGCGAATTTGTACTGTGACACCATATTGATTTTAAGAAATGCTTCATGTCCCATGTCACAGTGTTGAATTTAAGGGTCTAGGGCCATACCATATATTTACCTTTGCATTCCCTACCGCTCCCCCACATACCCATTTCCATCTAAAGAAGGATCACATATGCCCAGTATATATATCAGCAGCCGCCCATTGCTGCCCATGTGGCTATGTGTGAGTAGTGCAGGGAAATGGGTGTTTCCACCAGGCACACTAACACGGGCCGCCCTGCCTGCCTAGGGCTGCCTAGTCCCCTAAAGCAGTATCTGGTAGCGGCGTCACTATTAGAAGAAGTGGGCTGTTGTCTACCTAGTCACATGTATACAGTACCAATATGTAATGCCATCCTCTTTCCTCCAGCCGCGCCCTGAGGTACTACTACGACAAGAACATCCTCATCAAACTGCCGGGAAAGCGCTACTCGTACAAGTTTGACTTCCCCACGCTGCTGGCGGTGGGCGGCAATAGGGAGGCCCTCTACACGGCCGCCCTGCCCTGGATGCTCGGCGCCGCCAGCATGGGCTACCAGCCCCCCGTCACCTCATACCCGCCCGGCTACTGCCCGCCAGGGGGTGCCACTGGTACTGCGGCCGCCCTAGCGTCCCTGACGGGGGCCCCAGCGTCCCCCTACCCGGGGTACTACCCGTCAGCAGCCTCCTACCTACAGTATACCTCACAGGGCACCTGCCCTACAGCATGCACGGCGCAGGCGCGGATGTCTGTGAGTGGAGTTGCCATGATGACGCCGTACTCACTCTCAGAACACCGTGTGCCCAGTTATGGCGCTCCAAGCACAGTCTTGGCGTCTCATCAGACCTCGGGAGGAGCATTAACTATGGGTAGTTCCTATACCCAGCACCAGGGGGCGCCGTTTGCCTCCCAGTACCCCCACCACTCTGCCTACACCACCGCCCCTGACGTAGCAATGGCCACCGGAAGGCCCTCCAGCGTTTATGGCGGTTCTTGTACTGGAAGTCCACCCTTGGTGAAACACCACGTGACCTCTGAAGACTCTGCCGCCGCCATTATGGCTAACCGGAACCACTCTCCCGAGGGACGCTACCACCCATACAGTCCTACTTCCGGCAGCCCTGGCGGTTTCCTGTACGGGTCCCGGCTAGAGTCTCCCTGTCACTACCTGTACGGGAGGCCCCCACCTCAGGGGCTCTACCCCTGCCACTGAGCCAAACTCTATTTCATGTGTGTTGTCCATCGGTATCCAACACCCCCATATATACCTGTTCTCCCGTCTAGAAGAGTAAACTATGACTTCAGAAGGTTCACTTTTGAAACCGCATACTTAATATATTTTCGACGTATGCTAGGAACACTGGCAGGAGGTATGCCTACGTTTTATATTCTAGGCCTGTCTGTGTCCAGTACATGTATATTATTTATTTTACACATTGGGAATGCAGTCATTGCTATGCATACTTCCCAGACTACCAACACGCCAATGTTTTTTTTTATTTCAAACCGCGATGTTGTAACCTATATCATTTCTAAGAATAAAATCATTTTATCTTAAAACCCGCTTTTGACTGTTTTGTCCTTTGGACCACTTACTATGGGCAGTACTTCCCCCTAGACTATATTACATACCACGCCCATGCTATGAGATCTGCAGAGTACTTTTACCACGTCACTAAGGAATGCCAAACACATTAGTAGTTGTTTGTAATGTTGCTGTTTATTGAACTGCTGATGCCAGTTACCAGCGTGCACCTTACTACACACACCCAGACAGCACACCGCGTCATGGACACTCTCATTGAGCACAATCACTATGTACAGGCACGTGGGCAGTCAGGTAGAATGGATGTCCTCTGCGGGGCGCCGGGTCATCCTTTCTGCTTCTGCTCACCATATTGAAAAACTACTTCATTTTACATACATCATTATGTATACATAATAATATACAGACATCATCATTATGTCTTATCCCATGGACACTGATGCGATAGCTTTATATAAACCCTGAAACATAATTCCCCATTGAACCCAAGAGAAACCTAGAACCATATGCCCTGATGCCAAAACCGGCACCTCATGATGGACAGTATTTAGACAACTTTTAAATCTTTACGTGTAAAATAGTTTTGCAATGCAGGAATACAAATCCCAGGTACAGATATCCCAGGAAGTGTAACAATTGGGAATTGTTTGTATAATGTTCTTGTTGCATACATAAAGGAGGGAATGTGCACAGCATACTTCGTTCAAACCAAATACAATGTAATTTGACAGAAACGCACCATAAAGAATATGTAAACAAGATACATATTTGAATTCCCATGGATATCCTCCATTAGTCCAGAGTAAACGTATATTTAGTCATTTCCAAGAGAGAAATTATTTGACACGACACCAAATTGTGACAACTATAATTGGAATCACAGGGATAGATAACAGAGGTATTAGATGAGCTAGAAAAGAATCTCAATCATTAAGCATCGTTTCTCTTTTTTTTTACATCACCACCAAGGGACATTAATCATTCTATGATATACACAAAACTAACCATAGAGACATTGATATAGGCCCCTATCTTGGAAATATCACCTTTTCCACCATACACAAGAACAGTCTTTGTCTTAGGATATTATCACAAATGGTTAAATTTCACGTTTCCCATTCCAGTCATCCAGCCCCCGTGATTAGTACTACACAATGTCCTTTTTGGACAGGGTGAGCGAGATAATAGGGTCAGAGAGATATTGAGAGCAGAAGAGAAAAGAGAAGGAGGGAGTTGGTGAGAGATAGCTTGGGAGAGTGAGAGAGAGAGAGAGAGAGAGAGAGGAGAGAGATAGAGAGGAAGAGAGAGAGAGGGAAAGGGAAAGGGAAAGGGAAAGGCAGAGGTGAGGAAGCTTGCTTGTGTTAGTGCATAGTGTAGAACTGGACAACACCTGAGAATACCAAAGTCCATTCGGCCACTTTGTTATTGAGTCTGGATTGTGTAATTGGTTTTGGAAACAGAAAGGGGCGAGTAGGCCAACGTTTGATTGTGTGATTTAAATCACAGGTGACCCAGGACATTTTAAAACATATCAAATGGGACAAATGGGACATCATTGACATCCCCCTCCCCATCCCCCTGCAGCTTGGCTGGTGAGCCCTGCTTCAGTAGGAACTGGCCATGATGAATCAGAACTCCTCACACATCTGTGAATATGGTTCATGAAGGCTGTCCTTTGGGTTTATCACTAGTCAATTACTACCTGCTATTACGGGAAGCGTCTCACAAAAAACGTCTCACAGAGCCTTCACTATAGGCCCAATATCAAGGCCACTGCCTTCTTTATTCATATAGTATTCTCACACTGTTTTTTCTTCTTCTGAAAGTGACCCTTTTTAAAATGTGAATATCACCAGAAAATATCCAGAGTACAATTTTAATTCCTTTACTGTAGGAAGGGTATTGGATGACACCTTCTAATGGTATATGGTATCAGCAGGGGAATCGAGTACAAGATACTGCTTTTTGCACTCGATAAAAAAAAGTTTAGGGACTGAAAAACTTTCCGTCGTGTAAGAACCATGCCCTGGGTCAATAACTGTTGAGTCAAATCTCTGATTGTTATCTAGATATGCCAAACGTATTTATTAGCTACAACCCCAACTCCTAGTTTACACCGAACTCTAATTTGCAGACAAGATAAGTACTACATATCCAACATGTCCCCCTGGGGGTATTAGGTAGTGGGTTACACCTGCTGTCAGGTCTATGAGGATAACTAGCTCTAACTTCTGTCCACAACTGACATTACTACCCTCTGCCCTCACTGACAACACAACAACCCGAGGCGCGAGAAGAGCTGGTGACATCCCACTTAGCTCACATTACTAGTGATACAGCTACCACATGTCTGACAGAGTCAACTTGTACTGCACACACGCGCACTTTGTACAGCCTATGTACTACTTTACAGCTTGTAGATGACCACATTTGTGTGTCATGTGGAAAGTTGGGTTCATTCAAGGTAACATGACTGTGTTAAAAAGTAAACAGTTATGATATCAGCAGACTGGGAGTTCCACATGTCAGTGAAAAACGTGCCGGTTTTTCTTGCACCTGGCAAAAAGACTTCATGATATCACACACTTGCAGGTTACATAAAGACTATATTTTATATGGGTATACCCAAGATGAAATGTGTTCATTTTTAAACTTGTAATATTCTTCAGTTATTATAGGTTTAAAGATATTAATTGTACAACCTAAATGCTACCAGATATAAGTATCATCATACGTTAGAGTAAGCAATTCCCCATACTGAATGCCTTTTCTCTTGGTTTGTAATTTTCGTATTCATGTTTGTTTGCAGGGATATGTATACGTGTGACTTAGAAGTAGTATAATTATTAGAAGTATTAGGAGTAGGGCACTCTCTTATATCTAACTACACCGTAGAGCTATAATTGACACTGTTGGAGTGCAAACTTTACATATTAGGTATCCATGTGCCAGAACAATGTCAGACCTGAAGTTTTAATACTGAATTTGCAGAGTTCAAAGTTAATATAGCTCATGTCATTAAAACCATGCATTTGCAAATAAACATCTTTCTATAAACATTCAAATATGTTCCAACCCTTCCCTTTATATACCAGACTAGCCATTACCATTACACACTATCATATATATATATACATGTCTTCACAAGGCATTATACGTTTACATGGCATTATGCTATAACAAAGCCCCAGTGTAGGGAGGAGGGTAAATAGAGCTATGTCAGATCAATAACATCTAACTTGACGTGATCTGCTTGTCGCATTATCGCATGTCACACATCTCAGTTGTACTTATAAACTTAATATACAATGTACAATGTGACCAAATTGTAGCAAGACACAAAAACAAGAGAACAAAGAAGAGAATCTCTATTGCCTCAGTAATTCAGGATCACAGAGAATCCAACAAAAACAAGTTTTAACATTGAACATATATGTGAACATAGGTTGACCCTGTGCAATTGGAATACTTCACCCGAAGTGCTAATCTTACGGAGAGTGCATTGTTGACTTGTTTATCATCACAAACTGTACACATGGCCAGAACTGACAGTCAGTCAGCCGCACGTATAGTAGGTATGCAACATGCGTTAAATAAATTTACATTTGAAAACATGATATAGAGTGCCTTGTTGGGAATACACCTCACACTCAATGCGACACTTTGAGGGCCTGTTTACATGTTTGAGTAGGGCGGCAGGGAGATGTGCAGCAGTGTATCATCACAGTTTTATATTACATCTTTATATTATTACTATATATCTGGAGTATTTACATTCAACCAATTTAAGTTAACGCCTCCCTCAGTATACATGTTAATATATTAGCCTCCACTGTTAAGTTGCTATTCCTACTTCCCACTTGTTACAGTTAGTATCTAACCTCTACAGATGGTCCTAAAGGAACCAAAATAGCTGTTTAGTTCTCAGAACCATATTGCACAGGGTAGTAAGCATTGACTCCCATGTTTAATAGTGAGTAGTTGGAAATTGGAATGCAAGTGTCTATAGATAGGACAGGGATCCCTGTAGTTAATTTGTACAAACTCTTCGCACTTTCAAAGTGATTCTCTTTAGTAATATATTCATCCACATGTTCAATATATTCACAACTCTACTGAGTTAGCTTCATAACATAACGATCATTTACAAATATAAACACCAGGCAAGGGTTTGCATGGGTGGGAACAGAATGAGCAGAATTAGTTGACTTTTTATGTCATAATCAAAATCCAACACAACAATAATAATAAAAAAAAGAGCAACATAACAAATATTTCTCTTCTCATGTATGTAGCATGACACATACAACATCAACAACATAACATTTATGGGTTGTCTACCTCTCTGGGATGCTGTCCCAGAGGATGAATATGACATCAAATATAGACCACTTTACATATATAGAGGTACACTTTGTACAAACATAGCATTGCGGCGGTCATCAACAATTTACTGCGGAGGACGGCGATTGGGGTGCACATTCACAAGTCAGTTTCAGGTTTATTTGGAATTTCAAGTGAAGCGTTCCTGTGAATTAATCTATTTCCAGCCGGGGAATACTCATAATCATATTCAACATGTCCTCCTTAGCAGCCCCTGTGTTGACACCCACATTTATATCATTATAATATATACATATTTGCTTTATTCTTTTCAATATACACTCTGCATGACCCTTATGTGGGTGGGACCCACTCTGGTTAATTTCCAGCAAAAATAGTATTTTTCTGTAGGGACTGGATATTATCAAGATTCCTTATCTTGTATTTAATATTTATAACTTGTAAACAGTATATACAGTAATTGTTTCATCACATGTAAAAAGCAGGTCACTCCCCTCCTGCCACCACACTATGTCTTGACCTTGTTCTTCGGCTTAATGAGTCCATTCTTGACATGACCATTTGTCTTCTTGTGATTGACAAACAGAGTTTCCTCATCACTGGAGAAGTCCGACTCAGAGATCATCAAACTGCTATTTTGGATTTTTCCTGCAGAAAACAGAAAATAGAGACATTTAATGGGTGGGAAGGAGGGCTATCTATTCTGTATTATCTAAAAAATATGAAACAGTTTCTTTTCATACACTAAGAAGTGACTACCGGTAGATATAGTGGCTAACTAAATACCTACTTATCGGTCCTTCTAACTATGCTACACAAGATGCAGTTCAAAAACACAACAAGAGTGCAGTGATCTACTGCATTTAGTATCAATTTATACAGGATATATAAAATACTAGTATCTTGTCCAATTCTGTTCATCCAGCTATACTGTCCTGTCAGACTAGTCAATAGTTCAGGTATGGCACAGTTTATTGTCTTAACGTTATAGGACGCAGGTAGATATTGCTATAGTGATGCATGTTTCAGTAGTAACTGGATTTGCTTGTGCTATTAAAGATAGCGAAAGGCGTTAGCAATATACTGAATTAGTAAAATAAAGTATCATTTGATATCCCAGTTGCCAATGAAAGAGAGAGTTATCACACCATGTGTTAAAGTAATAAAATCCCAAAACCAAGGCTGCTCAAATCAAACCCGGAGGGCATATTTGTTTTAGTACTGTTCTCCAAGTGGAGGTGATGGTTGTTAAGAAATTGATGACTGATATATTGATTGTTCTGCTGGATTCTTAAAAATTATGACTGTCAACCACTGGTAATCAAATAGTTGCAGAGAGTCCTTCATTTATATCACAAGTAGTAACTATTTCTCATTTCCTGTTTTAACCATCTAGAGTTCCTAGATGCAATGAAAACCGTGATATTAATCATAGCTGTAATAATCATGGATAAATCGAGGTTTCAGTGACATGGAATTACCCAGGGCCAAATCTAAAGCAACGCTTAATGATTTAGAAGCAGTGCCTCTACATTACGCAGACATGCTAGTGGGACTAGCTTGTATAACCATGGTAGTGAGAATGGAACTAGTATAGTGGTTAAATACTTTTGATGTTCACTTGGGCAATCTATAACACAAGGAAATAGATATGCTGAAAGAGCAAAAAATGTAATCCTTGTACAAAAAATGGGTGGTACATTAGGAAAGGTAAAAGGAATAAAATCAAAAGTCAATAGCAACTCAATCCCTTGGTGAAGTTGATGGATGTGAATTTGTGATTCTGGCAAAGTGATATTTTAGTCCTCTAAAGACAATTAAGGAACAATCTAGTTTTTGGTTTTATTATAGTGAGTTTTCATGGGTACGAATACCAGTAGAACATAGTGTTTGTGCCACTCATGTTTGATAGTCTGATTTGCCTTAAAAGTATGCCTTCTGGAACCGAATATCGGTAGAGGGCTAACTGCCTATAGATCTACATGTTTTGATACGCTTAACAGTGTAACGGGAGCCCTGAACGGGAGTTAAAATAGCATGGTTGAATACAACCTCCTAGATGGACAGAGACGGATTCAGTGGGCGGTTGTGATGTATGTGTGGCATATATGTGATATCTGAAAAGAGTGTGTTTCAGGTTACATTGTTAGGGACCCTAGGCTTGGTAAGACTTTCATTCTTGATCAGTTTACTCCAATAGAAAGTTCCAAAGAGATGTGGATCAGCGTATTGACTTATAGTCATATTTCTTTGTGTCACAGAGCTAGAGTTGATCTATAAACACCCAAAAAAACCTTTTTGCCAGCAAAACTGGAAACTGTTGCAATTTAATAAATATCTTGCATATCTTCAATATAAAGGTTTCCCAAGTATTTCACAGTGAGATGAAGATACCATGAAGCAGCGGGTTTCAACTTAATTTGGTCTCCTACTGGAGGCATGCAGCCCACGGCAGGGAGAGTTATTACTCCGAGTACATGCATGCACCTACACGGGGCCTGAGTGCCTAATGTGTGAACCTTACTCGTGAATTAGGGGTTTGTTAGCATTATGTTAATCTCCCATCTCCAGGACTTTGATACATGATAGCAGTTGTTATTTTGAGCAGCTTCCAAAAGATGCACCTTTTACCATATATAAAAAAGACACAACACAATATTGGTTAAATTCACCTCCAACCTCTATTTAAAGACAGAACAAACAATAAATAGCAAATTATTTCGCTGCACTACTTATCGACAACAATGAGTGTGTATATGTGTGCTGGTATGCTTTGTTTGTTTGGGTAGTTTAACACCCCATTGACTTATGCAAAGGAAACTTTCTCAAGTTTAAGATTTTTACAAGTGAAAAGGGTAGACCAAAGGTCTATTTTGGATGATCATATTCAGAATGCTCAAATCTATGAGATGAACTAAAGACAGAAACCTTGCTTCCACACATTTACCAAAGCAAGGGTTCTTTAACCTCTGACACCACATGGACATGGTGTGAGAGGGACAGGCCTTTCTTATGCTGCAAGTCTACCACAGCATGCGAGAAAGCAGCCATAGGTAAAGTCATGAAGCGAAAACAGAATCCAGGCTGATACAACTATGTGCTATCTGTCTGGAGTAATACATCCTGACTCACCAAGCTACCACCCCCCATTTCATTTTTTAAATTATTTTAGTTTTTAATTCATTTTTTCTCCCAGAGGTGGGTTTCCTTAAATAATTTCAGTTCATTTTTGTCATCAGTGATATTAAAAACACTGTACATGGATGTTGCATCTACAAGATGTTTTCTTCTGCTCTCAGCAGTCCTTCTTCAGTGGAGTAGTAGATGCTCCACTGTCAGACGGTACTGCAGTCTTGACATGTTGGTTCATATTCCCCATTCAGTCTCTACTTGTGTAAAAATATACATTTTGGTTTACAGATGTTAGTAATATCTACTGTAGTCAACTTATAGACAACTTGACCATGTGCTTTACATATTACTTTCAAATCTGTGATTGCATTATTTTATATATCAAATTAGAATATTTCAATCTGAAATATATTCCAATTGCATTACTAAGCCACCCCACTCAGGGGTGTGAAATGGAAAAAATGATTTCCTCTGAAGATGCTGCATGGAGTGACAAATTACATACTTTACCAATACAGAAAATTTTGAAAATCTAAAAGCCAAATGGTGTCATTTCATGTATTTTGATGTTATAATCTGATGATATTTCTAAGTCCCATCCCCCCCTACATAAAGGAAAATAAATATCTCATTGGATCTGGACAAATCTCAGGAACTGTCCTGAGGGAGATAAAAACCGCGGATTTCCGCGTTTCCGAGGACATTTCATACCCCTGCCACTTGAACGCCATTGCAGATGAGGCCAATCGCATCGGGCAATATCAAACATGTTTGATCATCCTGTGATGATTTTGATACGCAGTGCTCTTCCCTGGTTACCAACCCAGTCGGCCGATTGGGTCGACCCGTCTGCAGCGGCCTTTAGCTAGCTAGTTACCAGTCTAGTGGTGTTGTAATAGGTATGAGTTTTTTCCGCAGCCTTTAGCGTAAATTTCTGCATATAACCTGCATATCGCGTATAACCCACACCCAGACTTTGAGGAAATTGTATAACCCACATCTAGGGCCTGATTATGGCTACTGAGTACTGTAGTATACTCCTAAAATAACACCCTTGTATAACCGGTACCCCCAACCTAGGCGTTTTATTATAATCTATACTGATGGTCTGATTCGTGTATGCCCCACAGTTTATACGCAGGAATTTACAGTAAGTGCAGTGGTGTTGTGTATGTGTTTGTCACAAGTCACAAGTCGATAGGTGTAGTGTGGTGCATGGGCTTGTGCAGTACATATACTTAATGAAAGACAAGTGAAAAAGTGGCCACCAAAGCTGGCGGAAGGATACTCCGTGCATAGCCGTAACCAGAGAGACGACATGACTACGTTTTTGAATTTAGAATTAAGGAACTATTTTCTGTACTCACGTGACAAGGCGTTGTTGGGCCGTTTTCGGCCTGTGTAAAAGAAAGGAGTTTGTTGGTGCCTAATTCCCAGTAAGAGTTATTAGAGATATTAGGGGTAGTTTGGTTTCTTATAGCCTGTTTACAGGACACACGATATGAGTGCCGAAATATGCAATTGCAATAAAACAGTTGTCCGTACCCATTGTATTCAAGCTAATCAGTCAGCGCCTGGGGCTGTTTGCAAATGTATTTTAATCCTATTTGGTAGTTGGGAGAGTTTAATTATGGCTAAAAGCTGGTATTAAAATGCTGGTTACTTAAAAACACTCCACTCCCCCATTTTTACAATTTTCTAGAGTTGATATAACAACGTTTTCAGGATAATTGCTGGAGCCAATAAAAACACTCTTTAACCACTACAAAGAGTTTAAAATACACGTACAGACCTCATGTAGTATTTCGAATTTCAAAACCTTCCTAAGAAGGGAGCGCTTATTAGGGGAGTGGGACGCTATCACTTTTAGAATGACCTAGATGAAAAATACTATTCTATACCTACTTAAGAGATTAGAAAGAAAGGACCCTTTACCATAAAACAATCATGAGCTGTACCCTTTATCAATTTTATGATTGCATGATGAACTACATTTTAGGGATTACGTGGACCGAGGTGGTTTGTAGGCTCACCCAGAAAACCGACTTATAGACAGGGTTTTAAGGCGTGAACAGATATCAAGTGTTTTATTGCAATGGCAGTCGCATCGTTTGTCGTGAGATGGGCTTTTAGTATTGCGTAGTATTCATGTAGTGTGTTGTCTACAGTATAGTGTACCTTTCATTCTCTGACGTTTTCCTTCGCGAGTAACTACAAACGTAAAAGACCAACAAGAATAAACTAAAACTTAGAAAACTTGGAAACGTTGAAGTCAAGGCTCCAAAGACCGTCCAATCAAATGACGGCCAATGTTAAAGCGAACTGGGGTTTAAAGTTTCATGCTTACAGGAAGACACCTTCTACGAATACATCCCAAATAAGTTGAAAGTCTGGAAACTGATGAGCTCATGCAGATAGGACACATATATTATTTTCAACAAAGATGCCATTTGAATATCAAAATGCGGACTATAGAGGCCATACTGGTTGATATGCGGGAACAATGGATGTTTAGCAATACATGTACCATATTCGCAGTAATACGTTCTTTAACCTGTTATTAAGTACCGGGAAGTTAAAGGCTCAATGGAAATGCTAAAAATAAATAGTCGAGTAATGTTAATCTAAGATTAGACCACCTCTATTTGAGAAAAAAGATAAAGATGTCTAAAACATAATTTAATTGATAAGAAAACATAGCGCCCAGTCCCTCTGGAGGGGAAATCTTGCAAAAGTCACCTTCAACCCTTCTTACCACTGTCTTTCTCCTGAATGAGCCGACAGCAAAATAGAAATTTAAAAATAGAATACATGGAAGATTAACTCACCCCTTGGGTTCATTTCTACACCCTCTCCTCCTTCCTCAAACTCGTCCAGTAGTGTGTATCTGTGCCGCTTCTTAGGCCGCCATTTATAACACCTGAAATACAGTGATTGTTGTAATACATTGTACTAAGTGGTTGTTGTAATACATTGTACTAAGTGGTTGTTGTAATACATTGTACTAAGTGGTTGTTGTAATACATTGTACAAAGTGGTTGTTGTAATACATAACCTACACGTATTGTGACAATTGTATTCACATCTAAAGAATTTTAATATAATTCAAAGTATAATCTGTTGCTCTAAAATTTTCGGAGAAACACTGTGGGCAATTTTACATTTTACATAAAGCACATTGACATTATCCATTATAGATTTGATGACCACAAGGAAGATAACACAAACAATACAGCACTGCCTTAGTGGCCTCAAATACAGACGGCTCGGGGTTGATCCCCGGGTGGATCCACATCACGGGTATTTAGTGCACCTACTGCTAGTCAGACATGCGCTTGGTAAAAAGGATAGCTTTAAAACACTAGGTGGAGCAAGCGGCCAAAGCAGGGCCTTAGAACATGACTTACTTACCTTCTACACAAACAGACGATACCCCATGTGACGCCGGCCAGGCCGACCAGAATAATGAAGGCCACGATGATGACGTAGAGCACGCTCCAGTCGCAGTTACTCTGCTCGTAGAGGTAGACGGACAGCGGGTTCTCCATCCAGAAGGCCTCACACACACAGCGCTTGGTGTGACTGTCACAGTGCCCGTGGCTAGAACAGTTGTTCTGACACACTGAAAGGGAAGCCCACAGTGAGTGGTATCTGGCAGCACCGGCTACTGTTCTAGTTCTGGATGCTCATTGTTTAGCGACTATATTTATGTGTTAGCCATAACTGTTTACATTCAGTTGACACTGTTGAGGGTCGGAGGGAGACTGAAGCTGATGAGCAACTCTACAATGTATATGGAATAACAGTATGGTGTAAATTACTGTAATACTGTGGTGTACAGGTTTTGACCAGGCTACAGGAGAAAGCACTGTGCTTTACTTATATTATGGTATAAACAACATACAATTAGCTAAACATTATCAATTATAATTGCAGATGTCTATGTTGATGATTATATTACTCACCTAGTGTGTCTAAAAGTGTGACGCGGAAGTCTATGACATCAGCGTCAGTTCGTAGTTTCTTTTTCAGCACAGTGACGACGTCTGTGCCCCGCTGTACGACCTTCTTGTCCTTGGTCACCGTGATGACGTAGAACGTCACGCTTAACCTACAGAAAGGAACACCATGCATTACAACACTCTCCGCCCCAACCTTGTAGGACATGTTCTGTATGAGTAAGGGATGAGGTAGTTAGAATATAGTTAGAATATGTTTAATGTTTATGGATGGAGGCCATGTTAAGTGAAACGTAAGACGTAATAAGTGCACAGCTATTAAAAAGAACAAAAACGACATTTAATTCTATTAGGCGCTTGTACACCCCAACAATTTCCCCTCACATTTCTAGTAGATACGAGTTAATTTGAGCCCAAGATTTTGACAAATCTTTGAGGTTTTATTGTTTAAAATCGGGCCAAAAAGTTATGTGTTGGCTTATTAGGGGATGTTGACTTATTAGGTCGAATACAGCATTTGAATTCAATCCATGAGGTAAACTGGTGTACATACTCTCCTGTGGCGGCCATGTCGTTGAGGCGGGTGACGACAACCTGCGTGGTCCCCTCCTGGTTAGTTCTATGTAACAACAGCCCCAGCTGGTTAGCTAGACTATTCTGCAATGACAAGAAGTTATAGAACGGAGTTTAGATTTAGATCCCTTTCACATCTTAATGTGTATACATATTGGAGGTACAGGGAATGATTTTTACACAGAAAATGTATTGTCGTTTGATAAGCCAATTGACAATCCAATATTAAAGATGGGGTAGGAGTTAGATATCTAAAATATGTTTTACTATTCATCAATAAACCATTCTGATGTCTTAGACGCTCTAAAAATAAAACCACAAATGACACCACTGGATCAGTAACAGCATCCTCCTAGATGGGGAGCTTAACATTTGATAACGCTCACTCAAAATATATTTCATATTTACCCAAAAACTTGCTAACCCAACTTTAAAGTACTTTTATACTAAAATATTGCTTTATCTGTGGGTTAGTAAAAAAAAATAGTAGGTTATATGGGCTGTACACTCCATGCACCAGGGGTCGCCATGGGCACTCAATGGACAGGAAATCAGAGAGTTGACCCTCTTCTAATTCCTTGCTCTTTGAACACACTTACTTTATTTGCTTCACTGAAGCTCCCGATGTCAGCCTCCAGATGGATTTCTACGAGATCGTCGCTGTTCTCATCTAAATAAATACAAATTCATATTAATTGATTGAAAAAAATTGTAAATAGTGTCTGGCATGCTGCAGTGCTGGTCAAACATATATCTGATTATCTAATATTTTGTGAGGTACTGGTATTCAACGTTAAGTTTAATGTGTAATTCACATGTTCAATTTAGAATCTGTTTATTGGGTAAATCAAATTTATGTTGTAAGTATGTGGGAGACTGACCTTCACGAACAATAATTGAGGCTGAATCTGAGGCGGCCTTGCCCTCGGCATCTTTTACTTCCAGCGTAAAGATGTAGCGCCCCGCAACGACGTTAATAAGCTGTAAGACGGCCGTGTGGTCCGACTGGTTCAGGACGGCCTACAAATACAAATTAGAACCCCATGTCACACTCCTGTCTATGATGTATTTTCATATAAAAAAAATGCTAGCACTCACATACAAACTTATAATTTAGCTTTTATATCATGGTTGATAATATTGCAGCCATGCATAAAAACCCAATAGTGATCAGAACCGCCTTGTAAATCATTATTTGATTATTGATTGAGCCTATGTAGCAGTGAAACACGGATCAACCAAGAGGAACACGTAATCCTCTCATCAATCAAGCAAACAAAATCCACTTTTTATCATTTCTTAAAATGTATTCTTCATGAAAGGAGACTCTTTTCCCCTTAGAAGTAGATGTGGTGTGGTGATGACTCACCCCGGCAGCGAGGCTCTTCTCGTCCCGTGTCCACTTGTAGGACACGATGCCCTTGTCGTCCTTGGACTGCGACCCGTCCAGGGTCACCAAGGTGACCGGCATGATCACCATCTTGTCTCCTCCAGCGTTGGCGGTGGGCGGGTGGTTCTGGTCTGTTAAGCAGTACATGAGTGGTTAGCTGTTTTATAGAATATCGGGAGGGTGACAGGTATAAAATAACAAATAAAGGAACGCCCCCTCCATAGGTCGACGTTATTTCTTCATTATTTATTATTTTCTTTACCAAATCATTATTTGCATTATCATGTTTGGCAATGTTACACAACAGTTGAAGCAAAGATGTATGTGCACACAAGTCTCAGATTCATGGACTCTTTCCATCGACAAATTAACAAGACTGTATTATCAGATATCAAGAAAATTCGTTTTTTTAGTCGTTTGTCATCTTGTGTCATTGAAGTTTTCATTTTGCTGTATCAAAGTAAAACAAGTTGGAAGTGTACTTACTTTCTTTGACTGTGATGGTGACTTCGTCTGAGGCGCGGAATTCCTCCTCGTCCTCTGTGGTCAGTCTGAACGTGTAGGTACCGATCACCAACTTGGAGGCCGTCGCCACCGCACGGTCCGCATTGTTTATGACAGCCGTTGTTGGACCACTGTTTTAAGAAAAGGTGAAAAGTATCGTTCTGATTAATTTGATATTATTGATCAAACAAAAGCAATCGAAGCGTGATGGTGAAATGGAAAGTCTTCAGTATCGTACAACCCAAAACATCAATTATATCAGAGAAGAAAGTGAATTATTCAAAGAAATCTTAAAAGATTCAATATGAGGCTCGTGAGTGGAGGTCCGCTATGGGTACTAATAGGTCTTTGGAACTTGCAGGAAAAACGTTGATCCTGCTTTATGTAAATGCACACGTGTGTATCCTTCATGGTGCCCGTCCACACCACCTACCAGGGTACCACACATGGGTGCTGTGCTGTACAGCAGTGCTGACTGACCTGGTCTGTGTCCAGGTGTACTTGGAGATGCCCTGGTCGTCCGTGCTGTTACTGCCGTCCAGGGTGGTGGACGAGGTGGGCGCCCACAGCACCTTGGACTGACCTGCTTTAGCTTTGGGCGGTTTGTTGTGTTCTGCAACAAAGTGGACACTTATACAAAACTAGCACACAGGAAGGTTTATCTTTAAGGTTGAATGGTAAAACTTAAACAAGAATTTGATGTGGTTGAATCTAGACTCTTTTGAAATGTATAAATGTGGACAACAAAAATACATACACAGAGCTGCAGGCTAAAGTGACCGAGTCAGTGGTTATTGCACGAGTGGGGGTCGGGCTGTATTACACGCTGGCCGAAGGCCTAGTGCAATACAGACCGACTCCCACTCGTGCAATAACCACAGACGAGGTCACTTTTAAGTTAAGCTCTGTATTTATTTCATGTTTTTAAAAAAATGTAAAATAGATGTATAGTCTGTTAGATAACTTCCGTGGTGTTTGTTTACTTCCGTGAGGGCGCCATTTTGAATTCCGCACACGTCACGTAACCCTCAGTAGCCTAGCAACACTATGGCAACCCCATGCGACCACTGGGAGCGTGAAATACGACCAGAGTGTGCAATACAGCCGAGGGTTTTTGCACGCTTCACTCGCATACGGAACTCCCATAGGGTTAACCTTGATAGATCGTATTCACCATGAAATAAACTACTTTTCTTTCCACCTCATCTGGCAGTATTTGATTTAAACATATGGTCAAAAACCTTTGGTGGAACAGCAAACAAAATACTTGGCTACACTACACACCTGGTTTGACAAAGACATGGACATCGGCTGTAGATGATTGACCGGCTGTATCCGTGACCTTCAAAGAGAAGGTGTAGTCGCCAATCTCAAGATTCTTCAAGGTCAGAAAGGCAGACCTTGTGCCCTGCAATGACAAACAGTCAACTTTCATTTGGCTGCAGATTCAATGGGGCAATGCGTGTCATGTGTGTGTTTTTTAGGAAGATTTATTGGTAAAACCTCAGTCTTATTTTTAAAAGTTCACAACGACTTTAAAGATCACTCTTTGATATGGCCTTAAAAACGAGTATATCAAGTATTTGGAAATTTCTTTATTATTAATGCACCATATTGACAGGATTATTCATATTTTGACATCCGTATATATATACAATTTATATATACTCACAGTCATATCTGCGGTTAGCTTCTCATTTTGCTTCTTTATCCATTCGTAACTAACGATGCCTTTGTCGTCAGTGCTGGCATTGCCGTAGAGCGTCACAGAGTTCTGTGGCAAACTGAGTATCACATTGGAGCCAGCATTGGCCTTTGGCGGGTAATCCATTTCTATAATCAAAAGGGATAAGTTGCTAAATGTCAGATGTACGAGAATATAGGGATGTTTGAGTAGTACCGTATTCGATGTAATAAGCTCACAGTGCGCTTAAAAAATCATTATCAACACCTTTTAGTACTTAAGAGTTTAATTGGGGTCACAAATTGAGATATTTTTGGTTATTTGTAGTATAAAAATCGGCCAAAAACAGGGGGTGTGTGCTTATTAGGGGGTGTGCGCCTATTACGTCGAATACGGTATAGGCAATAGGACCATGGTATCTGGGTGTAAGTAGTATAGGCAATAGGACCATAGTATCTGGGTGTAAGAAGTACAGGCAAAAGGACCATGGTATCAGGGAGGGTGTATGTGGTATAGCCAATAGGGCCATGGTATCTGTGTGTAGATAGTATAGGCAATAGGACCATAGTATCTGGGTGTAAGTAGTATAGGCAATCGGACCATAGTATCTGGGTGTCAGTAGTATAGGCAATAGGACCATGGTCTCTGGGTGTTGATAGTATAGGCAAAAGGACCATGGTCTCTGGGTGTAAGTAGTATAGGCAATAGGACCATGGTCTCTGGGTGTAAGTAGTATAGGCAATAGGGCCATGGTATCTGGGTGTAAGTAGTACAGGCAAAAGGACCATGGTCTCTGGGTGAAAGTAGTGCAGGCAATAGGGCCATGGTCTCTGTGTGTAGATAGTATAGGCAAAAGGACCATGGCATCTGGGTGTAAGTAGTATAGGCGATAGGACCATGGTATCTGGGTGTAAGTAGTATAGGCAATAGGGCCATGATCTCTGGGTGTAGATAGTATAGGCAATAAGACCATGGTATCTGGGTGTAAGTAGCATAGGCAAAAGGACTATGGTCTCTGGGTGTAAGTAGTATAGGCAAAAGGACCATGGCATCTGGGAGGGTGTAAGTAGTATAGGCAATAGGACCATGGTATCTGGGAGGGTGTGAGTAGTATAGGCAATAGGGCCATGGTATTTGGGAGGGTGTAAGTAGTATAGGTAATAGGACCATGGTATCTGGGAGGGTGTGAGTAGTATAGGCAATAGGACCATGGTATCTGGGAGGGTGTAAGTAGTATAGGGAATAGGACCATGGTATTTGGGAGGGTGTAAGTAGTATAGGCAATAGGGCCATGGCATCTGGGAGGGTGTAAGTAGTATAGGCAATAGGACCATGGTATTTGGGAGGGTGTAAGTAGTATAGGCAATAGGACCATGGTATCTGGAAGGGTGTAGGTAGGGTAGATTCACCATGAGTCGAACACTTGCCCTGAGACAGACATTGAAATTTGAGGTTATTTATGTACACTGCTGCCTCTAGTGTTTGTTTTAATAGAAAGATCTGCCCTAGTACATGTAGTATAGGCAATAGGACTATGCCATCTCGTAGTTTTATGCTGAAGGCAATTACCAGTGAGAACCCTTTCTGTACTCACCTTTAATCACAGTTACATTTGCAGTCGTTGAGTTTTCAGATCCATCGGAGTCAGTCACGGTTAACCTAGAAAGGTAAGGGTTCCCTATATCATAATGTTCCCACACATATATACATCCTTGGCACAAGAATCTTAATACCACTCACAGTATCAAAATCAGTATTTCTTTACTGTTTTCTTCTGTTGTTTAATTTTCTTGTTGTGTGTCCCATTCGAGACACACTGGCTAGGCTCCCCAGCACTTCAGGAGAGGTTTATGTCAGTCTTATCTGAACGAGTTCAGTGTCTAGTAAGATTAAACCACACATAACAGTCTATTGTACATGTTGCACTAGATGAGTACTGACTTGAAGATGTAGCTGCCGGGTGCGAGGCCCTTCATGACCAGCATGGTTTGCTCGTTGTCACCTTCCTGCTTGTTGGAGTTGAGGGGGCCGGAAACCTGCTCCCAATGGTACTTCACGATCTTATCATCATCCGTACTGGCTGAAATTGTTATAGCACTGTGATATGGAAAAACAGTCTTTGAATGGTTGTGAACTGAGTATTTGGTATATATCTTAATATGCACCCCGCGAGAGTTACCCAGCATGATTACTGATACCAGTGTTTATCACTGCATCTAGGCCAACCAAGATGATTGAATACACACATACAAACAACCTCTAACTAATGCCTGTTATATACATTGTACATGTACAATCTGTCATCGTTACTTACACGAGCCGTCAAACACGACGTCGTTGGGTTCGTTGACGCGCTGTGACTTGGGACTGATGATGGCGACCGGGGCCTTGTTCTGTCTGGTGGCTGCAACACATGAACACAACATGGTGCCATTTTACCTCAATCTAACTATCCATTTACTTTACATCATGTAAATGGTTATACACAGCATTAACCCATTAAGGCCTAATGTAAACTATTTACTAAACTAGGAGGGGGCGAATGGTGACAATAATTAACATAAACTCTATTAACTTATTTTTTTCAGTAGCCCTTTATAGTGGGTTGAATAACTTCCTTTATCTGAGGCTACTTCAGCTTGTTGTATTCAACATTAGGCAAACATGTTTCGTCAGATTTAGAGAAAGTTGATTCTACAGAGTGCCGCTTTCTGCCACACACAAGTCCTCCCTACCTTCTAACACGGTGACATTCACCATGGCCTCTCCGTACTTCCCCTCCTCAGACACGGCCACTTTGAAGGTGTACAGCCCTGCGATCAGCTGAAACAAGGAAAAATAACAAATGATGTATCCTGCTTGTTCACAATAATAGTGGTCATTTTGACAGGATCTCGTACCATGAGATAAAAGCGGTCTACCGTTATCTTAAAGGACAGCACGTCAACACAGCGCATTAATTAAAGCACTATGCTGACCATAGCAGGTTAATCCTAGCAGTCCCTAGAGTGTTACAGGCGTCACCGGTATCCAATAGGACTATTATAACTCTGAAGGCACTTAACAGACTTACTCTACATCCTCCTTTTAAACTCTGAATGACACGGACCGCTTCCAGACTCACCTTGGAGAGTTTGAGGTGGGCGGTGTTAATGTCATCCATCTGCCCGACCTGGTCACCTTCCGGCTGCGACACCAGCGACCACTCGTACTTGTACTCCCCTATAGCAGGAAGCAAACACAGGTCTTATTCCACTACAGGACACACAGGGGAATTCTTTTAGTTTCATAGTTGTTACAATTAGTAGGAACAGAGAAACTGATGATCTTTGTCAAACATATATATTCGCATGTTTCTTCACACGAGTAAGGTATGAATGGGTATTTACAGTGTCACACCTTAGGCCAAAGAAAAGAAAAGGTATGTTTCAGGTAACATGGGAAGGAAGACTAGGGTTGGTAGGTCGGATATTTATTTTATTTCATTTTTGTAACAAAAGTACTACCGGTAGCCATCCTCCGTGGAAATCCTAAAAATGAGCCAAAAAGTGTTCAAATATGGAATTTTCTTTAAAAAAAAACGTAGGGTCGGCCCTGTTTTGCTAGGGTCGGTCGGGTGACCTGAAACAAACCTTTTTTTTATTATTTGGCCTCATGTCCATGCAACTATTATCTTTTCCTTACCGTCCTCTGAGGCGGGCAGGGCATAGGCTGAGGGGGTCCTACTAAAGGCTACGCACCATCCTCTTAGGGGGTCACACTAAGGGCTACGTACCATCCTCTGAGGGGGTCACACTAAGGGCTACGCACCATCCTCTGAGGGGGTCACACTAAGGGCTACGTACCGTCCTCTGAGGTGGTCACACTAAGGGCTACGTACCGTCCTCTGAGGGGGTCACACTAAGGGCTACGTACCGTCCTCTGCAGGGGTCACACTAAAGGCTACGTACCGTCCTCTGAGGGGGTCATACTAAGGCCTACGTACCGTCCTCTGAGGGGGTCACACTAAGGGCTATGTACCGTCCTCTGAGGGGGTCACACTAAGGGCTACGTACCGTCCTCTGCAGGGGTCACACTAAGGGCTACGTACCGTCCTCTGAGGGGGTCACACTAAGGGCTACGTACCATCCTCTGCAGGGGTCACATTAAAGGCTACGTACCGTCCTCTGAGGGGGTCACACTAAGGGCTACGTACCATCCTCTGAGGGGGTCACACTAGGGGCTATGTACTGTCCTCTGAGGGGGTCACACTAAGGGCTACGTACCATCCTCTGCAGGGGTCACATTAAAGGCTACGTACCGTCCTCTGAGGGGGTCACACTAAAGGCTACGTACCATCCTCTGAGGGGGTCACACTAAGGGCTACATACCGTCCTCTGAGGGGGTCACACTAAGGGCTACGTACCATCCTCTGAGGGGGTCACACTAAAGGCTACGTACCGTCCTCTGAGGGGGTCACACTAAGGGCTACATACCGTCCTCTGAGGGGGTCACACTAAAGGCTACGTACCATCCTCTGAGGGGGTCACACAAAACGCTACGTACCATCCTCTGAGGGGGTCACACTAAGGGCTACGTACCATCCTCTGAGGCGGGCAGGGCGTAGGCTGACAGGGTGATAGAGTTGATCGGCAGCCGGATCTCCTTGTTCTGTCCTGCAGACACCATCAGCGGCTCCACTGTAACACATAAAAACACAAACACACACTCAACATGGGCATCTCTACCACTATAGGGCACAAACATATAGGCAGCTATTAACTGCTTCTGTTTTAGGGGAGATAGTGTTATACAAAGGTTGTATGGATCACATTGTTAATCACATTGTTAATCAGGTTTTATGACAAATTCATTAACGTTTGTCTATAAATCACCAACGCAAAAAAAAAAAAATCACCAACGCAAACAAATGAGTTTTAAACAATAACTTATACCTAGTAGCCTAAGTTTAACTTAACATTGATAACATCTAGATGTACTGGCCTATTGATGGGATTTCTAAAAATGGCTTGTTTTGTGGAGTATTAATCTTCTAACATTGTGCTGGAGAGGACAAAGGATTGTATCAATCCAGTTTTCTTGGATTTAATCAACTTCAACTCTAACCCATAGTTGACTAAAATCCAATTGTTAGCACCTTTAATCATTCTCCTTGTACATATACACTGACGTCTATAGAACCTGGAAATAAATGGATTAGATTAACTTATAGACCTTTAACAGAACATCCCAAATATCATTTAACCATCACCGCCTAACATAACACAATGTTGAGGAACTGGTAGTCCCCAAAGACAATAGACGACAACAGTACCACCCACCGAGACATATCATTGGAAAGAAGATTAGTGGTAACCAATCAGGTTGTGTGGTGTTCCGGTGTTCTCTAGACTTGATGTTCATTTATCAAGATGCAGCATCAGTGAATGCAGCACTGGTGAGTGACTCACAGGTACTGCATTTACGCATCATACTAACAAAAATTACACACAGTGCATTAAATCACTAAATACGTGGGTGCTCATCTTGATCCAGGAACCAGAACGCTGGGTGAAATGGTAACAATCCTGCCAATTCTCCAACTCGCTCATTTCTTAAACAAAAATTCCGCGAGGAGCGAGCAATATCTTTTCACACCCTGCGTTTGTGACCCTTTGTCGCATAGTAACGTGCAAGCCTTTTTACTTAAATCCACCTCCTCAAATCCCTCACCCCCTGTCACGTTTGTTGTGTAAATCCAAGATTCTGGCGGGAAGCAGCAAGTCACTATCAAAGCTACACTCTCTAAGCAGATTCAAGCAGATGGGCTCCGCCTGGACTAACACAGCAGAGAAGTGATTCACTGCGGCCTGAGTCGGTGACTGTCCGTGCCTGCACTGTGGGCGGCACAGGGGCAGGTTAAACTACAAGACCTGTCTACCCAGCTGTCTCTACAGGCAGGCAGGAGGCTGTAGGAAGGGGCGGCACGGGGGAGGCCTTTATTTATTCCCTACATAGAAGCCCAGCCCCCTCGTATCAACAAGTTAGATAGAGAAAATACAGGATGGTCTGGAAACAGGAGTCTGGTGTTAGCAACGACCCCCAACAATCAGCTGATGGTCAACTGGTTGGTGCTTTAGTCCCAACTGTTACCACCCGCAGTACACTTGTTCTACATGCAGTTAAAAAGCCACTACGGTACTAGTATCTGTATAACTTGATTTATATTTCACCCCTAAAATAACATTCTGTACCTTAATTAGATGTAGGCCTACTGTATTACGGTGTATTATGATTACAAGGAGAGCCTGTTACGGTTACTTCCATAATTATAATAGTGTAGATATATTCTATATGCTCTAAGTGTGTATTCTTACAACCCAATTGATGTGACTACCTAAGGCTGTCATTATGACAACTTCGGTCTGAGGGGACCAGATATAACTACCTTAGGTCGTTACAATGATGACCTAAGGTCGTCACCTTTACTACCTAAGGTTGTCAATTTTGGTATTGTCAAAATAACCACCCTGAGGTTTTCATTGTGCTGGTAGGTTGGAACCAGTGAACAGGTACCAGAATGTATGATGGGAGTTTTCCCATCATACTTTCTGGTTCCAGTTCCGGTTCCTGTTCGCTGTTTCCAAGCTAACCAAAGGGAGTAAGGTGAGTTCGGTAGCAGGTTTTTATTGACCGGATCTACCAGCCTGCCTACTCCCCCAGATCACCCTCGCAAAGAATAAGCTTCAGTAAAACTTAGCTGGTATGGGTGTTTGCGAGGGGTGGTCTGGGGGAGTAGGCAGGCTGGTAGATCCGGCCAATAAAAACCTGCTACCGAACTCACCTACTGCCTATGAAACCAAGGAAAAACTCAAGTTGAAGGTCATAGTGGTGTTTACAAGTGCCATTCTGTAGCATTATGGCGCGGGGTGTGTGTAACTGCAATGGGCAGGGGGCGGTGTTTACCTGAGGGGGCGGGGGTGCAGGCGGCAGGGAGCAGCCCCTGGAGGAGCGCCGCCACCAGCACACACACCTGGGGGCTGCCGCCACCTGGGGGAAGCATCTCCAGTAACCATGACAACATGCCGTCCTCCCTCAGGCCGCAGTTGGCATGGTAACAGCGTCAGCACCCATCCTGCTGGTAACCTTGGTGATAACAGCCTCTGCTGCAGGACACGTGTCTAGACGGGTAGCAAGCTGTCCTAGCTCCGTCCTCATAGCTGCCTGCTTGGTACAGGTACACGTGGCCGCTACTCCCAGTGCGGCCAGGTAAAGGGGTAGGGGTCCAGGTGAGAGTCCAGGGGGGAGTTCAGGTAGGGGTCCAGGTGAGAGTCCAGGGGGGAGTTCAGGTAGGGGTCCAGGTGAGAGTCCAGGGGGGAGTTCAGGTAGGGGTCCAGGTGAGAGTTCAGGGGGGAGTTCAGGTAGGGGTCCAGGTGAGAGTCCAGGGGGGAGTTCAGGTAGGGGTCCAGGTGAGAGTTCAGGGGGGAGTTCAGGTAGTAGGACTGTCAGCCAGTGAGGAGGTAAGACAGTCCAACTACAACAACTAACTGTCTCCACGTAACCTGAGAATGGCCGTATCCAGGTAGGATGAGAGTAACTACTTCCAGCTGTGTTGGGAAGTAAAATGTCCAGGTGTGTTGTTAAGGTGTAATTGACTGGGACCCTTAGAGAAGCAGAACAGAAAGGTTGATGGGATTACCTCCTGTGCCATCCCACATGTATTACATGTGCTGTAAGTGTCTTGTGTAGCTGTAACGGTAAACAACCTCTCTGTGACTGCCCCTCACACCGTGAACGTAGGCCTACAGATGATGCAGCTCTTTTACTTTAAGTAATATCCATTAAATCGAGCCATGGGATTAGTGCTGGAATTGTATTATACACGTCACAACTGTCAACAATGCAGAACTAGCTTTTTAAATGTATATCTTCCAACTTTCCCCTTGGCGTTGCCCTAATATGCTGAGTCATCTACTTTCAAGTTACATTTTCATCTATTTCCTAACAATACTGCTATCAGAAGAAAAGAAAATATACAGCTTCTAAATTGTCTGTTTTCAGACACACATTTCCCTCAGAAGTTGCTGTCACAGTACGAGCTGCATATATATGGGGACATGCGGATGAACGCTGGACCAATCAGAAGAGTCTAAATATGAAGCCAATATTAGATAGGACTAATGTCCATGGGTGTCTAGACTCGGCCTATCGTCTATTCGCCAGTCTGTTCCTATTGCCTGTCACACCCCCTCTTGCTATTGCCGACTACTAGGCAGATTGCCAGTCTAAGATTTCATATTAAGGCCTACCCTCTCGCCGCGGGCAGCTTTGAACCATTGACCTATTGTAGAGGGAGCTGGGTGGGGTCCTCATGTGGTCAGGGTACAGTACAGGAGTCAGGATGCGGCTCCATGTAGGAATACCTCCTGTGTATACTACGTATAGTCCCTAAGTCACACACCCATGTCCAGGCAGTCAGTGCAGGCAAGTCATATCTTCCGGCTCTAAGTCATATCATGGGTCTGTGACCGAGCTAACTGGTGCCAGGATGACACGTGCCTGCATGGGTCCCTAGTGTCAGCCATGTGTGTTCCTCCCCTTAATGTGTGTATAGAGATGCCCCAACATGTGTCCAGCATCTCCACTCAGAGTAACAACGTACAGAGTACTACAGAAGTGATGCACCCTTGGTTCGTTCTCCGCAGTATCATTCCCAGTGTCATTCGTTGATCCTTGTTCCTAATTTACAGTCGCAGTTTGCTGAAGCTTCTCGGTCTACTTGTGCTCTGTCATTTTGAACACAACACCATCAGATGGCTATACAAGTGCGTGGCCCTCCTAACGACGTCCCCTATCCCTGTATTGGCAGGTTACGTGTCATGCTTTAGTGGCTAGATGTGGGCCCTGTGTGTAGTTTGTGTAACCATGTGGGACCGAGCCTTTCTCCATCTAGCCTTTTCTAGAATACATAATAATAACCTATTATTGGTATGATGTATAGGACTCAGTAAACAGTTGTCGTTAGTTAAAGTAGATCCAGGTAAACGTTGACAATGGTTATCTCCATATATCATTTGTCACAGTAGAATTACGAGAATGCACGGTGAATTGGCTGCAGCCTGCAAGCTGCACCTGCGTGTTATTACCACCGTGTATCAGGTCCTGGTGCTGTAACGTGCAGGCACTCATCTCTACATCCTAGAGTGGTTCCAGATATGGACGTATACGTACACAGAGTCCACGTGCACCGTGCTAATACGTGCAGTGTAATACACGGACTACTAGTATTATCAGCAGTAATAGCATTAGTGTAGTATCCTCTTATATGCCACTGGCTACTGTATACACCTAGTATGGACTTCGTGAAGAGCCCTAAAATGCCATTACACCTTAAATATAACTTTACTGACTTCATAAAATAGAAAGTAAAAGTACTCCATCAATCAGAGTCAGGGTACAAGTGAATCTGTATTCATAACCTCATACAGAGAACATTGGTATTAGAATAGCAATGGCTCTGTGTGGTTCTACATTGGCACAGGTCACGTCGGCACATGTAGCTGCATATTGTGTGGGTAATCCCCCTGTTACACTGTTGTTGAGTAGATTAACATTCACATATACTCTAAGATATTCATGCCTGACCTTCTTCTGTGATTAATGCTTCACCCACCCTCAGGGACCCAGCTAACTCTCTCTGACATGCGCACTCTACTGGAAGCTATTGGAACCCGATTTACAAGCAGAGTTGCTGGCAATATGCAAACCTATATACATGGCCATCCTGCTTTGAATTCTGACCTGGGATATTCTTTACACGTGAATAGTCTTGATTCAATCGCTGCACCGCTTTGATTTAAGATGGATAGTGAAGGATTCCTTGGTGCACCCTGCAGGCACCCTCACTTTCGTTTCATTTTAGAAAAAAAGGGTGATACAATCCATAATCCTATACTAAGGCTGTTACTGTTAGGTGCCATTTGTGGATTATAATCCAGCCTACGCCAAAGCCTTCCTCAATTGGTGTCTTTGATACAAAGAGCAGAACATAGTAAATCTGAGTTTTATCCTCACCTCATTACCACCGACAGACCCTACAGGATGTATCAAAGGCAGCGGGAGAGGGAGCCCGAGGCTGCAGATACAGAGGGGCAGCCATGAATGGTAGGGGGACCAGAGGGAGGGAGGGAGACAGGTAGAGTGGGACGGGGAGGGAGGCATATAACAGGGAACAGGCACCCAGACATACTGTAACAGACATACAGGAGGCAGGGGGAGCGACGGGCAGGACGGGTGGAAGGCAGGGAGTCAACAAAAGGAGCAGTGATGTCGATATGAAGGCTGAAGTTGGGCAGGCAGCGAAGGAGACAGGCAGACAGGCAGGGAGGGGCATGGTATAGGCAGGCAGGGAAGGAGGTAGGGGGCATCATGGAGGCTTGTGTTAATTGTATAGTTTAACGTCCCATTGACTTTGCAAAGGACTTACTCAAGTTTCAATTTTTTACAAGTAAAAAGGTATGATCGAATCTATGAGGTGAGCCAAACGATAGAAATCCCGCTCCTACACATTTACCGAAGCAAGGGTTCTTTAACCTCTGACACCACATAGACATGGTGTGCTATAGGTGTAGTCAGGAAGCAATGAAAACTCCAGGCTCATACAACTGTGTGCCATCAGTCTGGAGTAATACATCCCGACTCGCCAAACTACTCCTCCCCCATTTTTTTTTCCTTTTTGTGGTTTTGTAATTAAAAAAAAGAAATTTGGTTGTTTAATTTCTATTCCATATTTTGTCCCATAGTTGGGCTTCCTTTAAGAATTTCAATACATTTTCGTGGTGTTGAAAACACTGTACATAGATGTTGCGTCTACAAGATGTTTTCTTCTACTCTCTGCAGTCCTTCTACAGTGCATCACGGAGGCACCAGGGAAGCAGGCAGTGAGGTATCAGGGGGGCAGGCAAGGTGGCAGGCAGGGAGGCAGACAGGGTGGCATCAAGGAGGCAGGCAGGGAGGCAGACAGGGAGGCATCAGGTAGGCAGGCAGGGAGGCATCAGGGAGGCAGGGAGGGAGGCAGGCAGGCAGGAAGGCAGACAGGGTGGCAGGCAGAGAGGCAAGCAGGGATGCATCAGGGGGGCAGGCAGAGAGGCAAGCAGGGAGGCAGGCAGGGAGGCATCAGGGAGGTAGGCAGGGAGGCAGGCAGGCAGGAAGGCAGGGAGGCATCAGGGAGGCAGGCAGGGAGGCATCAGGGAGGCAGGCAAGGTGGCAGGCAGGTAGGAAGGCAGACAGGGTGGCAGGCAGTGAGACAAGCAGGGAGGCAGGCATTGAGGCGAGCAGGGAGGCATCAGGGAGGCAGGGAGGGAGGCAGAGTGGAAAACGGAGTGCAAGACAGGCAGGCATGCAGGGAGTAGTTATCTCGGGTGTGGGGCGTGTCCGCTTTATGTCCCTACCAGGTGGCAGGCAGGGAGGCAGACAGGGTGGCATCAGGTAGGCAGGCAGGGAGGCAGACAGGGAGGCATCAGGTAGGCAGGCAGGGAGGCATCAGGGAGGCAGGCAGGGAGGGAGGGAGGGAGGCAGGCAGGCAGGAAGGCAGACAGGGTGGCAGGCAGAGAGGCAAGCAGGGATGCATCAGGGGGCAGGCAGAGAGGCAAGCAGGGAGGCAGGCAGGGAGGCATCAGGGAGGTAGGCAGGGAGGTAGGCAGGGAGGCAGGCAGGCAGGAAGGCAGGGAGGCATCAGGGAGGCAGGCAGGGAGGCATCAGGGGGCAGGCAAGGTGGCAGGCAGGTAGGAAGGCAGACAGGGTGGCAGGCAGTGAGACAAGCAGGGAGGCAGGCAGTGAGGCGAGCAGGGAGGCATCAGGGAGGCAGGGAGGGAGGCAGGGAGGGAGGCAGAGTGGAAAACGGAGTGCAAGACAGGCAGGCATGCAGGGAGTAGTTATCTCGGGTGTGGGGCGTGTCCGCTTTATGTCCCTACCATATTTCACTGTGCTCATTGACTGTGATGTGTAAATGTAGCCTGGTATATATATGTAGAGAAGATCACAGAGGTCGCCCCGGAGGGAAACATCAGCACACTTGCTGCTCAGTGCACAATGCAGTCCTAACCTGCCTCCCCCTGCCTCCACACAACACACTCCCCCAACCATGTGGTGCCGAAAGCGTAGCATAAGGGAGTGGTCATTTTCTAACAACGAGGAGGGGGTGGGGTGGATTGCTTTCTTTTGAGGGGTGGGCGGGTGGAGCACAATTTGGACCTTACTTTATCGACAGGGGGTCGGCTTTGACACATTTGAACGCTGCATGTTGTTTAAAAAAGGTCATTCCACAGGCAGGAGTAATACGATATTATATGAGACCTTTTATTTGTTCCTATGTCATCTCCTAACATACTATATTCAGGGCCAGAAGGGCAAAAGGTAACATCATTTGTTGCCAATTTGCACCCCATTCTCTGAGGAAGCTTTGATCTAAACATGTCTACAGTAAGACTATACGTGACTACAGAGGGGGGGGGGGTGCATTTCCTCTGCATTATGGTAAATGTGAATAATATCAAATTCTATACGTTCTAACTAGTTTATACAAATTCCTAATTGACTAAGTCAGAGTTGTATATGTGTTGTAAACCGATGCCCTCCCTTCATGCAGAGAGCGACAACACACACCCTCAGCATCATAGTGTTAAAGTGGGTGTATCCGATTTTCCCTCAAATTCTAAATCTTACTTAAATGTATTCCAAACACTGTAAAAGTGTAATAGTTAAAGAAAAGAGGTCAATTAAATGTTATAAATGGGTGCTAATATGTCACAAAGGGACCCGATGTCTCACAACCATGGGTTTTCTAACGTATTTTTAATGGGGGTAATGAAAGTGTGCACACCTTTATTCCAAAATGACCATATATTAGACAATGAAATCTAATTAGAGCAGAATCGGAGGGAATTAGGGGAGAATGGAACAGATAGAAAGTCAAATATATTATGTGAACATTCTGGCTCATTCTTAGGGTAACTTGTATTTGTGTCCCACACATCGGATATACTAACTTTAGGTGAGAATCATGTCTACAGACAGCAGAGAGTATTGAGTTTGACACACAGGCATCTTGTCTAGGAGGGGGTGAAGCTGCGTGGGAGGATGCTGTGTGTAAGACGTGTCCTGATAGATACTGAGAGGTGATGTACCAGTAGTACAGCACATACACAGGGGGCTGCCACGGGGCATGGCCATTGTTGTACATTGTTTCTGCCGCATTTCACGACATAAGTGGTACCCCGGTAGTGTAGAATAAATGGATACAGAGCAGAATCACCGATCACAAAGTTTACGATCATGATCTCAGTTACATCCATGTAAATTGCTTTTCACTACACCCTTTCCACATTTATTCCCTTTGTCCATATGGGCATACTTGTAAAACCATGACATAAACTGTTAGAGTCATGTTTATACAAATCACTTTTGAGTAAACTGTCCGCGTCTGCTCATGAGAGAGTAAACGAAACCCAGATCTGATTATAATTTAGCCACATATATGCGGCATGATAATCAGAAGCACTGGGCGGTGTGCTTCCTTTATTCTTCAGTCATCTGTATTCTAGTTGACTCTGAGAGTGTGGGCGCATCTTCATACATTGATATTGGTAGTCTCTACCCTGTACAACATGATACTCCCTCCCTAGTGCCTGGATACAATATTGTAGTACAGTTCCGCAAAAACATAATAGCATCAGGCCAAGAACAAGAATATGATCGCTTCCGATGGTCATAACTTGATAAACAAGATAGATCTGATGGTGGAAAGAGGTTCAATCATTCGTCTTCTAGGTATAAACTTTTTCCAGAAAAACATGGCCGACGTCCTTTTTCTTTCAGGCAATATTAAAGTAATATTCATACATTTAGTGTATTTCCCCAATGGCATCTTTGCAGGAGATACAAACTATTGTGGGGCAACACCAATATACCTGACTCACCCTAGCTCCCCTTCTCAGTCTATGTCCAAACCCTGATTCCCCCTGGCTCTCCTTCCCATCACATGCCGTCTTTACCCTGCCCCTGATTCACCCAGCCCCTGCCCCCCCCTGGGCCCCTGCCCCTGATTCCTCCTGGCCCCCTGCCTCTGATTCACCCTGGCTCCCCTGCCCCTGTCCCCCTGGGCCCCTCCTGGCCCCCTGCCCCTGATCCCTCCTGGTCCCCTGCCTCTGATTCACCCTGGCTCTCCTGCCCCTGCCCCCCTGCCCCTGATCCCTCTTGGCCCCCTGCCCCTGATCCCTCCTGGCCCCCTGCCCCTGATCCCTCCTGGCCCCCTGCCCCTGATCCCTCCTGGCCCCCTGCCCCTGATCCCTCCTGGCCCCCTGCCCCTGATCCCTCCTGGCCCCCTGCCCCTGATCCCTCCTGGCCCCCTGCCCCTGATCCCTCCTGGCCCCCTGCCCCTGATCCCTCCTGGCTCCCTGCCCCTGATCCCTCCTGGCCCCCTGCCCCTGATCCATCCTGGCCCCCTGCCCCTGATCCCTCCTGGCCCCCTACCCTGATCCCTCCTGGCCCCCTGCCCCTGATGCCTCCTGGCTCCCTGCCCCTGATCCCTCCTGGCTCCCTGCCCCTGATCCATCCTGGCCCCCTGCCCCTGATCCCTCCTGGCCCCCTACCCTGATCCCTCCTGGCCCCCTGCCCCTGATCCCTCCTGGCCACCTACCCTGATCCCTCCTGGCCCCCTGTCCCTGTCGGCGGTATGCGTGCGGACACTACCTGGTCATGGACAGTGTCAGCCTGACCGACATGTCGGCGGTATACTATCTGGTCAGAATGTGGTACCATAGAGGGTCGCACGCTCAGGAGAGAAGGGGATATGGACCTACGGAATGGTAGAAAGGGTCAAGGAAAGCTGTGAAGGAGAGGGAGATGAATGGTTGAAAGGCGCATGCAAGGCAGGAAGGGGGTCATGGGGATGCCAGAGAATAGGTTGGAAAGGCAGGGACGGTCAAGGGACAGAGGGCAGGGGAGGTCGGGGAAGGGAAAAGGGGAAGAGGGAGAAGGCTGTGAAGGGGGTGAGGAGAACGTTGGAGAAAACGAATTGATGAAAGGATATATTTTATCACCCATGGATTCAGGTCAAACACAATCGCCTTGCACCGTGCTTAGTTATTGACAGTGGATTTCTGATTTGTGATAATGGAAATACAATAGTCACATTCTCACCCATCGTCAAAATAGGAATGTGCATTGTTGTCTATCATTACGGAGTCCATAAAACAAAGAATAATTCGTGTTTCAGAAATTTAAACCCAGGAGGTCCTCTCACGGGAATCGAAACTGCCGCTAGTTAATGCCAATATTCTGGGTTATGTGTAATTTGCACGACACGCGAAAACGATTAAAGTTTGATATTCAATATTGGATGCAGTCAGTGCTATTGTTGGTTAAAATGTCTGTCACGATTAAACACGGTAACATTAGGATGACAGGTGGAAGCAGATGGCAAATTTTTGTTTTATTTCTGCGGGAAAGAACATGACTAAGTATACTATGCGGAATTCCAATAAAGGACAACAACACACTAAATTCTAAAACTAGGACGTTCTGCCTTTGCTTTGTGTCCATGTTATAGATCACCAGGCAGCAGTGGGTTGATAGAAAGGGCGGTCTAGTTTTTTCTGCTCTAAAGCGAGTATCACGTCAAATACAGTTCCATTGGTTTGACCGAAACGATAATATCCCAATGTGTTGATATAATATATTGAGAAATAATTTTATACATGTAGCACCAATATCCAAGACTTTTCCTCACTTTCTTTGGGGGGGGGGGGCATACCCCCTCCCCCACCGCCCAATCAGCTCACAACCACTTTCAGTCCGTTCTCTGGTACCCTTAGGAGGGCACACAGAGGGGGTGTATGACAGGGGCAGAACTGTCTACACTCAGTTCTCTGGTACCCTTAGGAGGGCACACAGAGGGGCTGTATGACAGGGGCAGAACTGTCTACACTCAGTTCTCTGGTACCCTTAGGAGGGCACACAGAGGGGCTGTATGACAGGGGCAGAACTGTCTACACTCAGTTCTCTGGTACAGCCTACACCTTATATACCAGCAGACAGGATGGCACTGGTACAGCATACAACTTACATACCAGCAGACAGGATGGCATTGGTACAGCCTACACCTTGCATACCAGCAGACAGGATGGCACTGGTACAGCCTACACCTTACATACCAGCAGACAGGATGGCACTGTTACAGCCTACACCTTACATACCAGCAGACAGGATGGCATTGGTACAGCCTACACCTTGCATACCAGCAGACAGGATGGCACTAGTACAGCCTACACCTTACATACCAGCAGACAGGACGGCACTGTTACAGCCTACACCTTACATACCAGCAGACAGGATGGCACTGTTACAGCCTACACCTTACATACCAGCAGACAGGATGGCACTGGTACAGCCTACACCTTGCATACCAGCAGACAGGATGGCACTGGTACAGCCTACACCTTACATACCAGCAGACAGGACGGCACTGGTACAGCCTACACCTTACATACCAGCAGACAGGATGGCACTGGTACAGCCTACACCTTACATACCAGCAGACAGGACGGCACTGGTACAGCCTACACCTTACATACCAGCAGACAGGACGGCACTGTTACAGCCTACACCTTACATACCAGCAGACAGGATGGCACTGGTACAGCCTACACCTTGCATACCAGCAGACAGGATGGCACTGGTACAGCCTACACCTTACATACCAGCAGACAGGACGGCACTGGTACAGCCTACACCTTACATACCAGCAGACAGGATGGCACTGGTACAGCCTACACCTTACATACCAGCAGACAGGACGGCACTGTTACAGCCTACACCTTACATACCAGCAGACAGGACGGCACTGTTACAGCCTACACCTTACATACCAGCAGACAGGACGGCATTGGTATAGCCTACACCTTGCATACCAGCAGACAGGATGGCACTGTTACAGCCTACACCTTACATACCAGCAGACTGTATGGCATTGGTATAGCCTACACCTTACATACCAGCAGACTGGATGGCATTGGTATAGCCTACACCTTACATACCAGCAGACAGGATGGCATTGGTATAGCCTACATCTTACATACCAGCAGACAGGATGGCATTGGTATAGCCTACACCTTACATGGTGGGCAGCACGTTGTGTTATCCTACATTATGTACCACACCCAGTGTGGGCCCCTTTGATGTGCACTCTGTGCTGCCACATCAACTGCATCAGGGACCGGGTGGGGCAGAGTGGAAGTTAGATACGAGCATATTGGGGGGGGGGGGGGGAAATACTTGTGATAACGACACAAGTGTGTTAATTGCCTTAATTGCTGTGTCCACAAGCAATAAACGTGTAAGTTCAAACCCCACCAGACAGGAGGATAGGCCTTATAAAGCTGCCCGTCTACCTAGCACTTGTAAATCAGGACGTGGGGTATACCGGAGGAGGCCGTACTGATGGGACCAGACGGCAGAACGGACGTCAGACCAAGGCTGGATGAGCATAAGCTGTAACACACAACTGTTGATATTCAGTGTTATAAATGCCCGGGTATAAATGATGCCCAGTATGACTTGTATCACAGTGCCGCCGTATTATATAGGGCAACGCAGTAGGATGGCTCACTAGTCTGTCATGGTACAGACAGGCTGTAGACACCTCTACATACTGCATGTAAACACAACTTGATGTGCCCCTAATCATGCAAACACCCCATCGGGACCACTTCTCGCTGGTCATACTGTTTTACACATACGGCACAACGTATATCCACACAATATGGAGCTTGTTAAAATGCTGTATGGCCTATAATTGCTTCTTGTTTATGCCAAAAAAAGAGGTTTGTTTCAGGTAACATGGCATGAAAATATAGGGTCGGTAGGTCGGATTCTTTTTCTTTTTTTTAAACTTTTTTTTTTAACATGAAAGTACTACCCGGTCTCTCCGAAGACCCGTAAATTGACCCAAAAAGGCGAAAAATAAGGAAATTTCTTCAAAATTGCATAAAAAAACGTAGGGTCGGCCCTCTTTTGATAGGGTCGGTCGGGTGACCTGAAACAAACCTTTTTTTTTGGCCTTAGTCTTTTTTATTGTTTCTATGTTGCCGCTTATGCTAAAATCCCTCCCCTTGTGGGCCTGGTAATCACGTCAGCGGACGGTACTGGTAACAGTGAGGAGGATGTCTCTTTAACTGTATATGAATGGCGGGAAAAGTTAATGGATGTTTTAAAATGTTATATTACTAATTCTATTTCAATTTCTATCTACATCTGCCCTAAATAAACCGTTTTATTTCTAGCCGGTCATACATAGCAGCCGGTAATAGATTGAACCCAGTTATAAACTTCAACTTGGATTGATTTGGTGAGACACAAGCAGTAACATAGCACCACTGAGCAACTCATACTTTCTGCGTTGCTGCATCATGACGTCACTGCGGGCGTGCATCAATCCCGTAGGATTAATGTGATGCATGCATGCAGCAGTGGCAGCACGGCGCTGCAGGTAGGCGTCATGATTCTTGCCAGGCTGCTGACTTCTATTTGACTGGTTGAGATTAGCAGTGTGGCCACCTCCTGCCGTGTATATTTGCCGCCAACACATGCAACACAACAATCGGTGAACTTTACAGTGTATAAATATATGAAATCAACTTTTTTGCCTCTGGATTGAAAGCTATGTTTTTCAATTATGGTAACTGATTCTTTCTCAATTTTGGATAACTATTATAATAAAATCCCGCTGACAAAATTGTACATATATTATTCTGAGCTGGCGACCCCCCCCCCCCCCCCACCAACCCCATTGCAGGACTGACTGTTTGATCCAAAAACATCCTTGGTCCATACCTATACTATGTCTCAAACACGTAATTACTATACAGCTAGACTAAGTGACACGTGCCTATGGTCACGTATACCGCATACTAAATAACATTGGGGGTGCAGAGGGGTCCCCCCGTGAGGTCGGAAAGTCGCCGAAATTAAGGGGTCCAGGTCACAAAGTCGCAATTTTGGACCCCATTAAGTATTGTCAATTTTATCTAAAAGTCGCCAGGTCACTTTTATCATTGCATTAGGTCGAAAGTCACCTCCAAAACGGCCCAGGTCGCCAGGTCGCTTTTGACCCCTCTGGAGCCACAACATTCTGTATTCAATGCCATTCTGTATTTAACTACTAACGTGTGCTGCATAAGTTGACAACATGAGCATGGCCTCTTTGTCTATTCATTAATAAGCACCTCGCCCCAGGTGGTTGACCAGGAGAGGTTTCTTGGAAGACATGCATTAAGACGTTCCTCATTACAAATCATGGCTCCCACATGCCACCATCCAGTAACATGCTGTTTGTGTAACCCTCAATGGGCGCAGCCATCTGCACCTGGACGGGTGCACGTACTCTAAATATCCCCTTTAAGGGTGGCATAGTGCTTTAATACAATGATGTCCTTTGTCGTCATGATGCATGAGTGCCAACCTTACAGGGTTGATATGACCGAAGGGTTGCTATGATACATTCATGTAGTCTTGGCTAATGCATCCGCCAGGACTGCATTCATGTATCATTGCGGACTGCATTCATGTATCATGGCGGACTGCATTCATGTATCATGGCGGACTGCATTCATGTATCATGACGGACTGCATTCATGTATCATGGCGGACTGCATTCATGTATCATGACGGACTGCATTCATGTATCATGACGGACTGCATTCATGTATCATGACGGACTGCATTCATGTATCATGACGGACTGCATTCATGTATCATGACGGACTGCATTCATGTATCATGACGGACTGCATTCATGTATCATGACGGACTGCATTCATGTATCATGACGGACTGCATTCATGTATCATGGCGGACTGCATTCATGTATCATGGCGGACTGCATTCATGTATCATGACGGACTGCATTCATGTATCATGACGAACTGCATTCATGTATCATGACGAACTGCATTCATGTATCATGGCGGACTGCATTCATGTATCATGACGAACTGCATTCATGTATCATGACGGACTGCATTCATGTATCATGGCGGACTGCATTCATGTATCATGGCGGACTGCATTCATGTATCAGACGCTGCAGGCCCGGGTAGAATAAGGGGCGACACCTGAGTGTGTTTGTAACTCATGGTATTTTCTAAGAAATCACCTGCGCCATCCGAAGAAAACACTGTGGTTATTTAGTTCTCCACCAGCAACAGGGGGTCCGCTCATATCCAACAAGGTTCAATTTAAATATATCCAAAGGCATCAACTGTTGAACCTCAAAATATCCAAAGCTATCAATTATTGAACATCAATATATCCAAAGGTATTCATAAGTACATTTGTTTTTATCAAATCCAGCTGTGTAAATCCCACACTTGGAGTGTAAGTTCTCGGTGCCAAAGGGTGAAGTTGCCCTGGCTTGCCTCCACTACAATGCAGTATAAATGGTTAATGCCCATCCAGAGCTGAATGTGGTTCTGGTGCCGAGCCAGGTTCCTACCGGGTACAATTAGTGCCACCACCTCCCTGATTGGTACAGTGCCTGGGTGCTGCAACAAGTCAGCACCTCCCTGATTGGTACAGTGCCTGGGTGCAGCAACAAGTCAGCACCTCCCTGATTGGTACAGTGCCTGGGTGCTGCAACAAGTCAGCACCTCCCTGATTGGTACAGTACCCGGGTGCTGCAACAAGTCAGCACCTCCCTGATTGGTACAGCGCCTGGGTGCTGCAACAAGTCAGCACCTCCCTGATTGGTACAGTGCCTGGGTGCTGCAACAAGTCAGCACCTCCCTGATTGGTACAGTGCCTGGGTGCTGCAACAAGTCAGCACCTCCCTGATTGGTACAGTGCCTGGGTGCTGCAACAAGTCAGCACCTCCCTGATTGGTACAGTGCCTGGGTGCTGCAACAAGTCAGCACCTCCCTGATTGGTACAGTACCTGGGTGCTGCAACAAGTCAGCACCTCCCTGATTGGTACAGTACCTGGGTGCTGCAACAAGTCAGCACATCTGGACAACTTTAACACATGTGTGCTGAGTATTTCCTCTTGTCTAATTACATAGGTTGCTTGTCTTATGAGGGTGAAAGGCAGAATTTCTATACCACGAGGGCTAGTGGATACGAGGACGATGTCCTACCACTAGGGCACCGCTGCAGTTCTAGGACTCCATGATGCATTGGTGTAAGGTGTGCCTGAAGTGTGGTGGACGTGAGAAGATGCGGCAAGGTGCTGTGTGGTATTAGTGTCTCCATGTGTAGAGTGGCGGAGGTGTGGCAGTCACTTGTCTCACGTGTATGCTGTAACAGTGTAACATGCTGATACAGCCACACTGCCTGCATCCTCCTCCAGGGCTGACCTGTATCAGCACACGCGTGTCCTCCCCCGCCCTGCTGACTGCTATGTGGATCCTACACGCCTCCCACTAGTAACACACAACCTCTATGTGGTGGACACGATGCTGCAGCAGCAGCAGATAGCACTTACAGGTCATATCATATAGTCTGGTCCCCTGTCTGTCTGTGGGGGTACATGAGGGGGGCTCCTCCCCCTCCCTGGGTGGGGTACAGAGTGATCAGCACTCATGTACGACAAGGGCGCCGTATCAGCAGCTCCTGCTGCTGCTGGTGGCAGCCGACCTGGGCACCATGCTCACTACAACTACTTCTACTATCACCAACTCATGCCACGCCCAACTCACGGCCACCGCGCAGCCCGCACGCGCAGCCCTGCTCACGTGACTGTGTTGGCACTTCCGGTGTCCCCCTGGGCGCCTTTGGTGGCAACTGGCATGTAGTGTCTAGTGACTGCAAGCACATGTTTGGTCAGGTTTCAATTGGGGGAGGGGGTATGTTCTGGTTGGAAGAGATGAGGAGGGGGGGGGGGCTGTATGATCGATTTTCATTTTATTCTCAGACTTACAGACAGAGGCCTACAATGAGGCATTCCTCTGCCTGTTATTGGTCCCGTGTAGCCCGGGCATGTAGATTTTCTGTCCTCTACACCGTGCCCCTACACCTTGTGCTACCCCCCTCCCTACCTGCACGGTGCAGACACGCGCCCCGTGCATTAATTACCATAACAGGCACCGCAGGGGACACGTCTAATTAATTAGTGTCAACACTTACAGGGCCTGCTTCAAGGGCTGCTTTTTATTCACATACATTATGTATAGAGAGAATACAGACTAACAGTGTCTCCGTGAGAGATGGAAAACAATATGACACCATGTTGTACTTAGTCTTAATTCAGTCACAATTACCCCGGTAGCTGAACGTGCCCAAAACTAATGGTCGCTAGATTCAGACAGGTGCTACCAGAGTAGTCTCGGCTGGGACTAGTCACAATTGACTAGAGTAGAGCCTGCTTTTCTTAAAGACTGTCCCTTATCTTTTAAATAAGGATGTACACAAACCCTTGGATAAATCCAGTTATACTGGAGACATTGTACCCCCTCCCATATCTACGAGTCTGTGCAATGGGAATTTCAAAAGGTCCCCTCTCTATATATTCCCGTATTCAGCTAATAAGGACCTCCTTTCTTTCAAACTTGTGGTTTTGTTTGCAGAGCACCTTAACATAGCAGTCTCATAAGTCAATACCGCCAAAACCACCCTTTGGTGGAAATGATGTTAATCCAAGACATGTGGCCAAAGATTTGCCTAGGAGGTAAAGACTGAGATTTGCACATGCGGAATCAATAGAGAAACAGCTAAATAATATTTTGAAAGAAAATTGAGTAGTGTTAATAGGTTTCTAGCACTGGTTGTCTATTGGTCCCCAAGGTGCCGGGAATGAGTCAGTGCCAGAGGCATTGTTTTCTCCTAATGTGTCAAAAACAGGGACGGGGGCAGGATAATGGGTTCTCTGCCCCTTTTTGGTGCCGCCATTAACAACAGCCTTTTTAGTGCCTGTAATTAGTGCAATGCTAGTGATATTTCTCGCTGCTCTGTTCATTTCTCCTCTTCATGTTTACGTCATACCTTTTAAGTGATTACATGTGGCTGAATGGAATTGCGATTACAGATGGGGTAGGTGTTGCCTGCACATACGGTCATGGTTGATACTGGGATGCCAAGTTACCCCACCCCTAAATAGTATTTCTTATGTTTAGACCCCAGGCAACAAAACCCTAATTTTCTCAAAAACTGTTCAGTAGGATTTTTTCTAGCTGAGGTTCCACTCTTTTCTACCCTCATATTACACATTGGCATAGAGAATATATTGACACCTAGTCAGGATTTTGCACTAGGAGCAATCTGTGAGGCGAAAAACAGCCAAAATGAGCCACTGGTCTGAAGTATAAAACTGGGCATCGATCACTATAGAGCTACAAAGAGACAGAGAATCGATGTCCAGTAACAAAAAATCATAACAATAGAATAAATATACAGCAGTCCAACATTATAGCACTCCAATGCACTATATGGATATATATCTAAAACTGGACATCGACATCCATGTAACAGAATCCTTCCAACAGAAATCTATATTTAGTAGAAGTAGAAATCCATGAATATCTATATGAAGGAGAACACCATGTTCATGCCTATGAATATGTCTGTGTGTATCTTCATTTAAAGATTCAAGATTGCAACCATTCATTGAATGCCACCATGCTTTCAATGTAATCTCGAATTGCAGTTGCAGTAATTTGATACTAATAAAATAAATATCTATTCCATTTTTCTTTCATGAACAGTTGGCATCCCATAGATTCAAGATGGCTATCACTCATTGAATGTCCCGATGCTTGAAATGCAATCTTGACTTGTAGTTGCATTAATTTGATACTATCAAAAAAACAAATCCTATTTGATTTTTCCTTCATTCAACCCATTCAAGATGGCTACCATTTACTAAATGCCACAATGCTTTCAGTGCAATGAAGAATTATAGTTGCATTAATTTGTATAATTCATATAAGAAAATTTCTATTTGATACCTTTTTCAAACACAGTTGGCACCCCATAGGTTTAGGATGGCCACCATTCATTGAATGCCACAATGCTTTAAATGCAATCTTGAAATGTAGTTGCATAAATTTTATACTGTTAAAAAAATCCAATTTAGTTGTTCTTTTCATGAAGAGTTGGCACCCCATAGGTTCAAGATGGCCACCAGTCATTGAATGCCATAATGCTTAAATGCAATCTTGAATTGCAGTTGCATTAATTTGATTCTTAAAAAAAACACTTTCTTTTCTTTCTTTCATGAACAGTTGGCACCCCATACATTCAAGGTGGCTACCAGTCATTGCATGCCACAATGCTTTAAGGGCAATCACAAATTATAGTTGCATTAATCTAATACTAATAAAAAAACTAATTCTATTCTTTTTTTTAAATTCATGAACAGTTGGCACCCCATATACTTAAGATGACTACCATTGATTTAAGATGCTTAAAATGCAATCTCGAATTGTAGTTGCATCAATTTACTGCTAATAAAAAACAAATTCTTATAGATTTTTCTTTCATGAATAGTTGGCACCCCATAAGGTGGCTACTATTCATATTAATGCAAATACAATGCTTTAAGTGCTAAATTACGAATTGTAGTTGCATTAATCTGATACTAAAAAAAATAAAATATTCTATTTGATTTTTCTTTCATGAACAGTTGGCACCCCATAAATTAAAAATGTACCCAGCACCCAGGTCAACAGCTATATACGGACACATGAACCTCCCCTGCCTGTTCTCCTTCAATGCAGAGTGAAGTGGGTGGGAGGGGGTGACCATCAACAGTGCATAAACACTTTGATTGGATGACAATGCAGTTTTTATATTACAACCCTAAATTTGTGCAACGAAAATCATCAAGAAATACTAAGTATTTTTTCCAAAGAATAGCTTTTCTAGAATGGCTCGATACTCAGAAATCCTACTGCGAATAAAAAAAAGTCAAATTCTGATTCTAAACACCTGAAAAGTGAGAAATGCTGGCGTTCACGGTTTATGTAGGAAATGTACTAAAAACACCAAAAATATGCAACAAAACCCTAATTTTCTCAAAAACTGTTCAGTAGGATTTTTTCTAACTGAGGTTCCAGTGTTTTCTACCCTCATATTACACATTGGCATAGAGAATATATTGGCACCTAGTCAGGATTTTGCCCTAGAAGCAATCTGTGAGGCAAAAAACAGCCAAAATGAGCCACTGGTCTGAAGTATAAAACTGGGCATCGATCACTATAGAGCTACAAAGAGAGAGAATCGATGTCCAGTAATAACATATCTAATGAGTCAGCATGGTGCAAGAGTGTATTCATGGTTCATTGAAATGGTAATCTGACCCATCATACAAATCATCATTTGCTTGCTCCTCAATGTGTAATGTTATATTTCTAGATCTGTTTGCTTAGTGAGCAACAGAATCTATTTTGTGTATCTGTAGTAGGCTATTTTTCCCATATCTCAGTATGGTACACTTATTTTCTAAAAAAGACCATAGATGATTGAAAATCGTAGTTTATCATTCAAAATTGTAATGGGCGTAATAGGGGGTCAAAAATCGTAAAATTACGAAAAAATCGTAACACTTGACATCCCTGAAATTGATAGAGACACGTATTACGGTAGGAAGTGATGATCAAAATGAAAAGTATGATTTACCATTCCGATCCCCGATGTTGTTGTGTTAACGCTTGCTAATATATATGAAACATTCAATTTCAAACTGAAGATAATTGCCAAACATGTCTACAGATGGCACCCTGTAGCCCTCAGGATCTTGCTATGGAATACAACTCACCAGCTGGCAGTATTAGAGACGTTTTCCACAAATCATTTTGACCTTATTGTTGCCCGGGTATTTTTGCTAGTTCGATGTCAGCAATGTCTCTCTCAATAGTCATATTTGGTCTCAAATATTTTGTGTATCAGGATGATATTTATGAATGAGGTAGAATCACCCCCCCCCCCCCCCCACCTTAAAAAGAAGCTATGTGATAATTTTAACATGGCTGACACAGGGCAGAGTAGCAATACGCAGTCACGTGGTTTACAGGTGTGGCTTTAGGAAGGAAGAGCAGCAGGGTACAATGACCTTGAATATTTTCAATTTCAAATTCATAATATCAAAAATAAATGGAGAAATCAAAATGCTTGATTTAAGCGATGTCACCAAAGTAGTTTGGATGGGGGAAAAAAATCAATTAATAATAAGGATACAAAATTCATTCAAAGAGCGGAAATGCGGGTAAGCGATTTAATGTCTCACACGCCAATCAGTAGAACCTGACAAGCTGAATGCTGCTATTACGACAGGGCAGGTTTATTGAATTCGCCTTAAGTGCTCCGCGAGAGCAAAAAATGTGAATAAAATAATTATGGTTTAAGTTTATTTGAGGGCAGGCACGGAAGGTCTCTTATTGATTATGTGTGTTCGGGAAGCAATTGCGAATTCCTGTATTTTTTTTCTTCAGGGATTTATCATTCATGAAGACGGTAATTATATACTGTAAAAGTCTTTTATTTTGCGCTGTGCATATCTTAAAATTTATTCATATAGCTATATATCTGTAATATTTCAATATCAGCGAATTTAAATCACTACGAAATTGTACTTTAGAGCAAATCCGTGAAAATTTATACCGGCGAAAATATACATGTACGTTTACAGTTTCTAAGGTAGCTATGACTGTATCTAAAGGCCACTGCAGACGGGCCCGACTCGATCGGCAGACCGGGTTGGCAGACCGAAGCGGGCAATATTAAACATGTTTGATTGTCCCGACTCAAATAGGAGGAAGTCCCTGGAGGAAGTCTCGGCAGACTACACATTTGCTGGTTGCTGACCCAGTCGGCTGATCGGGTAGGCCTGTCTGTGGCAGCCTTAACCTTAAAGACTAAACTCCACACACTGCCCATTAAGAGCCAAGTGCATTTTCGTTTCCTACAGTCCTGGAATCACTGATTCGATTTCTTATTTCCTCAAGTATCTGAATGTTAGGGTCTTGATATAAATACAGAAGATGGTTATGAATCACTATGATCATTAATATCAATACCATGGTCATAATCGAAGATTGAAATATGCCTTAAAGAGCCCAGTGTAGCCTGTTGAATTCTTGCTATGCTTCATAATGGTGAGTGCACAGCGCAGAGCAACACTCTGTACCCGCTTTGTTATCTAGCAGCCCAATAGTGACACCAGTGAAAAGCTCATCATTGATTTGGGGGGGGGGGGGGGTAGGTAAACTTCAAATTGACCTTTTTACAGGCATATATACATTTTCAAGGCGGTTGCCATGGAAACGGCCATTATGGCCAAATGAGGCCGTACCCTATCTGGAACTTTTTTTTGGGAAGAGAGGAAGTCATGCACTATAAGAAAAAAAAATAAAGTGTGATATACGCAGCGATACTGTCAAGTTACTTACATTGTTGAAGCCACATGCACATTTGGTGAGAAAATATTTTTTCTGGTTACCATCATTATTCTCATGAAATGTACCCTCCCTTTCTACCCCCGCGAATCATAATGGGTTCCATTGATAGGCCTTGATATCCTATCATCGCTACCAGCCACAGCCACAAGCACTGTGCATAGGTCAGCCCGGTGCCTATAGCATCCCTATAGCAGGCCTATTCCTGGCCTATAGAAGGCCTCATTTGTCGTTAATCATAAACACTGGTTCCCATGGGCACGGTTCCCAGCGTACCGCCGCTTGTTCCTCCCATGTCACATTTCCGCATAGAGGGACGCAACGATACAAGCAGGGGTTATTGTATGTGGGGCAAATATGTGCTGATGGGATGAATAATATGATGAATAATATGATGGGCGCCAGCACAGACCTACCATCAAACTCCTCTGATTATCAAACCTTTATTTTTGTGGGGGTAAAGGAGGGTGGGGGGTAGGGGGGTGGGGTAGCCCTGATTCAGTGTATAGCAAGTGAGAGGTCGGCTTATAAGGACCAGGAATTTATCCCAGTAATTGTAATCTAAAGCTAGTACAACTGCTCTCCAGTCGGCTTATTTCTCTCAATCTCAAACTGGGGGTGTATTGACAAGTACAAATGTATGAGATGAGATCTATATAAATAATGTCATGTACCATACTTGTCAGACAGCGGGACACTACATGTATGTTAACGCCATCTGCAGACTCGCAGTTCACATAACCTTGCAAGAATGGATCTCCTCTAATCATGTACTGTATTGTTACCCCAACCCTTCCTGCCAACTTTGCTACCCCCCCCCCCAAACACCCTAGGCCCCTGACACCCTCTCCTGCATCCAATCACAGTAAGTGACCCACAACGTGCCTCCAGGGTGGCTAACAACACCATAAAACCACCTAGTGGGAAGAATCTGCTCTAACCCATCGGAATTAGTTTTATTGCAGCGTGCATCACAGGGCACGTGCCGGTAGTCAGTCTTTGTCGAGTCTATGCCAGGCTACTTGTGTAACCCCATATTATGTCGTATACACAACCTCCACTAGATCACCAATACTTAGTGTGTGTGAGCTGGGGCCAGCAAAAAGCGGAGGTTCCGTCTTTGTACCAGGATTAACTACTAACAGCCACAACCACAGACAGTAAATGACCATGCCCTCAGCACAACTACACCTGGCTGCCACTGGCTCCACCTGTCTCAACATAAAGCAACTACTGACTCCCTGATGAAGAAGCTGTGCTGGTGGTTTAATTAACTTATGAGTTAATTAATTTAAGTATTTGGTATAACAAGGGGAAGCGGTACTGCAAACAATCCAATCAAACGCTAAGGTAACTTTAAAACAAATCATTATATAACAGGTATGACATTTCTAACATACCATTATCTTATTTGATCAACGGTAATGACAATTTGAAAAATTATTTGAAGTATAATGCTGAAATGAATTGATGTCTTTCTGCCAGTCTCACTGAATATACAGTTTCAGCCACAGAGTAAAAGTTAGAACCTTGCTAATGACACTTGTCATGTTTAGGGTATCCAGACATGCAGCAGAAAGGGTCATGCACCCACACACGTATACTTTGTAACATTAAATCAATTCCCATTTTATACTGATTATGTTCATCAATCACAATACTGTTTATGTTAGACTACATCATTCCTATATTGGCTATTTTTGCATTCACTTTAGCTGACAATCTTATAGAGTTAAACATGTTGTTGAGATTTAGTTACTTCCAAGTTCCACAGAAATTCTCATTCCGGAGAAATTAATGTCTATAACTACAGTTATCAATATGGTTAGCCTGGCAATAATATGTTTATTCGTTTATTTATTCAAATCCCACTAGTTGCATACACTTTAAAAGAAAAGACCAGCATAATTTTATGTGACCTTCCATCTCTAGTAATAGTATTTATCTGCAACATTCGGCCATACATACTTTTAAAATATGCAGCATGTAGCATTTACAGCTCAGATAAAAAGGAGTCCATGAAAATAGTGATGTCACAAGAGAACAAAAACGCAACAAGCCCTGCTTAGTCTATACAAATACAGAACTTTCTAGTATCATTTAGAATGCATCAGGCACTCAATCCCTGATAAAGGAGGTACCCATTGTCTTTATCAGGTAGTTACACACCATTTTCCTTTCCCATTTACAAAGAAAGCTGCTAAGTGGGCCACAAGAGCCAATATAAATGAAACAAATAGAAAACATAACATCATCTGCACCCACTCTGCCCTATGATTGGCCCTATGATTGGCCCTTAATTAGCTGTTAGGGCACACTCACAGTGTTGTAGATTACCGAGCAACCAATCAAGGAGTCGTTCCAGTGCTACTCAATGGTGTCTAGACCGATCAGTTGAGATGCACAGACTATGTCTGGGCATATTCATGGTCTCTTGTGACGTTACTCTGTACTTATGTATTTCAGGTGTAAATGCTAAATGCTGCATATTTTGATGGTGTATATATCCGAATGTTGCCGATTAATACCATTACTAGAGGTAGAACGTCACATAAAATTAGGCTGGTCTTTTCTTTTAAGAAAATGATCCCATGCACCTCAAAACCCCACTTATAAAACAAAGGAATCCTGAAACAAATTAAAGAAGATGGAAGGTATACTTAAAGGGAGCAAAGTTCCCTGAAAACAAACACAAAATTGGAAAATCTCAGAATTGAAAACGGCTAACAGCCAATTGCAATGCTTTCTTAGGAGACCCCAGAATGCATTCATTGATTTGATTGAACTGGTAAATTCAATCGAAACTGAGAACAAAACCCCAAAGGTATAAATCTCTAGGAAAGGTCTAACCTCTGATTAATTGTAAATTAAACTTACAAAAGCTCGAATTGAATGTGTCATTTTGAAGGCCTGTGAAATAAGTATGTACATTTTAAAACAGAAACAGAAACCTGTTTTGGTAATAAATAAAAGTAAAACATGTTGGAAAGCAAAGTAAGGTATAAGGGTATCTACAATAGAGTCATTTTATGTACAGAAATACAGGTGTGAAGTATTCTACTTCATTGCAATATGGCTTTTTTGTGCTAGGTCAACCAGGTGATCATTTGATAACAGGTAATCATATTACACAATGGAAACTTTCAAATGTGCTGCCACCTGTGGACAAACTCATGAAGCAGAACAGCATACATCCATACATGTGTACTCTAGCTTGGCTATTTAAATATTCTGGTGTAGAATATAAAGACTCTGCAGTAGGTTTTAACAATATGCATGTGTCATAAGATACCTGGAAATCTTAATCTTCTCAGTATTGCCTGAAAAAGAAGATGAACTAGTCCAAAGGTCTCTAGTAACAAGAGCTTCACACAAAAAAGCCAGGAACATTCAGTAAGGAAACCAACCTTGGGAAAGAAGGAAAACTCAAGCTTATCCGCATCAGGCAATTCTAGCATGATATCACTTGAAGCACCTTGCATTCTATGCAGTTCCTGAACCAAAAACCTTGAGCAGTTTCTCAAGAAAAAACGTAGATTTTAAACCTCGAACAGAATATGTCAGTTACTAAAAAAGTAAACTTATCAACCCCCATGTTTCAGGTTAGTATTTCAACAGTTGTGTACAATTACCTGCAGGTGTAGTCGTTATTGTGTTATTACTCGCCCACGCTGGGACCACTGAAAACGGCAGTAGCAGTGTGCATATTCATGTCTGTGGTGTGCATGATAAAACTGAGGTTTGTGTAGAGCAAAAGGAAAGAAAGACAACAACAAGAAAAGACCATGTATAGTGAAAGAATGTAAGTTTGATTTGATAAGAAGATTGAGCGTGTGAGTGGCCTCACAGATGACTCAGGGTAAGCTGGAGCTGGAGCTTATCATGTACTTAGATATAGTACTCCCTTATAATCATTCATTGGTCAATTCTGGCATCAGAAATGAATTCCTTGTTAAAAAGTACCCTCAAGTCATGTGTCATACATGTATGTTATTCCAATTTAGGCCAGCAGGTGGGTGTGGGTGAGCAGGTGGGTGTGGGAGAGCAGGTGGGTGTGGGTGTGCAGGTGGGTGTGGGCGACAGTTGCAGGCTGCCGGCATGTACCGCCTTTTGTCCCTATCAAAAAGCGAGTCGATCGGACAATAAACGGCGGAGATACGGGTGGTACAATTTCGCTCTGCACTCCTTTTATCCTGACGTTGTCGCTGGCAACTCTTGTGTTGTCTTGCTGAGTTCTCGAGGTACGCGAGAAACGACTATGGCGCCACCATGTAGAAGACGAGTGGTACAGGAACTTAAAGTGATCCTTGTGTTTCGTATGTACAGGGTATTATATGAAGTTCATTTAAGTAATTTAAATAATGTAGAGGGCATTTTAGCTTAGTTGGATGGCATTTTCATATGTTAGATGGTACATTTATGCCTGAAAGGTAGAAATGTGCTAGTTCTTTACTGAGAAGACCACTTCTATCAGCTCCAGTTTTTTTTTAACCTTGCAGCCTATGGAGAGTTCATTTAGAGGGTAGTCATTTAACCGTACTTAAGAGTTTAACAGAAAGAGAGAATAAATACGCAAAGATCGCAGTTGATTTGCGAATAGAAGAAATGAGATATTGATTTACTTTTTGAAGGAAACATTTGTCCCCCGATCTTGCCCTTTATTTTAGCTTATTGTTTTTTTTCTAACTAAAATAGAAACTGAGTAATATGCATTTTAAAATGGCTAAAAAACGTCTTAAAGGAAAAGCCAGGCGTCGTATATGCCTCAGGGTATGAACCCTGAGTCAAAAATCTGTTCCCAAAAATGCATCATCTTACCCATATTTCTAACCTTTAGCTATAATGATGTGAAGTAGGCATTAGCCTGGTTTAGGACTAGGTAATTGTGTATTTACTTTTATTTTTGAAATGTTAATGAATGGGCCATCAATATATTGCATCGTGGATGTGTGTTCATACTTTCAGTTTTTTTTTATGCGGTATATGTAAACGAGGGATACAGATCTTGCCCCCGCTTTGTCGCAGATAAACTGTGCAAGAAAGCTGAAACGTCTTGCTAATAACATTAACTGCATGTGTATAACACCATTGCAGGAAGCCGACAATATTTAGTGAGTATGCTAAAACCACTCAGTAATCTAAACCAACTCTGTATCACACCAACGAACATGACATTAGTTATAATAAAATAATGAATACTATGGAAATAAACATTACAACCAATCCATCCCATTCCTTTCATAATCCTGAACTATGCTTTAGGGGTAAACTTATAAACAACGGTAATTTAATAATTAAAACTTATGCCACACCACTTACAGCTAAATCAGTTATATTATTAATATTTCGGAAATTAACTTGCATTGCATATCCTTAAAAGCATTCTTATGCAAGAATGTCCATAATTATCATTTGAAATGTCATTGGCTCCTACATCTTTCAGAGGTGATGCTTTGGTTAAAGTAGGTACTTTTTGGAATAGGCTTAAGGCTGTGTATTCTGTACAATTGCTTAGATTGAATTTCTATAGTTATGAGGAGCTCCTTGCATGTGTTGTCAAAGTAGCTACTTTGTGAAAAAGATAAATGTAACTATATTTATGATAGTGTGATATAAACACATTATAACGATGGTATAAAGTGTTGTGCAGCACACGTAAAGTCACCTCCCTATTTGTAATTATTTAACACCACATGGTGCAGGGGTGCAGCTTACTCTACAACTACAACTCTTAAAACAGAGTGCATCTCCTAACATCTGAACCAATTTAGTGCCCAGAACTGTGGGACGAATTCACACACAGGAGAGAAATAGAAGAGGACTGAGTACAAACCAAAACCAGCCAAACAAACACTCAAATTTCTTTTTACAAATATGATATAGGAAATAGCTATCTAAATGCAGTTGTATGGTAACCTGTGGTGTCCTACCTGTTTTCTTGGTTACCCTGGGCAGGGTGAGGGGTATGTGATGTGTCAGACTAACGGCTTTGACAGTGGTGGTAGGAGTCGTAGAGGATGTCGAAGAGGCCGCAGTGGTACTACTTGGGCCTTACAATATACAAACACTGATATCAGACTACAGCCAACAATCAGCCACCCGTAACGCTCACAAGTTTTTAACCTTGCTAACTGGTAGGCCACTGACTAATCGAAATGTTGTCCCTTAAGAGTTAAAAGTTTGATTGGGTAGTTTAATGCCCTGTCGTCATGGAGTTCGGACTGCTCGTATGTAGAAACCTCATCAATATTCCCCGGGTATGTCAAACAATTTCCAAAGGGACTGGGTCTAAAACCCAGCCACAAGAAATTGAGTTTTAGCACTGGAAAATGAAAACCTGTTGCGTTTGAATTGATGTTATTTTTCAACTGTGCCGTCCAAATGAAGCATCAAATATATAAATGTGCATCTATGGGAGTTATATTAATTGTATTTGACTGAAGACTATCTACTCGATCCAATTAGTTCAACCATATCTATATGCCTACACCCAAGTGTATTTATTTGCCCCAGGATTTCAACTCTAGTGTTGCTTACTAGGGTTCGTTGGTTATGTGTGTTTTTGTATTGTTTGTGACCTGTCATTGGCTGAGATGTTCTATGGGGAGAGCCTCTATCAGGTTTCCTCTGTTTGACACTAGATGGCAGCAGGGCGTGTGTTGTGCCCATACATCTGGTACAACCCTCTTCGATGTGGTATAATCTATAGAACTGTCATGTTACATGCATAGATCTCAACTGAATTCAAGTACATTTATTGTTAAACCATATCATTGAGCACATCCTGTTCTTTCTGTATACCTTTTTTCTGCCTGGAAAGTAAGCAAAAGAAATCAAACACATTTCTACTCACTTTTGGACGGTCCTGTTGTGGTGGTTGTGGTGATGTGCGGGGTGGATGAAATATTGTTCATGAGACTTTTGCTGCTTGGACGGGCTGTGGTGCTTGTCTGAAATACGATTTTTTAAATGCAAATACTGTGTCTTTGAGTAGGTTTTTCTTATCACAGTACTGAGTAGTAAATTTAGTCATTGACGATGTTTGTTTGCTGAGAATATAATGTTAATTTTTTTTATTGATCAAAATGACACCATAATTACCGGTAGACCTTTTTTTTTGCCACAGAAAATGGTAATATACTCACCGTGGAATCTGGAGTTGAGGAGTTCTTGCTTGAAGAACTGACTTCTGTGTAAGAGAAGAATACCAACACTTAATCTTTTTCTGCCAACAAGTGATAACTGGGGTATATCATTTTGTATAGTTTTTTTTCTTTTATACCTAGGAAAGAAGTGGATTATTCTGGATAACCTACTATAATAAGTTTCTAAACATGGGATAGGCTACAATGTGGCAAGGAGTTCAATATAGCTTTGATACTGTTTTCAAACCATGTTCATGATTATTATCTATATCTTTTTTGCTGATAACTGTAATGCTATAATCAATGCCAAGTAAGTGTCATATTTCTATATAGAATGTTATTACAATGGATGTTTTCCCTATCATATAATGAGGTGGTGTGTACCTGATCTGGTGGCTGGAAGTGGTATGGTGGTGGTTTGACACCAGCCGGTGTCTGGGTCCTCCTCGTACCCCTCCACACACTGGCAGTGGCCGACCCGTGACCGGCTGTTACGCGGCACACACACCTCGTGCCGCTCACACTGTCCATGCAGACCAAATGTACACGTCGTCTCTAGCGGCCTCGTCAGGGGGCCAGAATCAAACAGAGAGTCATCTGTAAGGAAAGTTGTATGTAGGAATGAATCCTTTATAATAGAAAAATCTTTTTCATGTGTACGGCATGCTATTTTATATATATGCGCGAATTTTAGTAAAATTGTTACAAAATAAATCTGCCCCACTGCCCCAGTAAACTTCTTATTTGAATGTGGATTATTAGAATTAATAATGTCTTACGGTCTGTCCACATGTAATTGAAGTATTTGTACAGGACACTATTGGCTCAACCTATACCTATAACATGCGACCAATTTATCTTTTTACAAGGGAAATTCCAAGGGAATTTCATGAGTCAATGTTATACAAAAAAAATCTTTCTTTCAATGGGTCTGAAATAAGAAGTTAAATCCTGAAATTAGATTAACTGTGCAGCAATACAACGTATGTCTAGGGTGGAATCAAATAACAGAAGATGCATCTTAAAACAAACTACTGAATTGTTTGCATACTACCGATATTTACACGCTAGTGTGAAATTTTTAACACAATATTGTACAGAAACTGCAGGTACATAACAACCAAATGTGCGTGTCAATATCAATGACCAACCTGCTAACCGCTTAATTTTATATATATTTTATATGTATCATATCTTACAGTTGTCTCAATGTATCTTTCAGTCAGTGTTTTGTCAAAGCAGCAATTCCCAAAAAGTGTTAAGGATGTGCTGATGAGTGAATATTTATATAAATATAAATCTGTCTGCAAAATAATTGATCGCTTACTTGGCAGAAAAAACAAACTCACCAACACATTCTTGGGTAATGCGATCTGGCATATAGCCGGGAATGCACTGACATATGGCCCCCATCACCGTCTCCTCTACGACAAAATTACACTCCTCATTCCGTCCGCACCCCTCACCCGTGTCGCTGTCACAGTCCTGCCGCAGGTTACCCAGAATGCTCTGGAGGCTGGAGATATCAGGGTCCGGGGGAATAGAGGGGTCCGCGGACGGAGGTTTGCTGCCACCGGGGGAGGACCTCACATCTGGAAGGCCAACCAAGCCGCAACGGTCACCATAGTACCAACACCAACACCACAGGTCGGGGAGGTGGGGAGGGAGACTGACACCACAGGGTTGGGGGAGCACTGGGTCACATGACAAGAGAACCCTAGGGGTAGACACTATCTTGTTTCGGGACACCTCAGACCTGCGAGCCAAGACAAACCATTTTTTTCCTGAGAGAAAACATCCTGTTCCAGGTATATCAACAGCATAACCAGTATACCGTATTCGACGTAATAAGCGCACACCCCCTAAAAAGCGCACACCCCCCGTTTTTGGCGCTTATTACGTCGAATACGGTATATGGTTTCCTCACAATTTTCGCTTACGGCCCCGCTCCCGCAAATCATGGGCCATTGGCTACCAGGGCAGCGTTAGTGTCTACCCCTAAGGGAATCATTTTTATGTAACCACCATATTGCCTTGGCTTGTCAATGCGACACATTAACGGTATGGGAGTGGGGACCGAGGTAGCGACGTAGACGTACCAGCACAATATAGGCTGAAAATCATTTCGTAGGTGTAACACATCCAATAACTTTTTTTGATGAATTTGCTGTCATCAAATGAGAATCATTTCAGTCTGTTTTTGGGATAAGTCAGAGAGGGTAAGCACGGAGAGGATGAGACCAAGAGGAGGTCCACCGTAGGAATGAAAACCACATAACAGTAGAAGTTATGGAGACTTAGGGGCTCAGGCTGTTCCACCGTACATATCACAAAATCTGATCAAGCCATCCCATAAGAACGTGGCCTGTCTAAAACATTCCTCCATAACTCAAACCTAAAGTAAAAGAGAAATCCCCTATTCTCTATGATCCGAAACATAAAGAACAAATCCCTACAAAGTTCCTGCATAACCCAAAGTAGAAGTAAAGTCGCGCATGTGGCCCATCACCGTTAGTGGCTGACCTGTGACGGGGGTGAGCTGCTGCAGTTCTAGCTCGGGGTTGGAGGTGGCGTTAGGTGCTGCTGTGTCATTAGCATGCTCTGTAACAGTGCAGTATTATACAGGTTTCAATAACCAGGTGTTGGAATTAGATACCACGAACCAAACAAGTTGTGAACTACTACTGATAGGAATGCACTGGCGAAGCGAAACCGTACTCGCCACAGCAAATTCTCAGATTGTAAAGTGTTCAGAACTATATTTTGGTATTTTAAAAGTTTTCAAATTGAGGGATTGAATTTACTCAAACACGCAATGGTCTTGGTCCGTATCTTATACCTACCGGGGGGTACTATTAATTAGGAAATAGAGAAACCTTCATTTGCCAGCTAACATGTGTCGGTATTACATGGATGTGATGGTTATGATGGACAGCCATCTCAAAATGTGCTAACTGGTTTCAGGATGTGTATCTAAAATGGTCTCACAAAAATCAAACCTCTTTGATATCATTATATTGGCCAAATGGATGTCAACCGATTAGAAAATCATTTTTGATGGAAACATGACAAGGTGATGTTGGTCAGTGTTTTGTTGTCTATGTATTTAGGATATCTCTCCATGCGTTACAATACCCTTCCTGCGATGGAGTGGGCATACTACCGATGTATATGTTGTGCACTAATAGCCGTTGTCAAATATTTACAGTTGAACTGTACAATTGTTGGAGTTGGTCTAATTGCCTGTACATGGGAGGCTGGGTGTATCGGCGATACTAGAGTGTGTTACCAGCCTGGTAATAGGACCAGCCTGCAGCAGCAACAACAGCTCCATCATGTAAAGCATTTATTGATGTCCAGTCTGGTTATCAAGCTTTTATTTTTTATCTCATTTAATCGGACATGAGATTTGAAATAGCGATACCAGGGATGCCAAGCTACCCCCAGTCTCGGGCCCCGATTGTATGTATACAGTCTGTGAGAGTTCTTATGTATTGGGTTGTACTGGATATGCCCAATCTGAACATCATGGGCTCGAGTCTCACCTTGGCACAATTGGTAGGAATTTTGATAGGTGTACAATGCACCTCCATTACACTATTTTCTCTATCTTAATATTTAATATGTAATATTACTATGTCAGTATAAGGGCATTAATGCTTCAAATAGGCCAAATAAATAATGATAAAAAACGAACCTTCATTTTTGCCAAGGTGGGATTCGAACCCATGAGGCCAAACACAACATATCTATGTCATTCATGATCATGTGACCATGGCTAACCAATCAGTGGTTGAGCTATCTCATTAAGAAATGATCCAGGATCCTGGATCATTTTCTAACTAGGTTACACTTATTAGATACAAAATTGTCCAAGCCCATTACAGCCTGACGGCTGTAATGGGCCTGGAGAGCTCGAGGCTGAGCTACCCCATCCCAAAATCGTATTTCTTACGATTTTTGGGCCCCTAAATCGTAACAATTTTTGGTTAAAATCGTAACAAAAATCGCAACAATGAAATAACAGTTCTGAAGGGTCAAAATATATCCATTAAAATCATAATCATCATACATGATTAATAATTTGTTTGCTCCTTGATGTGTAATGTTATATATTTCTTGAGATTTGTTTGCTCGATGACCAACAAAATCTAATTTTAGTCAAGTTTTGTATACTTATATATTAGACTATTTATCCCATACCTCAGTATGGTACATTTACCTTAAAACATCCCATGTTCTTACAAAATACTGATACCTTTGAAAATAGTGTTAGTCTTTAGACAGATTCAGTGAGTTAGTATTTTGCTTGTATTTATTGGGACGTACTATTTGATAAGGAGGTACACTACTTCCAGGGCATGGAAACTAGATTTTAGCGAACTGTTTATTGTCGATATTCTTTTGAAATTTGAAATACCTCCTCCATTGGTTGTTCCCAGTTGTCTAAATGCAGTGATATGCAGTGGATGGCGTATTGGCACTGAAGGTACAGTGAAATTGCTGTGAGTTGTTGGTGAATCAGCTCCCATTTACCCCTACCTAACAGACCCGCATCTTCCATGTATACTATTGTGCAGCTCAGTATTTCAGTTAGTGTTTTGCAGCTGGTGGCTTCGGCCGATCTGCCCTGGGGACCCATTGCAATGGCTGTTTTTTGCTACCACGGGTACACGGTCTGTACTCGGACCCTGGTCGCGTTTGATCCTCCAACCTACTGCATACCCTATGCATACCCTATGCGGAGGCCTTACCGCTAGGCCGCGGCGGCAGCAATTTATCTACACTGTACCACAGAACAGGTCTCATTCGTTGATGAATTTCTGGTCAAGTAGATTGTTAATATAGGAAACTACATGGCTTTTACATTCTTGAAGACTACCACTATTCTTTGTCAGCATAGATTGATTGATGTGTTTATTCATGGACTGTTATTTCTCCTATATCAGATCCATCACACGATATGACACGCACTGCCTGTGCCCTCCCCCCCCCCTCCCCCACATACTCCAATACCACCATTCACAAATGTCCAATTTAGTTGGCAATTTCCCTAATGTGTTTTTGGTAAATGGAAAGGAGGGCTCAGGGTGAGATAAGTCTATGTTTTATAAGTATAAGGCGGCTGTAGCCTAGGCCCCACTCCCGGGGGTAGCACGGGGGTATTACACGCCGTCATGGCTGGCCGTCTTAGGGACTGGTCAGTATAGAGACATAAGGGGGTGGTGACATTCGGGTGGACATCTTTACCCCCGCCCCTTACAACTATAGTAACGTGCAGGCTTTCTTGCTAACAACGAGGCATTTTTTCATACCTACCTGTCAAAAGGGGTCACAATTTTTTACAGGTGGCGGCGAAATATTTCCGGCCCGTATAGTACAAGAGCCCAGGCACTTTTAATTTTGTTTTTGTGACCGAAAGGTTTGAGGGTGGGTTATTATGTAGAATTTTCTCCCGAATTCAAAAATCCATTTCTTACAAAAATCCGTTGGTGCGTTTTTCCAATATGGCCGCCCAAAGTGACGGCCCATCATCTTTTTCAGAAACAACTTTTTCACCCTTTGGACTTCACATTTCTGCCTACTGAGGTTATGTATACCTTTGTTCTTACTGGTCAGTAACCTAATTGTATTATGTATACACTCATCAGACCAATATATTCATGAATTTCAAGATGGCGGCCATTAAAACAGCAATTATGGACGATTTAGACTGCTGTACTATAGGCATAATTCTGAAATTTTACCATATGAGGAATGGAATGTTGCAGGGTACCACACACACCAAAATTGGTACATGAGCTATACTGGTCATGTTTGGGGTGGATGACATGTGCACAAATAGCTTTTCTCACAAATAGGGCTGATCAAAGGCGGCCATTACGCATATTCACAACTTTGGCTATATCTTAGTAAATAATGGTGATATACTGTGGTTTAAGGTGTCTAGCCCCCTATTTTCAGGGTCTAGTAATAATATGGGAGCATCAAATTTTCTTTCCCATACATATTTGTACCTGGTCAGGGTAGCCATTACTGAAAATCACAATTCTTGCCATATCTATGCAAATAATGACAATAAACAGTAATTTGAAGTGCCTACATCCATATTTCCAGGGTATTGGAAAACAATGGTGGCTTTATTCATATTCTGTCTATAATATTATGCCTACTATCAGCAATGGTGTAGAAAAGGGGGGATAAGGGGGCCAGGGCCCCCCAATCACATAGTAGGGGGCCCTGAATACGTCGGGTCCCCCAAAAAGATTTCCCAACACTCTATCATATGATACACACAATTACCAAAACTAACTAAACTAACCTACCTCCTGACCTCCTGACACCTAAAGGCTCCAACTCAGCTCTACCTATTCATCGGGTTTTGTGTGATGAAAAAAGCACTCAAATATCTTACCTATTCCATATGGGGAAATATAGGGGTAGAGGGCCCTAGGGTCCCAATCAGAACTAAAAGGGGATAAAAGCTACTTTTTAATGCAATTCCAGTACAAGCATGTATATTTGCCATCATACATGATAGCCAATACTTTATATATTTGTTAGAGTGGGTCCCCCCCTTGGCTACTCCAATAAAGAGTTGCTTCCTGCACCTCTAATCAGTGCTTACATGCCTATTATATTCAATTTGAAGTGCCTACATACATATTTCCAGGGTATTGGAAGATAATGGTGGCTTCACTGATGATTCGTTTGTCATATCTTGCCTCATCTGTAATGGCCTGATTAGCACAGATTCTCCATAGATTCTGTGCCATGGCCTGTGGGTGGATGGTGTACTACCAGGATTCTTGGACTAATACTATAACCTATTTGTCTTGACAAATTATAACCTCATATAGTTATTATGCTTCCATTAAAAATTGTTCACATTTATAAGTAGACTTGCATATATTAATTGTTTCTATTTGTACCAATAAGACACAACTTTAATATAGTACTTCCTTCAATACAACCCCCTACTTTGATGCTTTTGAAATTTGAAGCAGTTCTGTTCTCTAATCTAATGTGTTAAAATCTGACCATGAGGTGACTTCCATCATGATGATTTGCACGGTACCACTGATCATCACATAAATTTGAATCATCTTTCACCCTTTATCACAGATTCAATGGTGATTTAAATGGAATAATTTTAATACTCTCGTATTGTCTTCATATAAATTGGGTCATATAGGGTGACATACGACAAAGGAAGCATAAATCAAAAGGAATTGGATTTTAGGGAGTACCAAGTTCATTGCCATACCTCCAAGTGATTAGTAATCTATCAGTTCAGTTCATTAGCTCCTACAATAAACTCTTCTCACATCCCCTAGAGTGAACTCACTAGAAGTAGGATTTTAGAAGAGAAGAAATTCTCATAACCTGCTCTAATACTTGACAACCTGATCCCAGATTATTTGTCATAACCTCCTCCTAAACTAGTGCTCATAACTTCCTCCAAGACTAGTCCTCATAACCTCCTCCTTGACCGATGCTCATCCTCATCCTCCTCAGGGTAGAAGGAGTAGACTATGGGTTAAAACATACAGTAGGAAACAATAGGGCAAACAGCCAGGTTGAGTATGATATATAGAAAGAGATACACAAAAAATCTAACCAGAGGTTAATGCTGCATTCACAATGGCCTAAGTAATATGCGTTCCAAAAAGCTGATGATGATTTATTGAAAGTCTTGCAACTTTGTTATCATAACCAATATGAGGGGATAAAGAAGTAAACTAGAAGGACCTATAGGTGTAGATCATTGTACAGCTATAGGCCATGGTATGGACCAACATGCCATGGCCCATGAACATTGCTATAGATATCCTACACATGGCTCTTACTACACATGGCTGAATGCTTATGAGCTAGTCCCATTTGACACACAGAATCTGTGATAAAGGTGGCTATTGCAGATGAGTCAGATTTCTAATAGGAAACAATCTGATAAATTTAAGGCATGAATAGGCCTGTAAGCACATATTAGAGGCACAGGAAGCAAATCTCTATTGGAGTAGCCCAGGGGGGGGGGCCAACTCGGCTATCATGTGATAGAGTGTTGGGAAATGTTTTTTGGGGGGACCTACATATTCAGGCCCCCTCCTCTGTGATTGGGGGCGGGGGGGGGGGCTGGATGGGGAGGTGGGGGGTGGCTGGCTCCCTTGCCCCCCTTTCTACACCATTGCTGATAGTAGGCAAAATATTACAGACAGAATATGAATAAAGCCACCATTGTTTTCCAATACCCTGGGAATATGGCTGTAGGCACTTCAAATTACTGTTTATTGTCATTATTTGCATAGATATGGCAAGAATTGTGATTTTCAGTAATAGCTACCCTGACCAGGTACAAAATATGTATGGGAAAGAAAATTTGATGCTCCCATAGTATTACTAGACCCTGAAAATGGGGGGTTGGACACCTTAAACCACAGTATATCACCATTATTTACTAAGATATAACCAAATTTGTGAATGTGCTTAATGGTCGCCTTTGATCAGCCCCATTTGTGAGAAAAGCTATTTGTGCACATGCCATCCACCCCAAACATGACCAGTATAGCTCATGTACCAATTTTGGTGTGTGTGGTACCCTGCAACATTCCATTCCTCATATGGTAAAATTTCAGAATTATGCCAATAGTACAGCAGTCTAAATCGTCCATAATTGCTGTTTTAATGGCCGCCATCTTGAAATTCATGAATATATTGGTCTGATGAGTGTATACATAATACAATTAGGTTACTGACCAGTAAGAACAAAGGTATACATAACCTCAGTAGGCAGAAATGTGAAGTCCAAAGGGTGAAAAAAGTTGTTTCTGAAAAAGATGACGGGCCGTCACTTTGGGCGGCCATATTGGAAAAACGCACCAACGGATTTTTGTAAGAAATGGATTTTTGAATTTGGGAGAAAATTCTACACAAGAACCCACCCTCAAACCTTTCGGTCACAAAAACAAAATTAAAAGTGCCTGGGCTCTCGTACTATAGTGCTGGGTACTCGTACTGCACCCCACTCCATGTCCCAGCCCCCCCCCCCGCCCCTGATACTGCTACATGACGAGGCCCCCACTCCATGTCCCAGCCCCCCCCCCTGATGCTGCTACATGACGAGGCCCCCACTCCATGTCCCAGCACCCCCTGATGCTGCTACATGACGAGGCCCCCACTCCATGTCCCAGCACCCCCTGATGCTGCTACATGACGAGGCCCCCCCTCCATGTCCCAGCCCCCCCTGATGCTGCTACATGACGAGGCCCCCACTCCATGTCCCAGCCCCCCCCCTGATGCTGCTACATGACGAGGCCCCCACTCCATGTCCCAGCCCCCCCCCTGATGCTGCTACATGACGAGGCCCCCACTCCATGTCCCAGCCCCCCCTGATGCTGCTACATGACGAGGCCCCCACTCCATGTCCCAGCACCCCCTGATGCTGCTACATGACGAGGCCCCCACTCCATGTCCCAGCACCCCCTGATGCTGCTACATGACGAGGCCCCCACTCCATGTCCCAGCCCCCCCTGATGCTGCTACATGACGAGGCCCCCACTCCATGTCCCAGCCCCCCCTGATGCTGCTACATGACGAGGCCCCCACTCCATGTCCCAGCACCCCCTGATCCTGCTACATGACGAGGCCCCCACTCCATGTCCCAGCACCCCCTGATGCTGCTACATGACGAGTCCCCTAGGCTGCCTGTCAGCACTCGTGCCATGTGAGTAGACTGGTATAGTCTGTACTTATATAGAACCATGATCCAAGCAAGGGCGTCTCTTTTAAGACTATTTCATAGGGCTTTTTCACTTTCTTTAGGTCTATGTTAGAATGCAGCTTAACAAGTATGGATGGCGTGTAGACGGCATGTAGTACAGCATAGAGCACATGGTGTATACCTCTGATCTAAGATAACCTGCCACACACAAAACACATGATGCACAATGTGTTATCTGATGTTTGGCCAACATATGTTGCTTGAATGGCTCAAATAGGCCATTGGATGCATACAGCTTTAGCTGCATTATATCAACATGTTCCGTCCGGGGGTCAATAACTACGGCTATGGTGGGCATACTGGCAGTCCTCATACCAGACCACAGGGATGACGTTCATGAAGAGCACCTACATACATGTAGTGCATTACGGAGCTGTAAGCAGTAAAATTAGCATTAAGAACCAAATTAGGTTAAATAACCCTCCCCCTCCTGGCTCAGACACTGTAACTATGATGTACCCCTATAGACCTGACAGATTACCCGCAGGGGGTGGGATAGGGGCCTGTGTGGTGGGACTGGCTGCTGGCCGCCCCTAGGGGTAAGGAACAGAGCAGCTAAATATTAGCTTTCTCTTTTCCTGGCTTGTAAATATAAAAATAAGTCAATGGTCGATATCAGTGCGTGCGGTGTGGCCATAGACATATTGGTGGTGTGGTGCAGTACGTTATTGTATACTACATGTACCAGTAATGGGGAACACACAACATCCAATACCCACTACAGTAACCTAGTGGGTAGGGTCTCAACGAGTGTACAGAACCGGGTGGATACTGCACGAGTGTGGTACAGTGAGGAAGCTAACGAGGCGTACCCGAATTGAAGTCTGTTTGACTGGATAGCTTATAGATCAACATGACTTATTCTTCTCTTCATTTCTGATCTTCTTTTCTATGTGTATTTCTTTAAGGATTAAATCATGTATTTTCTTCCAGATTATGTTGCAGCAACGCAGCATTGGCGAGTGACTCACCGGCACTGCGTCGGTGCATGATGCATAAATGCAGCACCGCTGAATTACTTGTTCACGCATCATTCTGACCAAAGGGGCAAGGTGCGTTGCAGCACTATGCTGCTATAGAAGGGGTTAGGCTTGCTGTACTGGGTGTCTATGTCAGCCCCAGTCCTGTAGGACTCGTGCCCTTCTGTACACTCTGAGACGCATCACAACATGGTCTATTTAATACCAAGTCTTATATATATACATCATCTGCAAATCATACTTACATATTAACTATTTTCTTAAATGTTACTAACATTCATTTGTGCAACACAGAAGAATTTTATTTTAAACAACTAAGTACTAATTAACATTAATATATTCAATTAGAAATTGAACTTGAGGAAATATTGCTTTGACCAAACAAAAAGAATTAAGCATTTATTAATGCAAACCTATAGTTGTGGAACGCTTCAAATTAATGCTATTTTATATGACATAAAAGATATACCAGTCTAATAGGCCAAAATCAATATTCTTGTTTCTCCTCACCTATTGTACTACCAAATATGCTATATCAGATTCTGAGATTCTGAGGTGAAGGCAAGATATCGAACAAGTTTTAGAGCAATCAAAATTATCTTTATATTTTTCATTGTTTTCCTCCAGCCCTACATCCCCCCTCCTTTTCCTTTCTCTGAGAAACAAGTCTGTGTCTTTGGTCTATCAGTGCTGGTAACTGGTACAAGTTGACGTCATGCCGTATGTTACCTACCTGAGTGCTCACGGACGTTGATGAGGTACGTCTGCTGGAACTTCTCACCCGACCGCGGCTTGGGATCACAGGCCTTTGGGTCGCCCGTGTTACACGAGATTAGAAAACACTCTCTGTTGTGGAAAAACATGGTGTCGCACGTGGCAGCGAGTTCACAACATGACTTGAGACATTTGGGGAGTGTGTCTGCTTTAGAGTTTTTCGAGTAGTTGCCGGCCTGCATGCCCCCCATGGGCGACGCGCTCACGTGGAACCATTCACTTGTGTCGCTCGACTCAAAGTCTGTGCAGACATTCAGTGCCATGCCTGCAATGGTAAAGAGGTCAACATGTTAGAATCTACTACAACAAGCGCAATGTGTAAGGGTGGGCACTGGTGGGGCCTGTAGAAGAAATGAGGGATCAAAGAGGGCACAGAAAAACCTACATACATGCCCGACTCTGTAGCTTTGGTATAACCCAGGGATCTGTTCTGGGACTGCTCTTTAAAAATGGCTGGAGAAATGTATACAATTAGATATGTAACGGTCGCGGAAAAATCATCTGGAAAAGCGGGATTTGAACCCACGCCCTCTAGACCCATGAGCCAGTGGCCCTAAGGTGACTTGATGAATATGATGGGTAATCTTGGGTAATCAATCAATACCAAGACAATGGCTGACTGGGTCGGCAAATACCTCCCGGTGACACACCAAGTAGTGTGCATAATTAAATATGATTAGGGAGTGGTTATCTAATTCTATTAATAAATTCTATTTTTTTTAAAGAAGTTACGCAGCCTCCTCCATCTGGGGCATGTGGGAGTTTACGTGATCCCCTTACCAGAAACGTTCACATCCCTCCCTTTGAATTATAGTAACCCGTTGGAAAATGGGCATTATTTTTATCCCCCTCCCCCCACTTAAGGGATCAGACTTTGTTACGCCCCCCTCCCCCCTCAGGAGGGGAGAAATGTATGACCCCCCCCTCCTCAAACCGTCCTGTACTGTGTGAGGTGCAGGGTGCCACCCTCAGCATCAGGAAGGACACGGCTCAGTCCTCACTACATCTACCTGCAGGAAACAGCTTCAGGTTAAGGATAGTTCAGACAAACTGGTGGCGGGACCCTGTGGAGATGTTCAGAACCTTTAGAAACTCACTAACCCCACCTGGTGGACATCTCTGAATCTTTAGAAATTCACATACTCCCCCTGGTGTGTGTTGGTGCAGGGTTAATTTTTGAAAACATTTTAGTAAGTTTCCCCAAGAGAGCCTTGAACCCTCGACCCTCGGATATACAGGCAGGCACTCAACTGACTAAGCTAACCAGGCAAGTGTCAACATGGTCTATTGATGAGATAGTCAATGGTACATGACCATAGTTTAGAATGTGCCATATGGATGATATGTTGGCTATTCATTTCCTAAGTTATTATAGAAATCATGATGATAACCCACTCTGATATTTTGATATGTTACAGTGTGAATATGTCCCCAACCTATGACTAAGTCTGGGGAGGCATCCATACACCATTCTTAATACATGAATGTCATAAGGACAGAACTCTAGTCGTTTTCAATGTAGAGATACCCATTCTGTGGAAGGCTGCAGTATCAATATGGCATGGTCAATCACTTCCATATTTGGGTTGAGCATTGATTATATGTTGTAAATGACATATAAGAAGTCGCAAGGGGTTTACATACGGATTGTGAGATAGTCCGAATGATCCTTAATTAGCCTTTCTGGCAACAACCGTGGCATTTTGGACATTAAGCATCGATTCAGCATCCTACATGGAGCCGCATCAGTTAACAAGAGCTAGAGATCACCATGGTGATGTGATGCTATTGCTGACCAGACAAGTGCAGTGCAGTTAGCTGGGGGCTGCTGTGTTTGAGTTGTGGTGGGTGTGTCTCGTCCACACACTGACCAGCGGCATCACCCACTCTGTGTCCGCATGCTACATAACGTCTGCTGCATCACCCACTCTGTGTCCGCATGCTACATAACGTCTGCTGCATCACCCACTCTGTGTCCGCATGCTACATAACGTCTGCTGCATCACCCACTCTGTGTCCGCATGCTACATAACGTCTGCTGCATCACCCACTCTGTGTCCGCATGCTACATAACGTCTGCTGCATCACCCACTCTGTGTCCGCATGCTACATAACGTCTGCTGCATCACCCACTCTGTGTCCGCATGCTACATAACGTCTGCTGCATCACCCACTCTGTGTCCGCATGCTACATAACGTCTGCTGCATCACCCACTCTGTGTCCGCATGCTCAATATAACCCGCGGGTTATACATGAACCAAACACCCAGTGCGGGTTATATGATATTCTCAAAGTCTAGGTGTGGGTAATACGAGGGATTTTCTAAGTAGGGTACAGTACTAAAACGGCGATTTTCATACCCTAGATGCGGGTTATAAGATTCTCCCAAAGTCGCTTGCGGGTTATACACGAGGTGGGGGCTATACGCGGGAATTTACGGTGGTATAGACAAAGTAAAACAAGTATAGACATAGGGGCATGGTCAAGCGACAGGAGGCTCAGGGATGAGAGGCCTGGCAAAGCAGGGGGCAGGGGTCTGGGAACAGCAGACCGGACAATACGTTGACATTTTATGGGAGGGATCCCATTGTATATCAAGGACATGTCGTAGAATACAGACAGATGGACCCCCCCCCCCCCCGGCGCCCTATCTGCCCCGTGTTAACAAACACCAGCTGACCACTGATCGATGACCCACCCACCACTCATGAGCTGGTCACCCGTGTGTACTCTGTTACTGCAGCACGGCCGTGGAGGTCCGCGGGTAAATGGGGCACACCGAGTGGCTCATTAGCCGCTTCTTTTTGACACATGACGGGACGTGTAATGAGTGGTGGTTCTAAATACAGTCACTCTGTCTCTGTACTACATGAAAAACACTCCGCATGGTGCTGTGTGCTATGGTGTAACTGTGTTTGTCGTCATGATGCATCAATGCAGCCCTGGCGAGTGCTGCATGCATGCGAACCTTATGGGGTTGAAAAATTCCTGAAGGATCTGTATTATGTATAAATGTGGCCCTGTAGAGTAGACTCAACAAGGTTGCATGAATGCATCAAGTCCAAGGGAATAGCATATTAAAAGCACCATGTGGCCCTGAAAGTGTAACACCAGTTATAATGTTTTAGTTGTTTTCATGGCGGGTTAATACAGAGCAGCTCATTCACATCAGCTCCATACTGCTCCAATCTATTTATAGAACATGTTCACCAACTACATACACTTCTGTCTAACAACAAACTTATCATGGACGTTCACATTTGTGGTTATCCGGACCAAAGGTTTATTTCATTTTTTTTAACATTTTAAAGACATTGGCGGATCCAGGGGGGGGGGGGGGGCGACGGGCCTTGCCCCCCCCCCCCCAAAAAAAAAAGAAGAACAGAGGGAAAGAGATAAAGAGATTGTGAAGTATTATTCATAGGGCCTGACTGAGGGCCCCTGATTTGGATGGGGGGGGGGGGGTGGGGGTGGGGGGTGTCCTAAAATGCGTGAGAATTCACCATTTCTCTCTATATAAAGGCGGCAGAGTTTATATGGGTATATACCCGGTACGTTCCCCGCGCATTTCAGTTGTTACCCGGTGGTTAGTTCCTCATGAACTCACCAGGGATCCTCACCTCGGCGTCCAACAGACACGCTTGGTTTGAACCACAGTCGCTTGAAAAATTTGCAGCAGGAGGACGCTTCCTCATGTGGTCTACAAGGTAGCCAAGCTGTAACGGCTGTGCTGATTCTTTTTGAATTATTTCTATTTGTGAATCATGTCTGATGCATGGTGCTACCGCTGTGGCACGGATCATGGCCCTCCAAGGGGGAGGAATTGCAAAACCGAGCCATTAGACGGTTATGAGGCCATGAAACCCAGGAGGAGTAGACGCTTGGATGTGGAGAAGATGTCGGCCGATCAGATTGTGGCAGCCACTCAGGAGGAGATGAATGCTAGTCTCGCCCAGATGCTCCCCGAGGAAAAGTTTCCCTCGAGGCAGGAGTACCTCGATTACCTCGAGGAATTGGACGCCGTCCATGCTGAACAAGAAAGGGTCGAAGCCCTGGAGGAAAAAATCCGCGGCCGGATCAAGTCACGTGTGCAGAAGGGCGCCAAAGCCGGGTCAAAGACAAAGACGCCAACAGAGACTCCCAACAGGACTCCCCCACACTCTCGAGAGTCAAGCCCAGGTGAAGGCCCAAGAACTTCCACTCCACGGTTCGGCCATGAAGGTAGAGATTCCTCCAGTGAACGTTTGTCAAAAATCAAGAAAAAATTTGATTTAAAGCGCTATACTAGGGGCCGTGAGCCCAGGTCCCTCATGTATGAGGAGTTGATGTATGTCTCCCTTAATTGGGCCCGTGTTGGGATTGATGAGGGTACATTTTCTTCCCTTGAGGACATAAAGAAATTTCTGTGCCATTTGGGCTTTATTTCTTTTAAGGCAGCCAGTGGGTTATATGAGAAATCTCAGTTTGCGGGGTATGATACAGACCTGCGTGATGAATGTGTACATGGCAATGGGATAGAGGAGTTTGGGTTTGGCAATGATGAGTTGACCAAGCACTACTTTGATACGGATAGCCTGCGTAAAGTAAAAGAGATGCATCGTGAGTCGGCCAACCCCCCCCCCCCCCCCCCCCCCCCGTGGCAGGGGGAGGGGGCAGGGCCGGGGGAGGGGCTATCCAAACCAGGGGTACAACCAGGGTTACCCCCCAAATCAGGGTTACCAAGGTCAGCATTTCCCACAGAAAAACCTTGAGGGTATCAGGGTAGACGAGGGTGGGAGGATTATGGCCTGTAACAGGTACAATGGATCGGGTTGCGATTCCAAGACATGTATCTTTGGTCACATTTGCTCTAAATGTGGCGATCCTACACACAAATCCACCTCTTGTAACAATGTGAGGATGTATTCTGGATAGGGTGTATACTCATCTAACGAACGATCCCCCACCACTGTTGTCACGCCTGTGCTAGAAGCTGAACCGCCAAGTGTAATTGAAACAAATTGTTTGCCTCAGGTTGAATGTATTGTTGATGACAGTGTGGCCGCTGCCCGGGGGTTCAAGTATGTAGGTGAGAGTTGTGCTAATTTGTGTGTACACAAGGTCGTGTTACCTAACTTTGATTGTGACTCACTTATTGTGGAGGCTAATACTAGAAATGTGAATGTATTGGATATACATAAGACTGGTTGGCCTGGAGTAAATGGTGACGGCTTACTGTTGGTTACTTTATGTGAGTCTAATGGGCCACGTGATTTAAAATTCAAAGTAAAAAAGCAGTGCTTTAAGGGTGTATGTTCATGCACGTTTGACATTGATGGCTCACCTATCACGATGAAACCTTGCAGGGTGTTTTGTGAGTGTGTAATGTGGGGTGAGATTGATGTGAATCTATTGTATATGTTGGAAGGCTCTGCTTTTGGCTTTCGTGTTGTGGACCCCGAGTGTGGGTGTAATTATGATAATGACAATTACTCGTCCATACTCAGAGAGGGTAATAAGCAGTTTATGTCTAAACGCTTACTAAAAGAGATAAATGAGGGCAAAATCCTAGAATGTATTGATAAGCCTAGATGTGTCCACGCACTAGGGGCAGTCGAGAAAAAGAAAGATAGTTCTGATAAAGGCATAAGTATCAGACCTTTTACTGACTGCTCGAGGGGGGGGGGCTGATGGTTCCTCTGTGAATGACTTTTGTAGTAAAGTATCTGAGAAATTTGTGTATAAATCCATTGACGATGTTTGTGACTTAATGGTGGCCAATTCTTGGCTTTGTGGTACAGATATTGCTGACGCCTATAGAGGTGTCCAGATATATTATGGGGACAGAATGTATCAGGGTCTGCGCTGGAATTTTGAGGATGGGCGCGGTGATGTAATGTTTGAGGACGGTCGATTGTGTTTTGGTATGGCTTCTGGCCCGTACATTTTCAATTGTATTTCGGATTTTATTGTCCGCTGTATGAATAGGAGGGGTTATTACTCTATTATAAATTACTTAGATGACTACTTATTAATGGATGTTGATAAAGAAAAATGTATGATTGCCCAGCATGTGTTGATAAGAGTGATTCGTCATTTAGGGTTTAGTATTTCCTTCAAAAAAATTACGCCTGTATCACAGAAGGTGGTGTTTCTGGGTATTGAAGTAAATAGTGTAGATATGACCTTGACCCTCCCTGACGACAAGATGTGTGATCTGTTACAGAAATTGAAGGAGGCTGAGGGTAAATTAAAGATGTCTAAGCGTGAGGTGCAGTCTCTGGCTGGGAGTCTGGCCCACGCTAGTAAAGTAGTTAGGGGAGGCCGCTGCTTTACCCGGAGAATTTACGATTTATGTAATGTGGTAAAGAAATTACATCACAAAGTGAGATTGTCAGGTGCAGCTCGTGAGGATATAATTTGGTGGCTAGAATTTGCCAAAACTTTTAATGGTTCGGCTAAAATAATTAAGCCTGTTGGTACTCATCTGTCTGTGTATAGCGATGCGTCATTTTCTGGTTACGCTGCTCTACATGGGAGTGACTGGTTAATGGGAGTGTGGAATGGTAAGGGCCGCTGCCCACTACCGGAGGAGGCTATGCATCATTGGATAGCCCCTCCTGTAGATCATAATGAAAATATAAATGAATTAGAATTCTGGCCTGTATTGTTAGCGGCCAAGAGATGGGGTCATTTATGGGAGGACTGTGAATTGGTGTTTGTGACTGACAATACTCAAGTAATGCACATGTTAAACTCTGGTCGTAGTAAAAATAAGTTGTGTATGTCATGGATTAGAGAAATGTTTTGGCTTGCTGTTAAGAGGAACTTCTACTTTAAATCAGTGTATATTAAATCAAAAGAAAATGTAATTTGTGACGCCCTTAGCAGGTGGGGTGAGTCTGATGCTCGTAAGAGACTACTGTATGTTACGTCACCAGATTCCCTTTGCTGTTATGATTGCTTGTGATTGCAGGTCCATGCTCCAGGCTGGTGTCAAGGTTGGAACTACTTTTGGACAATGATATCGCTGTGAACACTGACAAAACCCGTACGTCACAGATAAAGAATTATCTGGAGTTTTGTACGATTTATGGCATTATGCCATTGGCTCCTGGACATGAGGGTATTGCCTTTTATGTAGCCCATTTATCAAATACCCTTAAGTATGTGTCTATCAAAGGGTACTTATCTGGTGTTAATTACTACTTGAAAACGCATAGAGCCCCGGAAATCCCTTATAATGATCCTCTTGTGTATAGAGCGTTACGTGGGGCTCGCCGACTGCTAGGTGATTGCCCTACTCAAGCCTTGGCTATTTTACCCGAGCATTTGTTATTAATGTTTGCCTTTCTTCCGGCGTCACTGGGTCATACATGTTTCTGGGCCGCTGCCCTACTAGCATTTCGGTCACTTCTACGTAAATGCCACTACACTGATGGAGATAGTATGTTGTGTAGAAGTGCGTTTGAGTTTTTCAGTTGGGGCATGATGGTCACCATTACTCAAACTAAGACTATTCAATTCAAAGAGAGGAAACTGTTAATACCTATTGCCCGCATTAGTAATACTATTTTGTGTGCCGTACACTGGGTAGAGAAGCACTTCAGTGAGGTTAAAGGCAGACCTACTCATGCGGCCTTCTTGATCCCGGAGTCAGAGCGCGTAACTCCTATGTCCTATAGGGTTTTCTCTGATATTCTAAAAATGTTGGCTATTAATGCTGATATTCAGGCAGAACGTATTTCTAGTCATGGGCTGAGATCGGGGGGTGCTACCTTCCTTGCAAGGATGGGTATTGATATTGATGTGATTAAGCAAAGGGGGGATTGGAAGTCTGATCAGGTGTATGTATACCTGCGGAGACCCATACAAGACAGGGTGGTGATAGATCAGCGGGTAGGCGAGATGTTGTCTGCGGTGATTGATAAGTGCTGATTATTACTTGTGGTTCAACCCTTTGATTATTATGATGCTTATGATTGGAGTTGTGATGCTTGTGATGTTGATATGTGATGTTGATATGTGATACTTATATATTTCTTGTCGTTTCTGGCTGTTAGTCTATGTACCGTATGTACCATATGTACCTAGCCTGTTTGGCAGGTTAAGCCAGCCAGCTATATTGCGCCAAGTAATTCTGTGTCGTCTCACATTCCTTTATTATGTAACGTTATAGTATATTCTCTATATAAAGGCGGCAGAGTTTATATGGGTATATACCCGGTACGTTCCCCGCGCATTTCAGTTGTTACCCGGTGGTTAGTTCCTCATGAACTCACCAGGGATCCTTACCTCGGCGTCCAACAGACGCGCTTGGTTTGAACCACAGTCGCTTGAAAAATTTTACTGTGTTATGTTGTAATAAATAGGGCAGGTTAAGCGTTAGATCAACAACATTTTCATGGGGGGCATGCCCCCATACCCCCTTAATACAGCTGATGCGTTTCGCACGCCGGAAACAGATAGTCACTCTTGGTTGGCCAGGTTTGGGCCCCTCCCCCCTGGACAATCCTGAATCCGCCACTGAAAGAGAACTGCCATAACAATTTAAACTTAAGACTATAGGGTCTAAAAAAGTTGTGTTCCAGTTTCCCGAGCGAGGCTACGTTTTTAGGACTGACCCTAATTTTTAAAGATGTATTGTAATTTTTTTGAGGATTTTGCGCGTTTTTACTACTCAAATTATCTTTCACAAAAAAAAAAGTTAAGAAAATTGACCTACCGGAACACAACGTTATTTAGGCCTATCTAGAATGTATCCAGGGTTTCCTTAATCATCATACCTAAAGCTGAACAGCCAGGCAGACAGGATGCTCCGCGTGGACCACCCAGTCTGCCTGGATGATAACCTCACTAATAAAAACACACATTTCAACTAAAATAAAGTGGGCAGCCAGGCAGAAAGGATGGTCTGTGCGCACCTGCAGCCATGTGTGTCACCCAGTGCTGTGTGTTGTGAGGCACACATTGGTTGGGGTTAGAGGAGAGTTGTCTAACATTTATTACAACAGAGTAACCGGCTGTTAACTCCCCAGGTGTGTCCAGCACCAGGTCTCGGTGTGGGGACACACCACGTGGGGTATCCACATGTCAGCGTTATAATGAGTACTTTAGTAATACAACAGGCACTTCTAATATTGAGAAACTTAACACCATTTAATGTATCATTCACCAATTGAGAGACATTGCATAAAACATTCCTGCAGAGGATAAAGCTGTAAAATATATTGTTTTTCTATATTTGTTGAACAGCTATATTGCTCCCCTCTTCACTGTTTAATACATTATATGTGTAAATTATTCTGCTACAATATGCCGGTTACAGTAGATGTTCTCTCTCATCATGTTTCCTTTGCATTATTTGCAATTTCTAACATGAAAACACCTTGCCCCAGGTACCTACATAGAAAGGTCCCTCACCCATCACGCTTCTATCCCTAGGACCTTGTGCCTGTGCACTTATTAAGGACCAGTTATTGCTAGATGGGATGGCTTTTTGCAATATCTTTTCTATCTTTAAACCATATCCCCTCCTGACCGTTGACACTTACCTTCCCCTGTTCAGTATGGGGATCAATAAATATTCCATCCCGCCAGTCTGACTACTAGTATATCATGTTGTTCATCCAATGTTTACTCCCCTTTGTTGGCCTTATCAAATCCTTATGTTTTGCAATCGATCTCTTCCCGCAAAGGATTTTAAAAAAACCCACTCTTTAGCTTAAGTCCGCCCCCCACCACCTGACAATAAATGACATGTCCCTAAAACACCGGCGGCGTGTTTACCCTCTAAGTGCCAAACAGTGCATTAACTCTATGTCTCATGTGGTCATGAAACATGAATCCAGCACTGGCAAGTCCTCACCAGGGCTGCATTCACGTATCATGCCGACCCACCGGGAGTGTATCAACCTCATAGGATCGACATGATGCAGCATTGATGACTTTCGCACAATGATCAAGGTCACAGTGGATTAAAGCGCTATGCGGCCCATGTCGGGTTAATCAGGGTTCTGCTAGCTGCTGCTAGGCGGCGAGCGCCTCATTAAGGTGTTACCATAACGAGCAGCGAGTAGCTCGCGGCAGGTGTCAACACGAGCTACTCGGGGGCAGGATGGGAGACGCCTGCTTCCTGCAATAAAGCCTGAGCTGTTCTGTAATATGGTCTAAGGCCTTATAGACCGTCCAGCACTCGCTACATGGCGAGACTGTTGTGTACATGGTCTAAGGCCTATAGACCGTCCAGCACTCGCTGCATGGTGAGACTGTTCTGCATTATGGTCTAAGACCTATAGACCGTCCAGCACTCGCTGCATGGTGAGACTGTTCTGCATTATGGTCTAAGACCTATAGACCGTCCAGCACTCGCTGCATGGTGAGACTGTTCTGTATTATGGTCTAAGACCTATACACCGTCCAGCACTCGCTGCATGGTGAGACTGGTGTGTACATGGTCTAAGACCTATAGACCGTCCAGCACTCGCTGCATGGTGAGACTGTTCTGTATTATGGTCTAAGACCAATAGACCGTCCAGCACTCGCTGCATGGTGAGACTGGTGTAGACATGGTCTAAGACCTATAGACCGTCCAGCACTCGCTGCATGGTGAGACTGTTCTGTATTATGGTCTAAGACCAATAGACCGTCCAGATTTTAGAGTGTGCAGAGAGGCCCTCTTCTCACCCTGTCGTAGAATGGAAGTGGGAGGCCGCCTCAGCACTCAGGCCCTGTACTGTTATTATAACATCTTAATGCTTTATTAACGACAGGAACCAATGAGTGATGTACATAATGAATGATCGGCTTGTAAACCACAAAGCTCACTGAGCACCTCAAATGTTGTACGCCAAGACCTGGCTTTACTTCCTGAATAGAACAGTATACAGAAGTAGACACTCAGACTCTCTCTGGCCGGGGGCCCTGAACCCACCCCTTCAGGTGCAGGACTCTGTCCGACCTAAAGGACATCTACCAATTTGAGATGTCACGTTAGAACTAGAAGTATGGTCCATCATACAATTACTGACACCTTTATAAGCATAGTCTTTAAGATCATATGTACACATTCCAGGACTTATGGCCTTTTTGTTGGTTTTGTTTGAATCATAATTAAAATAGGGTCAGATTGGGATTATAAACGACTGTAATGTTTTGGATGTTTTAATAATGTTATAGTGTCAGACTTACACTACTCTGTCTCCATAAGTGTGTTTACGGCAGAGCTGGCCCTACATTAGCGGCCTTAATGCAGGGTTACATTTAGCTTCTCTCTGGTTAGTGTGTCAGAGTTGACTGTCAGAGTTGACAACACACACACAGGTGTCCTACTGATGTATCCTTGTCCGTCTACCATACAGGTTAATTTTTGTACGTCTACCATACAGGTTAGTTTTCTACGTCTACCATACACTACAGATTAACCTTCACAGGAACAACACAGCCACAAATAAGCTGTAGGTTTTGAAAACTCCCAACTTCCTTTTTCTATTACAGGAATTGTGTACCTTTTGCAGTATAATTGTCTATAACAAAGCCGTTACAAACAGGTATTCTTATGTTGATCAGTTTCTATTTTTTTAACCTGACTATCCTGGAGTCTGTATTAATAATTGATAACACAGCAATAAAACCTCAGTGGTTGCAGCTGCACAGAGCGGCTATGCATCCGTCACCGTACACAGCCTGTCCCTGCAGCCTGACCGGGGTAAGGAATGGGTCTCAAAACTACCACAATACCTCGTGTATTAGCCACGCCTTCATGTTGGCCATGTCTTATAAAGCTCTCAGGGGGTCTCATTATGGCGACTTTAGTGCTGTAGATTACATTTGAAAACTCACGTATAAGCCGCACCATGACTTTGCCCTGATCATATAAGCGACACTGGCTTGTGGACTGGCCGCGGCCTATATGTGAGGTGTTACGGTGCTGGTAGTCTCAGAGACTACAGCTTACAGCACTGGGAGTCGTCATTAAATCAATAGGATGGCGCACCTTTATCCGCATAGGAGTGATTGATTCTTTGATCCTTCTCTTCAAAAGACGGTAATGTACTAGGAATAGAAGGCCCCCGTCATATTCGGGATATTTCTACTTCTCATGGCCGGATCTACCAGCCTGCCTACAACATCAGGCCACCTCTCGCAAATACCCAGCAAAGTTTTGCTGAAGCTGGTTCTTTGTGAGGGGTGGCCTCCGGTCGTAGGCAGACTGGTAGATCCGTTAATAAAAACCTGGTCCCGAACTCACCGATTGTCACAAATATCACAAAGGAAAATGATACTTCGAATTGTGAGAACATTGAGAAGTAAACATGACAGAATGTAAGACTTACCTAAGGCAGGAAGGACAAGAAGAAGAGCTACTTGTGACGTAAATGACGTCATAGCTATCCGCGACGTTAATGATGTCATCGTGAGCTGCTCACTACGCCTCTCAACAGAGGGCGTCCTAATCAGTCCATCCTCCCAATCTGCAACACCCTGCAGGGGTGGAACAAGAGAAATGTGGTTAGTATATATACACTTGTAATATCAGTTTTGTACCTTTGTAGACAAAACTGTTTATAATATACATCGCAGTAGAAGAATGAAATCCACTTCAAAGTTTTGAAAAAACACTAGGTAGCGTTCGACACATTTAGTTTTTAAAGTTTTATTTGGCATTTTGGGCAAACATAGGCCCCCCTATGCTTTTTATAGGCTTTTGGGTAGAGAAGTATCTTTTCCTCTGATGTGAATTTTCTATATAATTACAACCTGAATGGATTCAGACAATGACTTGACATCACCAGACATACAGATGAATGCCTGCTAGCTCTCGACGACCCACTCTATCAGAGATAAGGAGGCAGTATTGTGCCTCTACGTGGGTAAAAATCGACACGGGCGACATGGCCGTTTTAGATCCTTTTCAGTGTTGCCAAAATGACATCGGCACATCGGCTTTTGCCGGTAGGGAGTTGGATGAAATTTTAAAAATGTGCTAAATACTATGGAATTGGTCTAGCCTAATAGAGCATTGTGATAGATTTCCTAAACTATATTGATCATCTTCCTACTGTATTTAGTTCCTTCGCTATGATGATGGAAGCAATTGTTAAGTTGAATCATTTCTGTGATCTAAACTGTTCAGAATAGACAGGAGAATCAGGTTGGTACTTTTTGAATTTCCAGCTGTAAATGTATATCCTCATATAAAATTTAACAAAAAGTGTTTTGCTGGCATATATAAAGTGGGGCAGTGTGACCTAATTATACATGTGCCTGGTGACCTTTGACCTTATCAAAAATGCCATTTGACCTCACTATTTCTATTTATCTGTCAATGGGAGGCATTGGGCCTGGTCAGAAATGCCTGAATTTCACATATTCCATTAATAATAGAACAACCAACAATCCCATGGGTACAATCTTGAACAATCTCTATATTCTCATCACATTTTGACATGAACAATGTCAAACTAATGTTTCAATCAACACCAATATGAAACTATGACCTATATCCCAGGATGACTGCATTCATATTAACCACCTTCATTTTGTGAAAAAAGGAGGCCCCTACCGTTTTTGTAGGTCAGTTATTAAAGTCAGGAAAGGGTTTTTAGTGAGAGGTGCCAAGGTAGGCTCTCTCAGGGGCAGTGAAAATCGGGTCACAGAAGCGCGGACCTCAGTGGGCACTATTGCTGGGTTATGCAACTCCCTATTGCGGGTGTAGAATCTTAATGGCCGATGTGAGGCTCTTGGACATCGGCCACAATGGCTGACAATGATCTCAGCGTTCCAAAAGTGAAAGATTTTTTCAGATAGTCCTATTTGAAGCAAAGTTATGGCCATGTAATAGTTATCAATAATCTACATCTTTTTTGATACATTTTGTCTGTATCTATCAATAAAACTTCATGTCAAATGGGCTCATAGCATCAATGTATACACAGTAGTTTCATGTGGCTTGTGTAGAAGACAAATGGCCTGTGTATGATCTCGCTACACAGGCCACATTGGCCTGTGTGCCTAAAAAGTTTTCGGCAACACTGCCAGTGTTGCCGAAATGACATCGGCACATCTGCTTTTGCCAATGTAGAATCGTAATGGCTGATGTAAACTCTTCAGACATCGGCCACAATGGCCGGCCATTACCATAGCTTTCCAACAGTGAAAGAATTTTTCAGATAGCCCAATTAGAAGCAAATTTATGGCCATGTAACTATTTTTCAACGAATTTAAATATTTCTCAATACATTTGGCAGTTATCATTAAAAAACATAAGTATTTATCAATATAAATTAGTATGAAATCCTTTTATAAGGCATCAATGTATACACGCTGGTTTCATGTGGCCTGTGTAGAAGTCAAATGGCCTGTGTAAGGTCTAACTACACAGGCCACATTGGCCTGTGTGCAAAAAACGTTTTCGGCAACACTGCAAGTGCAAGCGCCTAGGGTGGTTTTACAATAGCGGTAGTGAAATAATTATGACCCCTGCTTTACACAGACACCTTTATAGTAACATTTTATCCCAGTAACAATAATTTTCACTACTGCCCCTACTGTCCAACGAGGCACACAATTAAGGAGTCTAATAACCACATTGATACAACGGTGTGTAGGTTTTATCAGCGATGGGGGCACAATATGAGATAGGGCGAGGGGGGAGCACATTAAGATTACTATTAATAACGTGGATAAAAAATCCTTTTAACTGTATCCTGTAAGTACAACTACAGCAGATATATCAAGCAGACTGGGATGCCTGCATGTTTAGGCCTAAAAAAAAAAAGTTGTGTTCCGGTATCCCGACCGACCCTAAGTTTTAGGGGCCGACCCTAATTTTTTTGGAATTTTTTTTAATTTTTGGCGTTTTTACTACTAAAATTGACTTTTTTGACCAAAAAAAAATTGTCAAAAAATAAAAAATCCGACCCACCGACCCTGTTTATTTTTTGGCCATGTTACCGGAACACCACTTTCTTTTTTTTTTAGGCCTTTATATAATAGAGAGATACAGAGCGCCATGCATGACTTGATCTTGGTTTTTACCACCATTCAAATACACTATCTGAAAAAATCTTTCACTTTGGGAAAGCTGAGATCATTGCCGGCCATTGTGGCTGATCTCCAAGAGCCTCACATCGGCCATTAAGATTCTACACCGGCAAAAGCTGATGTGCCGATGTCATTTTGGCAACACTGCCTCCAGGAGGGGAGTAGGTCACGGGGCTGATATACACAGCTGTATGGAGGAAAATCTGAGTTAATCATAAAGTAGCATTACAAAGTGTAGATCTAGCCAGCATAAAGCAACAAAAATTATCATAATTCCCCTACATGTTTTGAGCGATGAGTGCTCATTTTTGAGTCACTTTTAATACCTACAAAAGTTGTATAGATTTACATATTTTGGAAAATCAGCAACAGCAGGCTATGATTATAAAGTTCATGGATTGAGGCTGGGATCCATGGTAGGGTTGAAAACGAGTGTACACATGACGCATAGGTCACATTGTGCCTTTTCTTTCTTTTTTTTAAACCAAATTATCTAAGTTTTGTTTACCCCCCCCCCCCCCTCACCCAACGCACACTCACACTGCACATTGAACATGTTGAATGGTGTTCATATATGCTTCATACTCCTACGTCTATTTAAATATCCGATTGATTTTATTAGTGGTTATTAGGTTATGTAAATTTGAAACTGTTTATTTGACTAATTATGATTTCCAATACATCTTGGTATGCGATGTGGCACACCCATTTCTAAAAGTTTGTAACGATGTGCCACACCCCCTTTGAAAGCCCTTTGAAAGGTGTAACACACTAAGTCTGAGATTGAATGTCTGTTAACTTAAAGTGTTGTAGCTAATAAACCTATACCGGTATGTGCCCACCCTTCCATAATATTCGAGGCATATGAATGATTTATACTGGTGGTCAGTGGTACTTGAGTAACTAAGTCTAAGTCTAAGACAGTGCACTTTAATACTAGATATTAAAAATAATCATTGATTCTTTTGCAATTCATTGTCATTGAGAATACACTCTCCTCCAAGAAACAAGTTCAGTCTCTCTTGAAAATACACTTTGGATTCACATGTGTGCATCCTGTGTTATTGGCAAGATATAAGTATGACTCACTGTGGGTGACCCTATATGACTGTTCAGGCTTGCATATGTCACCAACGACGATATCTAGGGGCCTGATCGCTTTTATAGTACGTCAGTACAGCTGCAGTGTAACTGTAAGGCCAGAACCTGACCAACAAACAAGCTCTGTTTCTAACCAGTTTGCATTGTAACAGAATTCCCACAATCACACAAATGACCTTACCTCTAGTTTGACTTGTCCCTGCTTCCGAAATAGCTTTAGGCCAACTTAAATCCCACCAAAATATGGAAAACTATGCCATGAACGCGTAGCAAGTCCCAAAGTTGACAAGCACCTGTGCACTGTATGATGACGTCATTTAAAACAGTGCTCGACCCTTTCGACCAATGAAATTACAGGAATTTCGGCGCTGCGAGTCCAAGTCAACAAGATGGCCGCGCCCTTCGTGCAGTATGTCGTCGTGAGAAGTGATCTTTTGCACGTTTTAAAATGGCCAACAGGAGCTTTGATAGCTCAAGCATGCCACGCGTGCTTGGCTGTGATTCATCTCTACCATGATGATCCAAATACAAAGGCCTACACCGCTGACTTGGACAATATGCACAAAGTTGTGTTGGAGGTAAGCTAATTACTTGTGATATCGCTCACTTTGTTTACCTTTTATATTCCGATATTTGGTCTGCTGCTTACCTATTTATTTGTGAGAGACATTGTCACAATATGTTGATTTTCCACCGAAATTCAGCAACAATCTGTGTTGACATGCTACATTTGAAAATGGTAAAGTGAGTAAGTTACCGATATGTTTAAAGATATTTTACAATATTAAAATATGAAGTAAAGTCTAATATCTTGGTGTCAGGAATGGCCGCCCGGACGTAGGGGTCGCCACTGGTAGGTGGGGAGGATTCAGACTCTTTAAGTACTAGAGAAAGGTATTATATTTCCAATATCTCAAAATATTTAGCAGTTACAGCTCTGTAACTTACATAACTCATAGTTGGGTAACTTCCCGTGATACAGTGAAAAGTTTTAATCCCTGTGCCTAGTAATTAGCTCAGAATAAGTCCAGAAAGATGCGCAGGGTACCAGTGTTGCTGGGCGCCCATAGCCATACCAGGGGTGGGCATATCCAAACACGGTGGAGCCAATACAAGACTAGTTGTAGCCAAGACAAGTATCGGCAGGACGTGCAAAAAAAAGCACCTTTCTCATGGGCATTTTTTTTACAGCGCCGCGGCTGATGTGCCCTCAACCCTCCCCCCACAAGACAATTCTGGAAGTCCACACTTAAAATGGTGTGTTCTGGTGCATTTTGGCACAATTTTTTTTTCCCCCATTCTGTAATTGTCTTCTTTATATTGGGACTGGAACATTATTTTTAGAGGGATTCGAAAGGGTTTGGAAAATTTTGAAAATCTTTACCTAAAATGGTGCAATCTGATGCATTTTGGCACATATATATATTTAATTATTATGGCTTAGATCTGTATTCATCTTCTACTATTGGGGGTGGAAATTATTTTAGGAGGGACAGATTAATGGAAGAAAAATTTGATCGATGATACCGGATATGGACCTGACAAAAAGAAAACCACAAATATATGGTTGGAAAGAGCTAAGCTTAACATGGTCTTTGGGCTACAGAAAGCCCCAGAGCTTGATGACACAAAGAACCAAGTTTGGGATCAGAACTGATCAGAAAGGGTCAGGTTTGGGCAACATGAAGAGCCACCAAGTTTGGGAATAGGGAAGGGTCAAGTTTTGGCACCCAGGTTTTGGCACTAGAAGGGTTAGGTTTGACTCTCAGAAAATTAGGGGTTCTCTCTCGCCTTTCTTTCACCCTTTTTTTGATTTTCAAGGGGCAGGGCCTATGTTACCCCCCTCCCAATAAATGTGCCACTGGACAATTTTTAACAAGAGATTGCCCTAGAAGGGGCATACTCCACCAATGAAGACCTAGCAAGGGTCTAGTTTTCATTAAAATGCCCTTGTTTTCAACAAAATGGCCTAAATCTCAAGAAATTACCACAATGAACATGCTTATTTCAGATTTTAAAATTGGAAATTTTTTAAATATTGAAGTCAAAATAATGTATTTTAGGGAGTGCTCATTTTTTAACAACAGGGGGGGGGTGGTGGATTTGGGGGGGGGGGGTAAAAAATTTGGACCCCTTGACCGGGGGGGGGGTAAAAAATGTAGACCCCTCTTGGGGGGGGGGTGAAAAAAATTCAACCTGTTTTGAGGGAAAAAGCCCGCGTGTTACTATGCTACAAAGGGGCGCGAACGCGCGCGATTTTCGGCCTGCCGGGGGGGGGGTAAAAAATTTCGACCCCTCTAGCGGGGGGGGGTGAAAAAATTTTGCGCGCTCCGCGCGAAATCTCACCGCCCCCCCCCTGTTGTTAAAAAATGAGCACTCCCTTAGTGCAAATAAAAAAGGTATTCTAACTTTGGTTCTAGTTGGACGATTTACAAAATTCTTTCAGTTTTGGAAAGCTTGAGTTCAGGAGGGTATTGTCGCCAATTTCAAGGCCAGTGTCGCCACTTTTTGGCGACATGGCGACAGCTGCCCACCCCTGCATACTGAAGCATGGTAGCAGAGAGCACAGGGTGCCTTGTTATGCATCACCTTTAATGGCGGCCAATTCGCCGGTCCAAGTTGTAAACAGTGAGGTAAATAGTCTTATATCTAAGTAAATAACATCAATCCATTTATATCATTATATTAAACAGGTACGGATGTTATATATGTACTATATCTTATAACTTTTCCAGACTTATTCGACCTCTTAAAACTAAATGCAGCATTTTACTGAAGTTGACAGCAGCCTCCCGTGCGTGTAGTCACTTTAGTCTTTACCAGGGCCGACGCTCCGACAGTAAGAAATAGTGACAATAGTGAATAATCATCTCACTAGATGGCATTTAATGGAATGTCCACCTGGTGGAATATCATAGGGCATGCGCACATACACCATAACAATGGCGCTGGATTTAAGAAGTCACAGAGTTGTGGATTCATCTCAGAAATTGGCCTTACTGTGATAGCATTGGTAGGTTGGTAGGGCCGAAAACGCCGCCATGTTGATGTAGGTGCGCTGCAATCACACCGGAAGCAGAGGCACCGCCATCTTTAGGTGGGGCATTTTGACACACTGAGGTGTTACTTTTTGCTTGTTGGTATAAGTGTGAAGACACCTGCAACATGCCCCTCCTTTCAATGGCGGCCATTGTAGCCGGATGCGTTTTTTACAGAAACGCATTTTCGGCTACACGAATGTTAACAGGGCTGCCAAGTAGTACGCTTTTGGCGTACTAGTACGCTTTTTGGACTCATTTTGAGCCAGAATACGCTTTTGCATTTTGAGTACGATTTAGTACGCTTTTGAGGTATGCAGTACGCTTTTTGGCTCTTATTGGCTCTTATTTCATATATATTGAGTACACATCTTAGTCCTAGATAATTCTCGCTTTATTATATAGAACCCAATGGTGAAATTTGTTTGGGCCCCCCTGTTTGAGCTATAGTAATGCGCTGGCTTTTGGGCTAAAAAGGGGTGCAATTTTTTTTGGTCCACCCTCAAGAGGGGTCCAAACTTTTTTGGTTTCCCCTCCCCAGGGGTAGATGCTAACGCCGGGAGCTAATAGCCCATAATTTTGGGTCCGGGCCCGTAGTTTTCTTGAGAATTGCCTTCCTATGGGCCCGGGTGGCCCACAGGAAATTTTGCAAGATATTTGATAGGAACATTCCTGATGCATATAGTCATGTAGTATGTCGTTGGAAAGAGAAAAAATGTGAGCAAATGAGGCGATTTGGTCTCATTTTAACATAGATAACCCAGGAATATATATGATTTTCCCTTTGAAAAGAGCAAAATATATTCCTTAGCCCACAGCTTAAGGTCCGGGCCCATAGATATTTGGAGCTACGGGCCTGGGTGGCCCACAGTTAAGAAAGTTAGTATCTACCCCTGCCCCTGCCCCCCCCCCCCAATCCAGCAACCCCCTCCCATCATGGAACAAACAAATTATAATGTTTTTATTAATGTTATATTAATGCAGGGACCCTAAATCAAAAGTATGCTTTTAGTACGCTTTTGGGGGAAGGGAGTACGCTAAATACGCTTTTCAGGCAAAAAATGACCCAAAAAATACGATTTTGGAAGTTTTGAGGTTGGCAGCTCTGCATGTACTATGATGTAGTGGTAGGCACTTATCTGGCATAGCATCTGGCTTAGACAATATGCGGGAATGAGGTAGGCATAGACAAAGATACCCAAAAATGAGCAGGACACATGCTGCACACCATTATAATGTAAGGTGGTTAGGCAACTCAGTACCCAAACTTAAAGCTGCGCTGGACTAACTGTACAAATTCCGGTATATACTGGTATAAAATGCCCGGGGGGGGGGGCACTTGGTATATTTTGTATACATACGCGTGCGGCTTGGAAGGGTACTTTTTGAGGAAAATCCCTCTCGCCAAGGGTCTGTTTTTCACTAAAATCCCCCTCACCAAGGGTCATCTTCCGTAAATTTAACAAAATCCCCCCAAAGAGGGTAGTTTTGACCAAAGTTCCCTCACAACATGGGTCACTTCTGACCAAAATCTCCTTCACCAAGGGTATTAATAGGGTTGTCAAAGGGTCAGCCGCACACCCGTGTCAAAAAAAATCGAGTGCCCCCTCCGGGGTAAATGCCACAGATGCGGTGGTATTTTTTTACCTGGATCATCAGTGGATGGCACTAACATGGTCTATAATACATACATGTCGCTGCCACTATTAACACTTGGCTGCATCTCTTAGTTCCAGTGATACTATCGTAATTTACGTAAGAGGTAACTTTCCTAGTTCAAAACTTCTACCCCTGAACCCAGAGATATTTATAGGGAGTGATCATTATTTTATCAACGGGGGGCGGGGGGCAAAAGAAATTGGACCCCTTGACCGGCCGGGGTCAAGAAATTGTAACCTGTTTTGGGTCAAAAAGCCAGCGTGTTACTATGCTTTAAAGGGCCCTCGAATGCGCCGATTTTCGACCCGTAAGGGGGGGGGGGTGACCCGTTGACCCGGGGGGGGGGGGTGAAAACATTTGTGTGCTCCGCGCAACCGCCCCCCCCCCCCCCTGTTGTTAAAAAATGATCACTCCCTGCAATGGTTCAGAAATGAGATGCCCTATTAAAGCTATTTTCAATGCTAATTAAAAAGGGATAACAACATGGGGGGCTGAGATTTTGAGGGCTATTAGCGGCCCTTTGTAACATATAAATGCACAGGCTTTTTCGGTCAAAACGGGAGATTTTTTTTCCCCTTCCTCCAAGAGGGGTCCAAATATTTTACCAACCCCCCCCCCCCCCGACCCGATCAAGGGGTCCAAATTTGTCACCACCCGCCCCTCCCTTATTTCTGGCAACAGTTGTTTTGCTGCTATGGAGAATGTAAAGTGTCTGAAATTTACTACATGTATATAATGTAGGCTAAATTTAGAAAAAGTCACACCAGGGAGGTAGCTCCATATTGTTAGTTTTTAACAACACTGACTCAGACTTATAACGTTCTCTTTTCTACTATTACAGGCTAAGGACGAGCAAAGTCTACGAGACCTGTCGGTGACTCTCACGGAGAACAACATCGACCACAAGTTGTGGATGGAACAACCAGAAGACATCCCCACCTGTGTGGCCAGCAAGCCCTACCCCAAGGACCAAATACAAAAACTGTTCAAGAAGTTCAAACTCTTCAAATAAAACACTTTTAGTAACTATGCCAACGCGAGGACTGATGCACTAAGTATGTGATATTATGAAAATAAATATTTATGAGAAATTGTTCTCCTGTATTTAGTTTGTGAGTTAGCATGTACCGGTATATGAAATAAGCGAGATGTCCGAGTAGGCTAGAAGTGTGTATGTTTCTGGTAAACCGACTCTATCTAGCCAAAGAAGGGCAGATCTTAATATAAGATTAATCGAGTACTTACCATTTATATAAGTATGAAGATTAATCGTTGTTCTTCGAGTGACAGACAAACATATCTGTTTAGTACACAGGAGAGGTAGCACTTCCGGTTCCGGTCAGATTAGCGCCCACATGCAGTGAATCTTTTGCTGAAAATAAAACATCTGGAAATAGTACACAGTAGTGCTCTTTTTACTTAGTCTAAATAGCACCCTCATGAGTAGGTGAGAGATTATACCGCTAGTAGTAATCTTCTTCATCCTGGGGATGGATGGGTGGGCCTGTGTACTAAACAGATATGTTTGTCTGTCACTCGAAGAACAACGATTAATCTTCATACTTATATAAATGGTAAGTACTCGATTAATCTTATATTCTTCTTTGCGACAGTCAAACATTCTGTTTACACAGGAGACTTCAAAGTTCAGCTAGATTCACTGCTTATTTCCCATAATGTTACTCTCCCATAAAGGACTGTAACTTCTCATATAGGATAACAGAAAATAGATACTTTATTTCACCTGAAGGTGATGTTCTATTGCCTTGTGATATGGTTTTGACTAGGTTGCATGACATTTTGCTATATAGCAAAGAAGGCATAACTGCCATACAGTTCACCACAGCTGTGGCAGTGTAATTGTCCATCATAGAAAAAGTTTTATCACATACAGATACTGCTGCCTCTAGTAAGGCTTATGACTATGATCAGCCAATAGAGTTCATACAAACTATCGTTACGGCAAAAGGGCCAAAATTCTCCCCTTTTGAGGTGTGTCTTTTCCCCCAAAAAGGCTCTGAAAATTTTGTTCCCAGCTACTCGATAGAGTCCTCCAGGAGGATCCTGGCTAGCTTCTTGGGAGGCTTGGGGTTCTCGATAGGCTTGTTGTAGTGCTTAGCCATGGTCTTGGCACCTTTCCAAGACCCATGTCTAAGCAAAACAGCAGTCGATACACCGAGTCTCCCTCCCGCAGAGGTGCTGGCACCCCTGGTGGAGTGAGCTCGGTATACCCTGGTGTCCACCCCAGCTGCGGAAAACACCGCAAGGACCCATCTCTTTGATGAGTCCTGCCCAATCTCGCCAAATGGCTTGCGGAAGGACAAGAAGAGCGAGTGTTTCCTTCGCCCTTCCTTGTCCAACCTGACTGGCTCCGTGACCCGCACGTAACGTTTCAGGGCACAGACGACGCACAGAGTCTCCTCCTCGTGGAACGGTTCCAGGACCAGTTCTTTGAGGGGTTCCCCCGTACGCGCTGTTTTCATCAGACCCTTCAGAACGAAACGCGCAGACCCCGAATCCAGCCAAGTCAGATTGCGGAGATCAAGCGCTGGGATGACCTGGCCTCTTTGGCCCGACACCAGCAGAATCAGCATCGTTAGCTTGAACCCCAAGAACTGGGTGGACAAGCCTTCAAGCACCCCAACGCTGGAACATGCTGAACACCAGCCTAATATCCCAGAACTTGTTATATCTGGGAGAAGGAGGATTCCTTCTATAGGCGGTGCGGACGGCCCTGCACACCCAATACTGGGTGCCCATGGTCTTCCCGTTGTCAAGGTTTTTCACTAAAACCTACAACGCACATCTGGCAGCGTTAACAGTGCCAAAAGCCCTGCCCTTTTCCGAAAGCAAGCGGTGGAAACGACAAACCTCCAAAGTCGTGGTTGACAGCTGCAACGTGTACGTCATGATTGACAGCTGCAACGTGTACAACGTGGTTGACAGCTGCAACGTGTCGGCATGTTTGACAGCTGCAAGGTCTATGACATGTTTAACAGCTGCAACATCTACATCGATATAGACAGATGCAACATCCTGGTTGACGGCTGCAACATCTAAGACGTGATTGACAGCTGCAACGTCTAAGACGTGATTGACAGCTGCAACGTGTACGACGTGATTGACAGCTGACGTGTTTACAATATAAATGTCATCTGCAACGTCTACTACTTGATTGACATCACATGTTTGCCGGCGGATTGACAGCTGCAACGTCTAGGACGTTATTGACAGATGCAATGTCTACAACATGGTTGACATCTGCAACATCTTCTAAGTGATTGACAGCTGCAACGTGTACAACATGATTGGCAGCTGCAACGTGTACGATGTGATTGACACCTGCATCATGTATGACGTGATTGACCGCTGCAACGTGTACGACATGTTTGACAGCTGCAAGGTCTACGTGTTTGACAGCTGCAACGTGTACGACGTGATTGACAGCTGTAATATCTACGCCATAGAATGTCGTCTGCAATATCTACAACATGATTGACAGCTTCAATGTCTGCCACGTAATTTACAGCTGTAGCGTTTACAACATGAGAGAGAGCTGCATCATCAACAAATGTGATTCACAGCTGCTATATTTACCACGTGATTGACATCTGCAACATGTGCGACTTACAGCTGCAACGTCTACAACATGATTGGCAGTTGCAATAGCTACTACCTGAGTGACACCTATATCATCTACAACATAATTGACAGCTGCAACTTGCTTGACAGCTGCAAATGTCTTTATCGTGAGTGATAGCGGTAAAGTCTTCAACATGATTGGCAGCTGCAACGTCTATGACGTGATTGACAGCTGCAATGTCTACAATGTAATTGACACCTGCAACATCTGCGACTTGCTTGACAGGTGCAAACGTCTACTTCATGAATGACAGCGGCAACGTCTACAACATGATTGACAGCTGCAACTGAATGGTACCCCAAAACAAAGAGGTACAAAACCCTAACCAGGTAAAGTGCACTCAAGTATCCACAACTCTTAAGTGATCCAAAATTGTGGGTCTTTTCGGAAACTAGTCCAAACCAAAAACAAAAGCGGACAGCGGCTGCGTCTGTGACGTGGATGAGGGCTTAGACAATTGGATACTTAAGAGTATATTGTCAACTGTAACATCTACGACGTGATGGGCAGCTGCAACGTCTACGACCTGATTGCCAGCTGCAACGTCTACGACCTGATTGTCAGCTGCAACGTCTACAACCTGATGGCCAGCTGCAACGTCTACGGCCTGATTGTCAGCTGCAACGTCTAAGACGTGATTGACAGCTGCACCTTCTACGACGTGATTGTCAGCGGCAACATCTACGACGTGATTGACAGCTGCAACGTCTACGACGATTTGACATGCAATCGTCTATGACGTGATTGACAGCTGCTATGTCTACACCATGATTGACAGCTGTAACGTCTACGACGTGATTGACAGCTGCAAATTCTACAACATAATTTACATCTGCAACGTCTACGACGTGATTGACAGCTGCAAAGTCTACAACGTGAATGACAGCTGCAACGTCTACGACGTGATTGACAGCTGCAACGTCTACGACTTGAAAGACAGCTGCAACGTCTACGACGTGATTGACAGCTGCAACGTCTACGACTTGAAAGACAGCTGCAACGTCTACGACGTGATTGACAGCTGCAACGTCTATGACTTGAAAGACAGCTGCAACGTCTATGACCTTATTGACAGCTGCAACGTCTACAGCGTGATTGGCAGCTGCAACGTCTACAACGTGATTGACAGCTGCAACGTCTACAACGTGATTGACAGCTGCAACGTCTACAACGTGCGCACCAGCGGCTACAGCTCTCTTGAGCGCCAGCAACTATGTATTTTATGTGAGCTCCAGCGGCTACGCCTCAGACGTGAGCGCCAGCAGCTACATCTGCGAAGTCCTAGAAGAACATAGTCTTAATGTGCGCCAGCTGATATCGAGGCCAGCATCTATGCCTCCAACATGAGCGCCAGCAGCTATGTCTGCGACATCCCTAACATAGACTGGATGTGCGCCAGCTAGTATCAAGCGTCAGTGGCTAGATCTAGGGCATGATTGGCATCAACAATAACGCCATCAATGTGAGCATCATTAACGTGAGACCATTAATGTGAGCAACAGCTGCCACATCTGGGATGCGAGCAACATCGCCTGCTTCTGGGACGCGAGCGCCAGCGGCCACGTCTGGGATGCGAGCTGCTATGTCTACTACATGATTGACAGCTGCAACGTCTACGACGTGATTGACAGCTGCAAAGTCTACAACTTGATTGACAGCTGCAACGCTTACAACGTGATTGACTGCTGCAAAGCCTACAATGTGATTGACATCTGCAACGTCTACAACGTGAGTGACAGCTTCAACGTCTACGACGTAATGGACAGCTGCAGCATCTACGACGTGTTTAACCGCTGCAACGTCTACGATGTGAGAGCCAGCTGCAACATCTACAACGTGATTGACAGCTGCAACATCTACAACGTGATTGACAGCTGCAACGTTTACGACGTGATTGACATCTGCAACGTTTACAACCTGATTGACATCTGCAACGTCTACGACGTGATTGGCAGCTGCAACGTCTACGACGTGAAAGACAGCTGCAACGTCTATGACCTTATTGACAGCTGCAACGTCTTCAACGTGATTGGCAGCTGCAAGTTCTACAACGTGATTGACAGCTGCAACGTCTACAACGTGATTGACAGCTGCAACGTCTACAACGTGCGCACCAGCGGCTACAACTCTCTTGAGCGACAGCGGCTATGTCTGCGACATCCCTAATATAGACTGAATGTGCGCCAGCTAGTATCAAGCGTCAGCAGCTAGGTCTAGGGCATGATTGGCATCAACAAGAATGCCATCAATGTGAGCATCATTAACGTGAGACCATTAATGTGATCAACATCGCCTACGTCTGGGATGCGAGCAACATCGCCTACGTCAGGGATGCGAGCGCCAACGTCCACGTCTGGGACGCGAGCGCCAGCGGTCACCTCTGGAACGAGAGCGCCAGCGGCCACATCTGGGACGCGAGCGCCAGTGGCCACGTCTGGGACGTTAGCGCCAGCGTCCACGTCTGCGACGCGAGCGTCTCCTACATGAGGATCAGCTGCAACGTCTACGCCGTGATTGACAGCTGCAACGTCTACGCCGTGATTGATAGCAGCAACGTTTATGCCGTGATTGACAGCTACAACATCTATGACGTGATTGACAGCATCAACGTCTATGACGTGATTGACAGCGACAACATCTATGACGTGATTGACAGCCGCAACGTCTATGATGTGATTGACAGAATCAACGTCTAGGACAAGATTGACAGCTGCCACGTCTACGCCGTGATTGACAGAGGCAACGTCTATGACGTGACTGTCAGCGACGTCTGTGACGTGAAACCCAAGGAATTTTTGGGCATAAGGTGTGGGTCTTTTTGGAAACTAGTCCAAACCCAAGGTACCTTCACATGAGTTAAGTCATCTTGATGTTCAAATCAAAGAGACATGTGTGCTAATAGTGTTTTAAGGTGGGGATTAAAACACAAGGCCAAAGAAATTTTCGGCATAAGGTATAGGTATTTTGTGTTACCAGTCACAAACCCTAAGCACATAAATGAGACCCTATAAAAGGTGGACCAGTTAAGTCTCTTTGTGTTTTCATTTCACAACAACACAAACTTCTTAAATGCCTAACTCAGGGAATTTTTCGGCATAAGGTATGGGTAAACTTGTGTATTCAACACAAGCACTCAGTGTGGATCTGTATCAACACAACTGAGTTATTTAATGCCTCAAAGAAATTTTGGGCATAAGGTATATGTCTTGGTAAGGACTGGTCCAAACATGTACAAAGTACAACAAGACACACCTGACACTGACTTGACAGTTCACCTCACTCAAATCTGTATGAGTGGAGAACAACCTCAAATGTCATTCTTCTATAACTGAGTTATAAGAGAATAACTGAGGTGTCAACTACAAAGTAGCAAGCAAAGCTTTAAGTGTCTTGACTTCAACCAATATCTAGAGTCTGCCAAGCTGTTATGACAGGTAGTAGTTGATATTATTCTGTCTTTGACCATGCATAAGACAGTGGTAAGTCCTTCCTGGTTCTTTATTTTAAAAGTGTATTCACTAATAAAACAGAGATCTACAGTGTATAACAGGATAAATTTCTATCTCTGCAGATATGAGTTTATCCCATCACAATTTTATTCCTTATGAAGGCTCGTTTCGCTATTGAAACATTCCTCAATAAATGAGGCAGCAGTACTGCACTATGAGCCAACATAACAAATAAAAAGCCAACATAAATCAGTGACTCAGTCAGAAATCCAAGATGGATGACTGGTCTTGCTGAATCATGCCAGCCCCTAGCAGCAACTAAGCTCTACACTATCTAAACTCCAATTTTTCACTTTAATTGGATGACAAAATCCATATTATTGTGAAAACTGAACTATAATTGCACATTTGAGAATTTTCACATTCATTTGGATGACCATTCATCCTGATTACCAAAATCCCCAAATATCACCCACCGGCGGATTTTCTGTCACATTTTCCTCCAAATTGCGGCAACCTAAAGAAATACATCAAATACTATCCTCAAATGTGCAAATATGTTACAAATATAAGAGATATTAAGGTTTTTACCTGTTTAATCCTCCTGTTTTGTGGTGTATTTGTTGCTGCTAGTGGGCACAGGTCTTTCCTCCTCGGATTCCGCGCTCAAATCTGCCCGGAACCGGAAGTGCTACCTCTCCTGTGTAAACAGAATGTTTGACTGTCGCAAAGAAGAATTTTTATTTACATTTTTAGCCAGAAAATGTTCAAATGTAAAAAGAAAAGTATCCGAGCATGTTACCTGAAGCGCACATGTCTCTAGGCCTCCACACTACTCTTGACTCGAATCAATACAATCGGTACAATGTATGTAGGGTGATTGTCCGTGTTTTAACACCTAGATTTCTTTTGCTGATTATAATCATGAAAGTAAAAACTGTCATCTGAGGATTTTCCGCTTGAAACTATTCATAAGCAAATTTCCGATAAAACACTGAAAGATATTAATGTCAAGGCAATATGTTTATTCCTCAGTTATCATATTAATCTCATAGCATGTTTCTTGGTGATGTAGAGCCTGTAGGCCCCTACCATTATGTTGTACGTGTACATGACATCTGTTTATCTCATGAGATGCATTGAATACAAATTTACTCCAGTGCTGTACGTTTGCAATTCTAGCAATTGTTATCACACTCTAATAGAAAGTAAATGTCCATCACATTCAAACTGATGTATGCCTTAAATCTCTTAAGTATAATAACTACTACCATTTATTGCAATTCTACCTACAGGTGGCCTTTATCATTAACTGTCCTAATACCAAGGCTCATAAAGACGGAGACATTGTTTATATTCTATCTTAAAATGATCGTCCAAGGCTTTAGTACTCGCAGATTTGACACATTATATCAAATGACTCCTTCAAGAGCACAGTGCATTCACATCTAATTCTCTTGGTGAACAATATGATAGCATTTGGTTGTTGACTTGTCCTCGAGTCAATATCTAGGCCTCTCCACACCATCTCACAGAGGCATTCCTTCAAGCATAATCTTTTTCGCAATCGCTACTAAAATGTAGTCCGATTCACTTAAATGCGCAAGTTTGTGGCAATGTACCAGAGATGCATGCCGTTTGCGATAAAGCCGACAAGGTTGGTGAGTGAGCTGAGGCCATGCCAGCGCATGAAGCGGTTGTGGTGCTGCGCGAACTCTGGGTGCTGGGTCTTGTCGGGGTAGTGGAGGCCCACCTGCATGCCGGTGCCGATCTGCTGCTCCACCTGGTACATGTCCCACATGACACGCACGTTCTGCGGCGTCACCACGTACACACTCACCAGAGACGACAGCAACGCTGCACCCAGCGCCATCAACTGGGCAAGGACAAGAGCCGTTTTAGTAATTTCATAGGGTTTCGTGTTGTGGAGTGCATTTGTTTAAACACTTACCGGTATATTTAAGGTTTGAGTGCTAGTCAAGCACGAAAAAAATGCCTGATATTTAATAATATGCTAGGTTTAAGATGTATACTACAGTTCTAAATTCACCATAATCAAATGTTCTAATAGACTAACATGGTTCTCCTAACTTAGGGTGGTGGCTTATATGCGGGTTAGGCTTTATACACAAGGTTTTACAGCAACCAGAAGCATGTTACCTGTGTTTTCTCGGCGGGTCCCCAGGAGCCGCGAGGGTGCATGAAGAGGAAGGTGGACAGACTGAGGGAGTTCATGGCCACACCAAAGTTAAAGTAGGCCGGGAACATGTAGGACTGCAGCTGGCCGAACAGGTGCCGCGGCAAGGTGCGGAACATGATGATACCTGCCGCATCAAGAAACAACATGGACATGGATGAAATAGTACCACATGCAAACACTGAAAGTCGTGAGAAAATATTCTACCATTGTATATGCACTTTAATTAACCCTAGTGGAATATGGGTGGCATCAAAACTCATATTTCACATTACGAAATTCATGAACTGATGAATATAAATATATAGATATAAAATTAACAACACTGTCAACAGTAATGTCAATCAAACTATTTTCTTTGACCACTATACTTTCAAAATATATGCGTTCATGTTCACAAATTGAAAGAAGAAAACAACGTTCTTGCTAACTTCTGCATGGATAATAATCACATGGTTAAATGTAAGTCGACGTATCAACAGCTGTAATACAGTATGCGCCAGATGTGTCGGACTAGGCTAAATGTAGTTCTTGGTTATAGAAAATATATAATAAAATAAACCCACCTCCAACAAAGGTGACCCAGCACTGGGTACCGAAGTGGGCGGCGAGGGGCCCTATGTGGAGCATGGTGACGAAGGGGCATGACTTAGCGGCCACGTCGGCCGTCCTGTACAGGCCGCACCCCACCAGGGCCGTACCCACTGCCGCCACACCGTGGGTGACCGGGGAGCTGCACACAGACAACATCAATATGTAACAAGGAAGTACGTCTACAATCAACACAGCTTTACCTGCTTACTTATGGTGCACACTCGGCACTAGTTTCACATGGTATTCACATGATCTAGTATTGAAGTAGTAATAACGCAAACAGGTTCAGGAAGTTTAACTATACATGGCAAGGGAGTAGCACATACATGATTACATCAGGGCCCCTGATTTATATTCTGTTTAACCCTTTCAGGACTGCATCATACATTATGAGCTATTATGCCCTTTTGTCGTTATGACAGTCACAAGGTTACTTGCTACATTATTCATCCATCATGCCGACCCTTCTGGAATGTATTCATCCCATAGAACCGGTATGATGCCCTGAGACTCAGATAGTTACTTGCCAGAGGTGCATTCATGCATCATGACAATAATGGACATATCACATGATTGGATAAAGCAGTATGCGACCCTCAGTGATGGCCCTTCGACACGGCGACATGGACCTTATTTGGCTTTAGTGACATGGGACATGAGGAAAAAATAGATGACATGGGACATGAGGAAAAAATAGATAGTGACATGGGACATTGGGAATTTCTTAAGATCGATATGGCGACATGAGGATTTAATCGACACGGGACATGTCACATGGGGACACCCCCATCAAGGGCCCCTCAGTGGGCTAGCTATGGTACATATATTAAACTAGGTATAGGCTATAATATATGTGCATTTCAAGTCCCGGGTTTCAAGTCTTATTACAGAGTACATGTACCACCTTTGATAATTAATTTAGTGTTGGTAGTCATGTACCCCAATGTACTGTACATGTGCTATTTATGGCATTGCTATACCAATGCCTACTTACATGACTGCATTTCCAGCTCCTCTCTCTGTGTCCTCCTTGAGTTTCTTCTCCCAATTTGATGTGACTTTGGCATCAGACATCTTGGAAGGTTAGAGTGGGTCTCAGGTAAACAATAGGACACTGTGTACCACCTAGATGTACAATGAGGAGTCCCGGTGTGAGATAACAGAAGGTCAGTCAGGGTTCTGTCAGCTACTAGTCCCTCACGTGGCTACCAAATGCCACAACACTTGTAACAGGGACCCTCATTGGTTCAGGTGTGGTATTGACCAACCACAGGCAGGTTTACAGCAGGCGTTAGGTAGAGGTTGTTTTGTAAGTTGTTGGTCTGTGACACCAGCAGGTGGCAGCAGAGAGAGGGGGCGGGGTGCTTCTGGTATCTGGCACACGGTGGCAGGACGGAGCTGCTGGGTTGGGGTTCCTGGGTTGGGCGGATAGAGCGGGCACGCAGGACCGGGGAAACCAAATAGTCTAGTGAATTAAGGGAACTAATTGGCATTATACTTACTGGATAAAAGTGCCAAATCTTTTTGACACATGGTTTAAACCAAGAACTTTCACTTTTTTCCTTGCTCCAAGTTTTTTTCCCCATGCTATCACTGTTTTTAAGGGAGTGCTCATTTTTAACAACAGGGGGGGGTGGTGAGATTTCGCGCGGAGCGCGCACATTTTTTTCACCCCCCCCCTCTAGAGGGGTCGAAATTTTTTACCCCCCCCCGGCAGGCCGAAAATCGCGCGCATTCGCGCCCCTTTGTAGCATAGTAACGCGCGGGCTTTTCTCCTCCAAACAGGTTGAATTTTTTTGCCCCCCCCCCAAGAGGGGTCTGAATTTTTTACCCCCCCCCCCCCCCCGGTCAAGGGGTCCAAATTTTTTACCCCCCCCCCCTAAATCCACCACCCCCCCCCCCTGTTGTTAAAAAATGAGCACTCCCTAAGACATTAAAAAAAAACAAAAAAAAAACACTCTCATCCCCACCATGCCCAACCATGACATCCCCACCCCCTCATGCACTTCCCCACCCCCTCACACCCCCACCCCTTACACCCCCACCCCTTACACCCCCACCCCTTACACCTCCACCTCCAACCCTCACACCTCCACCCCCTCACACCCCCACCCCTTACACCCCACCCCCACCCATTACACCTCCACCTCCACCCCACACACCTCCACCCCCACCCCCACACACCTCCACCCCCACCCCTCACACCTCCACCCCTCACACCTCCAACCCCACAAACCCCCACCCCCTCACACCTCCACCCCCACACACCTCCACCCCTCACACCTCCACCGCCACCCCACACACCTCCACCCCCACCCCCACACACCTCCACCCCCACCCCTCACACCTCCACCCCACCCCTCACACCTCCACCCCCACCCCCACAAACCCCCACCCCCTCACACCTCCACCCCCACACACCTCCACCCCTCACACCTCCACCGCCACCCCCTCACACCTCCACCTCCACCCCCTCACACCTCCACCCCCTCACACCTCCACCCCTCACACCTCCACCCCCTCACACCTCCACCCCCTCACACCTCCACCCCCTCACACCTCCACCCCCTCACACCTCCAGCCCCTCACACCTCCACCCCCTCACACCTCCACCCCTCACACCTCCACCCCCTCACACCTCCACCCCTCACACCTCCACCCCTCACATCCCCACCCCCTCACATCCCCACCCCCTCACACCTCCACCCCTCACACCTCCACCCCTCACACCTCCACCCCTCACACCTCCGCCCCTCACACCTCCACCCCTCACATCCCCACCCCCTCACATCCCCACCCCCTCATGCACTTCCCCACCCCCTCACATCCCCACCCCTCACATCCCCACCCCTTACACCCCCACCCCATACACCCCCACCCCTTACACCTCCCAGTTTTGGCCCAGTGCTGGGACACTTCAGGGCTATCATATTATTTCTGATGTTGGACCAACATCAACTCTATCTACACTTGTCCCATATTGGCTGTGATCTACACTAGGGGGATTCAATGTTGCCAGAAGAATTTCTTACAGGATGGCTCCTACTTTGCCATCATATCGGGTTATAAATGTGATCCCCAGTGTTCTCTACATCTTTAAAGGTCAGAGGAAGTTCATGGATGAAATTCAATATCTAAAAGTGCCATTTACTGCATGACAGCCATGGGAATTTGTCAACAGTAACTTGAAGACACCTCATGTGTGGGTAATGGAATTAGATAAGTCCTAAATGATAGTAATACAGTTTGTATTATTTCTAACCATTTTGGGATAGAGATCAAGATGGATTAAAAAGACAGAAATGTTTTTTTCTAAACTGATGATTCTTGAGAGTCATGTCTTAAGTATGCTTGCACATTCAATTATACACATAAAAGTAATATTGTTCAATATCAGTTATTGTTGCAGTGGTCCTATATGGAAAATTGTATGTTGGGGTGACATATGTATTACAAGGTTGGTCCGATGTCTAATTTCTAACCTTGGAATAATGTAAAAACATTTTGATGTTGGCCCAACATTGGGCCAACATGAAATCAATATCCCTTTATCCGAGCATGGGCCATTACTGGGCCAGCGGTCAAACCAGCGGTGGGCCAATATCAAAATACCACTATTGGCCCAATTTTAAGTGGTATATTGGCCCAATCATGGCCCAATGTACTCATGTTACCTGGGAAGTAGGTATATCTAAACCTCCCTATTGATACGATATGCAGACGTGTTCTATGATAAATTAAAAAAGAAGGCCATAGTATCGAGAGAACTGCACTGCAATACATCACAGTAGGAAAGATACATAATCATGACCCCAACCCTCACTCTCTCATTACAGTCCTCCATGCGCCACCACTCATACCTGATTACATGTACATAGCAAACACTTAAGAAATGTACTTGACATCAGGGCATTAAGGGCCACATACTGCTTTAATGCATCATGGCTTTCATCGCCATGATGCATGAATGCATCCCTTGTGTGTAAATCGCCAGGGCTGCATAAGGTTTACGCATCATAACGAATCCACAGGGTTCAGTCACTCCCATAAGGTCGCCAGGGTGAATGGATGCAGCCCTATAACGAGTAACTGCATCCACGCGTCATGACGACAAAGGGCATAACACATTAAAGCACGATGCGGCCCTTAAAGGGTACAGCACCATTCATGTGGCCGATACCTGGCTGTGATTGGTCAGCAGATCTCCTCCATGGTCTACTCACCTGTACCTACCTGAGCCTTCCTCCAGTAGACACAGACCTCCGGGGACGGGGACAGAGGCAGCGGTAGCAGTCCATACAGGTATGGTAGTATAGCTCATTAGTTACATAGGTCATTGTTAAACCCCAAATATTGCATATTGATTGTTAAACTTGATTGATAAAGCTAGTGAATCTAGTAATGAGTACTTCTCGATTTAGAAGCATGGAGCATCATGTCTTCATAAAAAAAAGACCAGGACGAATTTTACTTAAACAATTCCACGAAGTAGATTTATGAGATTCAAAGATATACTCTGATACCCTCTTCCACTACATTTTCCCCAATCCTGTTATCTGGCTATAAATATATCCAAGTTATTACATTACATTTTAATATATGGATCAGTATAATAATAGAGAAAATTGTAATTTAAGGGCGAAAAAGAAAGTAGACATCCGTTTTGTTGCTAATGATTTGATGAATATTAGATCACATTTTGATAGACCGAAGTCATCCATTTATTATGCTCCAACGAAGTAGGTCTATAACCAATTGAGACATGTTAGCTTCATAATTATAAAAGACCAGCGTATTACATTATATTATGCAAATCAGATAACAAAATATGAAAATTATGACGGATAGAATTATGTCTTAATCATAAATCAAGCCATTCAAACTCCGTAAAACTAAGCACTTGAGGTCTCTATTTGTCGGAAACACTCGTCGATACGGATTAATAAAGAGGTCTATATTAAGTCAAACTTGGGTGGGCAATGGGATTTTATATCATATTTGACTGTAGGCCAAGTCTCTGGGTGTTTAAGGTACATGGTGTGGTGGTGCCAGCAGGTCGCGGCTCATGGGGAGAGATTAAACTTGCTGTGTAGCACGAGTCAACCACGATACCAAGATCTTGTTTTAAAGGCCTACCTAGGTTTGATGATATACTGATATCTGAGTTTGGGGTCTGTCGTTATTGCACTTAACGCCTAGCATTCTATAAGTAACAAACTATAATGCAATAACGGATAGCGACATACCAAAGAACTTATATACGAAATACCTATGTTATCAGTTAGACTTTCAATTGTAACCGATCATTATCAATACAAAACGTTTACATGCCATTGTAGAGTAACGCCAGAATATATTTGTAGAGCAGAACTAGATGAGGTAAGGTATCCAATTGATATAGAATGGGCATTCACCTTTATACACTAGTGTATATTGTAATATAGATGTAGGATCTGAAGAGACAGGAAGGTGAAAAGCTGAACCACACTCCTACTACCTTCAGCGTAACTCGATACAGTTCTACTATATCCCTAAATAAATATATAACAGTGTGTCCATGTCATTGCAGAAATCTCATTCAACATATGAAACCGAGGAGAAAATCCCTAAATGAGTACTCAACATTGTGAGACTTATTTTGAAATTAGGATTTAGGTATAATATCTAAAGGCCTCTTGCCAAAACTTGAGACTACCGGGTGCATACACTCCATGGCACGCGCTAAGCCCAACAAGGCATAGCCAGAGAACTGACCACTTGAGAAACAGGGTATGTTGCAGAGTGGACAATGGGGGTCTTTCTGTGGTCAATACGCCACACTCCACTGCTAATGGACACCCGAGTATAGCAGAGTCAATATTTCTCACTGATATTATAGATTTTCCCATTTTTCTCATGTACATGGCAATAAAAGATTTAGTGGTGGGGCCCATTTGGTCTGGTAGGACTTATAACTTGTGTTACGTCATTCTGGTACAGCGAGAGCCCGTTGGTTTTATCGATGATATAATGGTAAACTAATGTTGCACCTGTGTGATGTACAGATTGTGGATCAATAGCAGCAATGGTTTCAGTACTCCATTGGTCTTTAAAACAATATACTACATTGGAGCACACATATATGATATCATGTGTGCCGGGGTCAAATGACATCAATTTTTGAGTTTTAGGCTCCCCTAGCAAAATAAGCTTGACATTTGAAAGTTTCTTAATGGAGAAATTCCAAGAATCTAGAGTCAATGCCATGATCTGTTATAGACATTGGGGGTGGCTACATTTTCCCACTGGTACATTTTAATCTGCACAATCTTTGTTCGTTAGAAAGAATATACCGATAGTGTTATTTACCAAAACTCATATAGATTTATATCAGAGTATTCTACATATTGTGTGTACCTACGTGGTTCATTTCTATAAGACATAAGTCCCAGTTGATATCATAGTCGATACAGAGATTAGAGACACTAATTTACCTGTTCAATAAGAACTATTTGTCACACCCTCTCAGTCATATATATATACGGCATATATACCCCTATTGTATTGGAAATGTGGACATATATGTCCACATTTCCAATACAACAGCGGTACATATGGGGCCTAACATGGCAATATATGCTCGTATTTACATATTGAATTATGCATGGTGAAGGAAATTCATTTGCAACTTGCGAATGACATCACAAAATTATAGACGCATGATATCAGAGGGGTTGTATTATGCTGTAGGCGTTCATACAATTTATATAATTTACCCACATGGGGATATTTTCAAGGACTCTGGATAATATTGGCTTTGCAGGTTGATTTTGGTTAAATGTTGAAACACCCTTGAAATAACGCTGAACGCTCTGAGACGTGGACTTGACTCGACTTGATATGAGATCGAATAAATTAAATAACTTTAGCACAACATTATTTGAAGAAATCCCCATTATATGTTAGCAATCATTTATAAATGCAATATCAAACTGCTAAAGGTGAAACTTCTAAGCCCTTAAAGCCCTGGGCTTTATGTTGAACCAACGTTGCATTATGAACATTGGATAGAATGACCATATGGATGAGTCTTGCTACCTCGGTTGAGACAATAATATCAAGGATTCCATACATATAAGTATATGCTTCTTGATAATAAGCCCACCCTTACGAGCTGGGGTTACGTAAACGGGGCCCTTTGCAGGCTTAATATTCTGCCAAACTTCTAAATCTATTCCTCTACTCAGAATGTACAACCGTTGCCATCAGGCATTGGCTGGTTCACTTGAAGACCATAACTCTATTGACCTCCCACCGTTCGGCCATAACCTCATAGACATTGCAGTACACCTGACAAACTGCCAACGGCCCCCACCACTGCCTCTAATAGGCTTATCACGGGCAGCCTCTGGCACCTCCAATATGGACATGGCATGGGGTTAGTTTCCACATACTCTGCATTAAAACTATTATGTGTGCTATTGATTGTGTATTATTATACGTACTTATACATTGGGAGTGTGTCCAATATCAATTGGGAGTACCATGGCGAACTGTATTGGTTGAACATTGGGCAGGTTAGTAATTCTGCTTGAGGTGGTGCAGGCAGGAAGGTTCCTTCACATCTCCATGTTTGAAAAGTAAGGTAGGTCGTACACAAGCACTGACCCTTTGAAAGAGCAAATGCCTTAGATGCATATCCATCAATTTGAGAAACATTATTTAAATACAATTCGATTCAAAACAAATATTTAGATAGGCCCCAAGTGTGCTAATAAAGAAAGTGGTACGTTGTCCCACTTTGGAAATCCAAACTGAGAACTATTCACAGTCCTCAATTCTGACTGATAATATAGGGACATCAAAGAGGAAAAACCCGTCACATTTACTCGTTTTCGGTTGTATGACTTGGTATGATTATCCTCTTGAAAGAGACAGGCAATGTTGGGGGCGGGGAGGAGGGGAGGGTCAGACAATGCTGGCATATTGTGCCCCATATTGGACACATGCTACAAAGTGTCCACATCACATAATGTCCACAGCCTTCCATCATCAAGTGTCCACAAAATACAGTTTATCCACACTCATCGTCACAAATTGTATATCCACAAATACAGTTTGTCTACACCCAACAGTCACAAAATGTCCACAAAATACAGTTTGTCAATATCCTACCATCACAAAGTGTCCCCAAACCACAAGTTGTCACAAAATTCAGTGACAAGCTGTCCACACAGCACACTTTGTGCATCACAAAATGTCCACAAAGCAGAGTTTGTTCACATAAATAAAGCATCGGGAAGTGTCCACAGAACGCATTTTGTCCACAAATAAAACATCATGCAGTATCCACAGGATACAATTTGTCCACATAGATTAGCAACTTACAAAACTGTCAAAGTTTCATAGTTACATAAAACGGTCATTTCACAGACCTTTGCTCTACCATATTTGTGTGGACAATGTGTACTTTATGGACACTTTGTGATAGTTGTGTGTGGACAAACTGCCTTCTGTGGACACTCAGTGATGGTTTTGTCTGGACATTTTATAACAGTTTTATGTGGCCAAGTGTGCTGCGTACACAAAGCAAGACACTTGCTTAAGTTTATTGTGGAAAAACTGTATTTTGTGGACACTTGATTCAGTAAGTCGCGTGGTAATTGTGTGTGGACACACGTGTATTCCATGGACACTTTGTAATGGAAAGCTGTGGAAATACTGCACTTTGTGGACACATTGTGGTGGAAAGCTGTGGACATAATGTGATGTGGATACTTTGTAGCATGTAAGTGGGCAATACGGAGCACAACAGATTCTACCCTTGCACACTCCCTTTGAAAGGTCGCCTGACTCCGGAACGGGAGTCAGATTGACGATCCTTTCACAGTGTTTATTATGATATAATAACACTAGCATTTCTAAGCCATCATGGTTATTTTAACAATGCCGGAATGTCATGGCCATTTCCTCTTCTATTACGCACACGGGGGGATGGGACTATAGTTATCTAAATTAACCCTATATCCTTTAATTACATATTCCCATGGCCTTTCACTCTTTTGGTGTATCAACATGATAGGCAATAAGTCCGTTAGAAAGAGAATGTAAGGATTACATCCTATAGCTCACAAACATGCCTGAATGTTTACAGACAAAACAGCAATATGTTCCACTGAATATACGGTTTACACATAGGCTCCCCGCCGACTCCCGTTGTACAGCTTACACTCCCCATGTTGGGACCTCACATAACTGGTAAATTATAATCTACAGCTAAAACAGGCACATAACTGCACTGAAAACCCTTGGCCTATGGAAAGGTCCTCAGTGCAGATGACTGGGGGTGATCATTCCCAGTTGATCACCTAAAGTCATCACAGTGATGACCTTAGGTGATCAACTTGAGGCCATACTTTTGCCACTAGGTGGCTCTACTATACAACAATGTAACATACACTGATACAGCCCATGGTCTAGGTGATCTATTGATTAATACCTATAATAATCCTGATCAAATAAGGATATGAACTGGAGGATATAAAGAATACTTTCATACTATAAAGCCAAGTAATTTGAAAGATGATTGTGGCATAATTACCAAAAGCCTAGATGTGTATAGACACAGACACCTTTTTTGTCTCTGAAACCACTATTACAAATGGAAAGAGTGACTGTTGCTTGTTATTCATACACACATGCCTTATGGTGCCTGTTATAAGGGATGGCCATGCTAGGCATATGCTTGGGAGGGGTAATTATAACAGTGTCTCTAAATACCACTTCATAATGAAGACAGATCAAAATCTGTATGACAGTCATCAGCTTGACTACTCAGGGTTATCATATTGATGACTCTGCGTCCTCTTAGATTATGCATAAAGGTGATCAATATGATGACCCTGGGTCCTCACATATGATCATTCTAAAGAGGACCAGGTACTCCATCAGGGCACCATCAATATGATCACCCTAAGGTCATCACTACTGATCACCTTATGGGCCATAGGGTTTTCAGTGTGGATGTTGGGGCACTGTTTACACTATTAAGTGGTTTGTATTGGGCAAGTGGACTGTCGTTGAAGGCGTGCGAGCCCCTTTCCATGTCATCCTAAAAGTAAACATGTATTGATATGATTCAGGAGGCATATGATTCTGAAGCCCATATATACCTGCGATATGGCAAGCATAAATTGTAGCTCCAAGCGTATTTTTAACTCGGCTATTAGAAGTTTTCTCCTACAGATGGAATTCTGTTATAGCTATTGAAATAATAAGTTGACTTTTTTCAATTTCACTAGAAATGGTCTGACCAGAAAATCTCCGTGGAATTACTTACAAGTAGGCCTGCATAGGGCGTTCAGCCCACAAACTTGCCTTCAGCTCACAGACCTTTATATCCTTTAATTATATAAAGGCTCACACCGACGCAGTAAACAGAACGTTTCTCTATGGCTTCTTAATATGGCCAAGCATTGCATAACGATAAGGCGTTATTTTGACGTAAAGTAACGTATTTTTGTTAGCTGGGAGTGCCTTCAAAAGTAATGTAAAAGCACAAATGCCTTCAGGCTGCAAAGGAAATACATTCAGGCCCCTTACTTCACAGAAGAGTTTCTATAGTTCGTCGATTAAGGCACAGGTAAGATACGAGTAGCTGGCTGAGAGAGTGGTTCAGGAAAAAAGCAGTACTTTAATACTGAATACGTAGTAGAGAACATTGATTTATACTGTCATGCTCCTCATGAACAGGAATAAGTATGGACATGGGGAATTCTGATACAGGCCTCCTGTAATAATTAAAAAGTACGAGCTTGGTCCTGAGTGTAAAAACACAAAAAAACTTGCCTGTTTCTTTTGATACTCTACATGAACATGACACATTCCGATAAGAGTACTGATAAGTGACAGACATGCACACACCGTTGCAGAGTACCAGCTGGTAGGAGTATGGGGGGTGCAGAGGGATCCCCCCTCAGGTCGGAAAGTCACCGAAATTAAGGGCCCAAGGTCACAAAGTCGCCTTTTTAGACCATTATTTTATGCTGTAGTAAAAATTTTTCAAAAGTCGCAAGGTCGCTTTTATTATTGTACCAGGTCGCCAGGTCGCCTGGAAAACAGCCCAGGTCGCCAGGTCGCTTTTGACCCCTCTAGAGGCACAGTATGAGGCACCTGACCAGACTTGTTAACGGACATTCGGTTTGCAATGTTCTTGGTCCCTGGTTCCATTGTTGCCAGGGTATCCTTGTGGAATTGTGTTTTTGTCTTAGGTTAAAACTTACAGAAATGTCTGCTTTAGCCTTCTAATGTGTATCAATTAGAGAATATGATATAGCCTTACTACAAATGTACCAATAATAACTCACTCATTGACAATAGGCCTGTGTCGACTAGAATATATCACTGTTTTGTCGCCGAAAAACACGTTCTATCGCCGCCAAAACGTGTTTGTCGGCGCCAAAACGTTTTTTTCGGAGACAGTTACAGTATCTCCGAGACCAAACAAATCCTAGTGGACACAGATCTGGACACAATAAAACTAAGAGTATTCTAAGTTGGGAGTCAAATGTTTCCGTACCATTTTTGTGATTATCAACATGTCAATCTATCTTACAAAGTTGTTCACCTTGCTATTATCTAGAACGGGAGCAGACGACAGCAGCACCGTGCTCAGGTAATTGCCGACAGAGACATGTCGCTGAGCGCACAGTACGTGACGTCACGGTCCATCGGGCCGTTCGGCTTCACGTCCGGGCGGGTGAATGGTCACTACCAACCTGTCCTCCCCACCAGCAAGTCCAGCATGCACCTCAACCTCCACAAGAACGTGCCCGACCGCATCCGGCCCCGCTCTGTCCTCGACAACTCCACCGTGCGTGTTTTACTGTAATTCTGTTTCAATTTTGCCATGTAGCAGGATTCAATTATCCATGGTGCAGTCATAATTCAAGGTTGCTGCCATAGTGTTAAGTCACTGGTTTTTTTTTTGATAAACACGATAAGCATCTAATGTAGATTGACCTATCAAAGCAACAAAGTACCTTGATTTTGTAGTCATTTATGGATGATAAGCCTTATTTTTGTGTATTGACAGAACACTTTAAGTGATACTATTTCCAACAAAGCACAAATAAAGACACACATGAATAACTATACGATTTAGGTGGATTGGTTCCCTTTAGGTCAATTATTCCTCTCCCACAATGATCCGCTAGAAGAACTGCAGCAGGAATTATCTCTATGCCATGATAATAACTGTTTTAGCGAATTTAGTATCCCTTTCTGAGGACGTCAAAGATCACATACTACAGAAATAAAATCCACCTGTCCATCCCTGCTTGGTTCTGACTGTGCCCATGGCGTGTTTCAGGGCATCCTGTCAGGCCTGAAGCTGCTGGACAAGCAGCGTCCCAAGATGAAGCGCTTCATCGGCATCAAGTTCAGCGTCAAGCAGAAGGAGCAGGAGGAGCTGAGCAGTCGTCTAGCCACCTTCAACCCGCTGCGCTTCCCGGCAGAGTCCAGGGGTGTCCTGCCACCCATAGAGGACCTCAAGGCCGACAAGAAGGGCACCTACAAGTACTCCTCCTACTCAGAGGAGGAGGTGAAGCGCCTCGTGCAGCGGGTTACCGAGAAGCAGAGTCTGTCTGCCGCCGAGATCCAGAGTATTGTGGACCGCCTGGCCACCAAACCCGAGAAGAAGAACGGGGAGAAAGACAAAAAGGCAAGCAGTGAGAAGAGGTTCTCTGGTGGACAGGTCAAGGCCCTGGTGGAGCGCCTTGCTGCTTACGACCCTGAGGTGACCCCAGCCCAGTCACGGGGAAAGCCGGCCCGTGAACGAGACCTGAGCGATCTACTCAAGTCTGGGAAGTCAGCCTCTGCAGGGGATGTCCAGGCTATTGTGGACCGCCTTGCACAGTACGACTCCAAGAAATGGCCGCCAGGTTCAAGGAATGAAGTGCCGGAAATCACAAAGAGTGGCAAGAAGTGCTCAGGGGATGAGGTTGAACAAATTGTCTCTCGGCTGACCAACTACGACAAGTCTCGCTGGCCGCCCGAGTCTGTGGGAATGAAGAAGGAGTTCTACCAGGGGAAGCCCATGAAGTTCAACAACACCAGCGCCGAGTAAGGCTGGACGCCGCCCTCCAGCTTTACACATTGTATCCAAAGGAGGAAGGGCCATATTGCTGCTTTATGTAGGATATATATGGGTCATCAGATCACCAAGGATTTTCCTGACATCATTTCAAACCATCCAGTATTCTCCTATGTTTCACTGTGAGATATAGTTGTATTAATATGTAACTTATTTGACCTCCTAATCTCAACAATGGAAATATGATGTTTGATATATGTATGTAGGTCTTTCTCCAAGGAGCGTTCACAGCATTGTAAAAATGTCACCAGTCATGGTTTAAATGAACTGTTTCCTAAATAATGTAAATATCTCACAAGGACCCCAATGAGGACTCTGAAGGAGAAGAAACCATTTTATCGAAACATCCCCTAACGATGTGTTCTGCTGCAATGACTTTATACTTTTCACTAGAGAGGACTGTCCTTATATTGTGTGCTGCTCTTTGGCAGAAAGACATCACCCGATCCTGAAGCATTGCGGTTTCTACTTTCGACCAATAAAGTTGCAGCTTGAATATTAAAACAATCAGAAAATGAATAAATCGTGATTTCAATGGCTATATAATTCACTCAAATACGTTTGCCGTGTCAAATATGCTACTATACTATCATATGATCAATTGATTATCTTGCCATTCAACTGTAATAATAATTCATATATTTATTTGAAAATAGTTTTATTTTTTTCACCCATTCCATTGTTGACAAAAACACAATTATTTATTACAAATACATTTTCATCTATGGCAACGTTCTGTGGTCAGCTGCAGAGTGCATAGGGGGTCAATAACACGGCGTAATGGCTGCACAATGGACAGCATGGTGTGAACCCATACATAGACAGAGCTGCATGCTAAAGTGACAGAGCTGCATGCTAAACTTTTAAGTGACGCTCTGTATTTATTTCATGTTTTTTATGCTTTAATATTTCATGTGTATTTCATGTTTATTTCAAATAATAATGACACTGGACTTGTTTTGAATCTACAGAGGGTCACGTGACTTTTGGGAGCGTGTAATACGCCCACAGCGTGAAATTCAACGGTTGAGTAAAACAACGCCATAGTAACACAACTAGTAATGCACAAGCACGTGCATGTATACATCTACTACACTATTGTGATAACTATGTGCCTCTACATGGGTAAAAATCGACACATGCGACACAGCGACACGGCCCTTTTAAAAATCGACATGTGCGACACGGCCCTTTTAAAAATCGACATGTGCGACACGGCCCTTTTAAAAATCGACAGACACAGTCATCTTTTTAAAGCCTTAGTACATTCTAATATACATAAAAATCGACCCAGCGACAAGGCCCTCCTGCTAAAAATCGACACGGCGACACCTTCAAAAGCGTGGCACCCCATGTAGAGGCACAACTATGATCTCATTCTAAATTAAATTAGAAATTGATGGCACAAACATGATGTTATGATACTCCTCTGATACAATTGTCTGTAATGACTATAATTATGTCCTAACAGGAGAATAGAAAGTGGGGTGAGAGAGTGAGATGACCATTACAGTGGCTACATGACACAGTGGTAATCTAGTATAATTGGGGGGGGGGGGGCAGGCTAACAATGTGAAGGGGGGTCGGTGTGAGACTGAAATTTTAAGCAGGGTAATAGCACTAAAAGCAAATAGGTCAACAACTGGTACTACATCAACAGAATAACAAAGACAGATGTGAGTCATATAAATAAGATGAATAAGCTTCACCCTTGATATCTTTATATTTGTTTCAAAATGTGTGTAGCCTACTCATTTCAGTCTCATTCTTACATCAGATTGTGACCTTTGAATTTGAATTTGACCTTGATGCGACACATATATCACTTTACAAATGGCAGATTCAGAATCAGCCCCCTCAAAATACTCTGATACAATACTCAGGCAAAGTATTGGTCTCCACACCAACCTAAAGTTAAATATCAACATTTGGTCTTTCTGGCCCCCCAAGTAGTAGCAGAATGACTGAATGGATGGTTCAGGACAAATATAGTGTGTGTGATTGGGTGATGGCATGTTGTGTAGGCTGATGATAGATGTAATGAGTGTCTATGGTTCTTATTCAAGTGTCTCTTTACCTGGGGGTAATAAGGCTACTCATGCACAGTAGAGTGCCTGTATAGTATGCGGTTAAATTCGTTTTAGGACTAGGACATGGGCACAAACAAATCAAAAAAGATAGCAGCATGTCAATGATAGTAGTAATCACGGAGATCTAATTTCCAACTATAATCAGAAAATGTGTGTCACCCTATGTGATCCTCTGTTCACAGTGTGCCATATAAGTGCAATGAAATATATCTAACCTCAAAGTGTGCTTTGAAGCATGATGCTGTGCTACGGGGACATAAGATAACACATCAGATAGCGTAAACAGATTAAACACACGATAACCGAGCACCGAACATGCTCACACAGTATGGCACTGTCAAAGCTCCTTGGTAATAGTAATTATTGTCCTCAGAGATGAGGGCATGCCTCACACACAGTCAGTCTATGAGATCACAGTGTTCCTCGTATTAAAACTGAGAACTATTAATCCTCGTTAGGAGTTGATCATTGGGCTTAAAGACCCATGGTGCAGAATCGTTAGACTGGCTGGATTAGCCGTCGACCATAAACATGTCTTGAAGGAGATCTGCAAAATGTCCAAACACTTTATCTGTGAACAAGACTGCTTAATATTGGTACAGAAATGCAATAAAGTAATTCGATTACTGCACCCAAAAGAGCCATCATCGCTTTAAGTATAAACTTGCTTATGGCGGTTACAATGGAATTTCTGATGTTTAAACCCTGATAACTACATTGACGTGTTTGAATTTTGTAGTAATGCTACGAATTAAATGATACTCCCAATGATATCAATGACCTTTCTGAAGATTTAATAATTATATTAAAAGACAGTTGTATCTCTAAATGCTGTTACCTGACAGACCCAGTGAGCAGTAGCTGTAGCAGGAAGACGACCGACACACTCACGTTCACAAATATCACAAACAGCGGGGTTAACAGGATCAAACTCTGAAATAAACAAAAACAGGATAATGTGCAAACAGCAACAAGGAGAATCGAAAGGTATAGCTGCACAATCTGGGCACCATTACAGTAAATTTGCCTTAACTTTAAGGGAATCCAAAAAAGATAGCACGATGGTATCAACTGAAAGCTTATATTATGGGCTAGTTAAGTAATAACTAACATATTCACAACCTTTGAGGATTAATAATGCTTAACATCTAGAATGTGAACTTTGGTCACGAAAAGCTTTTGCTCTCAACATTTTAGCCTCATCATGTTTTATGCTTGCAATAGTGACAAGAAACTCTTTTATTTGAGTAGCCTAATATAGCAATCAACCAGGGTATGATTAAGCGCCATCTATTGCATGTTATGGATATTACCTCTTTGCATAGTCTATTGAGAGGTGAAAGATGACCGTAGACATTTGGTTGCAAATCTCACCATGGTACCCTATACCGATGTTGCAGGTTCCTTAGTAGGGGGCACCATTGCTTGATCTGTTAACCAGCGAGATAAGCACTGATACGGCAATCACAATGGGTACAGGCTGTTACATAATGCCCCCTAAGAATTCTGCAGTGAAGGCCGGGGAATTTTCTCATTGGTTGATAATGCAACCGGCTAGACGCCTATACAGGGCTAGCACATCCTGGTACCTGAGGTAGTCGGGGGCTTAACTCCATCTCCTTATGAGGCTAATCCCCTCTTCTCACACCTAGAACAAAGGTGCTGACAAGAAAATCACCCATGATGCACTGCTCTTGAATCGGGGGCCTAACCACAATGCATTGCTCTGAGCCAAGATGGCGCCCCCCATAGCCTAATGTGCTAGTACCGTATAGCCTCCTGACTCACTGAGCTAAGGTCTTGTCGTGTGTGGTGTACCTATCTGTGAGGGTGTGAGTGTTGGTACAGGTAGAAGAGGCCCCTGTGTGTGGTGTACCTACCTGTGAGGGTGTGAGTGTTGGTACAGGTAGAAGAGGTCCCTGTGTGTGGTGTACCTACCTGTGAGGGTGTGAGTGTTGGTACAGGTAGAAGAGGCCCCTGTGTGTGGTGTACCTACCTGTGAGGGTGTGTGTGTTGGTACAGGTAGAAGAGGTCCCTGTGTGTGGTGTACCTACCTGTGAGGGTGTGTGTGTTGGTACAGGTAGAAGAGGTCCCTGTGTGTGGTGTACCTACCTGTGAGGGTGTGAGTGTTGGTACAGGTAGAGGAGGTCCCTGTGTGTGGTGTACCTACCTGTGAGGGTGTGTGTGTTGGTACAGGTAGAAGAGGTCCCTGTGTGTGGTGTACCTACCTGTGAGGGTGTGAGTGTTGGTACAGGTAGAGGAGGTCCCTGTGTGTGGTGTACCTACCTGTGAGGGTGTGTGTGTTGGTACAGGTAGAAGAGGCCCCTGTGTGTGGTGTACCTACCTGTGAGGGTGTGAGTGTTGGTGCAGGTAGAAGAGGTCCCTGTGTGTGGTGTACCTACCTGTGAGGGTGTGTGTGTTGGTACAGGTAGAAGAGGCCCCTGTGTGTGGTGTACCTACCTGTGAGGGTGTGTGTGTTGGTACAGGTAGAAGAGGCCCCTGTGTGTGGTGTACCTACCTGTGAGGGTGTGAGTGTTGGTACAGGTAGAGGAGGTTCCTGTGTGTGGTGTACCTACCTGTGAGGGTGTGAGTGTTGGTGCAGGTAGAAGAGGTCCCTGTGTGTGGTGTACCTACCTGTGAGGGTGTGTGTGTTGGTACAGGTAGAAGAGGCCCCTGTGTGTGGTGTACCTACCTGTGAGGGTGTGTGTGTTGGTACAGGTAGAAGAGGTCCCTGTGTGTGGTGTACCTACCTGTGAGGGTGTGAGTGTTGGTACAGGTAGAGGAGGTCCCTGTGTGTGGTGTACCTACCTGTGAGGGTGTGAGTGTTGGTACAGGTAGAAGAGCTCCCTGTGTGTGGTGTACCTACCTGTGAGGGTGTGTGTGTTGGTACAGGTAGAAGAGGTCCCTGTGTGTGGTGTACCTACCTGTGAGGGTGTGAGTGTTGGTACAGGTAGAAGAGGTCCCTGTGTGTGGTGTACCTACCTGTGAGGGTGTGAGTGTTGGTACAGGTAGAAGAGGCCCCTGTGTGTGGTGTACCTACCTGTGAGGGTGTGAGTGTTGGTACAGGTAGAAGAGGTCCCTGTGTGTGGTGTACCTATCTGTGAGGGTGTGAGTGTTGGTACAGGTAGAAGAGGTCCCTGTGTGTGGTGTACCTACCTGTGAGGGTGTGAGTATTGGTACAGGTAGAAGAGGTCCCTGTGTGTGGTGTACCTACCTGTGAGGGTATGTGTGTTGGTACAGGTAGAAGAGGTCCCTGTGTGTGGTGTACCTACCTGTGAGGGTGTGTGTGTTGGTACAGGTAGAAGAGGTCCCTGTGTGTGGTGTACCTACCTGTGAGGGTGTGAGTGTTGGTACAGGTAGAAGAGGTCCCTGTGTGTGGTGTACCTACCTGTGAGGGTGTGAGTGTTGGTACAGGTAGAAGAGGTCCCTGTGTGTGGTGTACCTACCTGTGAGGGTGTGAGTGTTGGTACAGGTAGAAGAGGTCCCTGTGTGTGGTGTACCTACCTGTGCGGGTGTGTGTTGGTACAGGTAGAAGAGGTCCCTGTGTGTGGTGTACCTACCTGTGAGGGTGTGAGTGTTGGTACAGGTAGAAGAGGTCCCTGTGTGTGGTGGACCTACCTGTGAGGGTGTGAGTGTTGGTACAGGTAGAAGAGGTCCCTGTGTGTGGTGGACCTACCTGTGAGGGTGTGAGTGTTGGTACAGGTAGAAGAGGTCCCTGTGTGTGGTGTACCTACCTGTGCGGGTGTGGGGTGCGTGTTGAGCTCCTCCCCCACCTGGTGCAGGAAGTAGAGGTAGCCCAGGAGGTGCTCCATGTGCAGCAGGTTGAGCAGCACCAGCAGCAGGTGGCACAGCAGGCTGCAGCTCAGGTACGCACCAACACCCAACCACAATACTGCTGACTCATCACTGTCATCCATGCCCCCGTTAGGGTCGTATAGACCATGGTATCTCTCTGAGTCCACCTCCCCCATGGTCCAGTTGGTGGTGTATAGTCCTTGATACCCTTCTGTATTGCTTACTTGGTCCTCTAGTAGCTTCTCTGAAGCAATTAATTTGTCTTCTGGTAGCTTCTGTGTTGAGAGTACTTGGCCTTCAGGTAACTTCTCTGTACTGACTACTTTGTACTCTGGCAGCTCTACTTTAAGGACTGCTTGGTGCTCTGGGAGCCCCTCCTGTGTTACGGGACGTTGTGTATATGGCAGGTGTGGTGTGAGGTGGACGTCCTGTGTGGACATGTTCCTCCAGGTGCTGGCAGAGTAGTACAGGACCGCCCAGAAGAAACTCTACAAGACGGAGAAAGGACACTTTGTGGGTGTTGGTTTCAATATGATGAAATATACTATATGTGGTACTTGGCCTATATATGGGTCATATATCAGGTCGATGCACAGTTGCATTATTGAATGGAAGTATTTTGATAACTTATTCCTTTTTTTCCATCTTTACTCTTTCTTTTAAAACAATTTTGGAAGTATCCTCTTCATTTTCCTTTTTTTTTTTCGACAATTGTTATGTTTTACAATTTTTATTTTAGCTGCTCACCATACATGCGATCAGCATGACGTCCTGTCTGATCTGGTGCATCCGGAGCTGGTACTCGTCCCACGTGACCGCCCAGACGCACAGACAGAGCAGGCCCCCCGCCAGGCTGACCGCCACCCGCAGCGTCCCCGCCATCACCATGGTTACCGCTGTACGGACACGGGGGGTGGTGTGGAGTCACTCCTGGACCAAGGCCCTGCACACCAGGAAACAACAATTAGTACAACACTGTAGCATGTAATGGTATAAAGGACAAGTAAAATGGGATATGTTTCAGGTATTTGGGAAGGAATTTGGCTTGAGAAGTCAATTCGTATCGATTCCGTGTTATTGATACTCAGGTACTAGGTATCAGAGTGTCGGTATTTGAACAACTATAGCTGCTCAAATTGAACACCTCGTTGTTAAGCGATATAGGTAGAAACCGGTGGTGCCCCGTGTGGATGCTTTGAGTACCTTCAGAAACTGTTCAGCCTGGTGTCTCTTGGTCATACGCCTGATGTGCAAGGCCGCTTAAATCATTAAAAATAAATATATTTTTATTTTGTAGTTATAATAGATTAGGTTGATGTTAGGGTAGGTAAAAGGGTTCGCTAACCAGAACAGAAATTCTTTTTTTTAGTTATAATAGATTAGGGTGAGGTTTGGGTAGGTAAAAGGGTTCGCCAATCGAAACCGGAAGCGGAACCGGAAATGAAATCCACGACCTTGACCTCTGTAAATACGTCAGGCGTATTGCCAAGAACGTCAACCACTGTTCAGAGGCACATTAGCTCCACCTGGTGTATGTGCAGATAAAGACCAATTTGGAAAATATTTTAGTAGTTTTCTGCTAGAGAGCCTTGAACTCATGATATCAGAATTGAGAGGCAGACTTGCTACTGACTGCGCTAAACAAGCAAGTGTCTATGAGGACTGCCTATATTATGGTCAGTAGTGCTTAGCATGTCCAGTTTGGAAAACATTTTCATAGTTTTCTTCAAGAGAGTCTTGAACTCCTAATCTCTGGATCAACAGGCTGACATGCTACTGACTGAGCTAACCAGAGAGGTGTCTGTGAGTACTGTTAAGAGAAACGTGTGGGATCTGGTGGCTGCTAGTGGAATATCAGCTAATGATGTAGCTTGTCAGGTGGATCTTGTTCATTTTCTAAATATTGGCCCCATGTTTGGTGCTGTTCTTTCGATATATCATACCTATCAATACCTATATCTATACCACAATGTTCTGACAGACCTTGGTGAAGAACCTATGGTTTAATTTCTTGTAATGAAATGATTATCTTGCAGTTTACCAGCAAGTCCCAAATGTCCAACTCAATAGTTTCAACCTTGGTGAGATATAATGTGCAACATCTAGTTGTTAACTCTAACATTCGGCTATTGAATGGAACATCTAGGGTTAAATAATCATTTAGTTGTTCAAAAAAACTAAGAAAAACCCCACAAGAAAACAACTGATGGTTCAAATTGAAAGAAACCCAGAGTTAATTTCATTCGAACAACTATGGTTGTTCGTTTTGAATACCTAGTTGGTCACTTTGAACAACTAGCTATTGGATTTGAACTACTATAGTTGTTGCATACTAAAGCTTTGCAATTGAGAGTGAACAAATGGCTTAGCACAGGCGCGGTTCAGTTCATGGGAGACACACATTCCTGAACATGGGATGGGTGTGGTAGGGAGCTAAGCATAAAACATACACTCACATTCTCCTAGTTCTACAAATTACACCTTAAATTGTTACCTGGCCATCGAACACAGGTGTATCGTCGTGTGTCACCCATTTCCCTCCTCCCTTCCTGCATGCCTGACTGACTGCTTTCATCTCTGTCCCCATTCCCCTCCCTTCCTGCGTCTGTTTGTCTGTCCGTATCTCTCATCCCCTACCGTCTGTAAGGGGACGAGACAGATCAGGTAGAAGTCATGTAATGCACAACGATTTCACTACTTCACACGAATAACTAGAAACAATCGTGACACGATTAAGCAGAGGCCGCACCCAAGCTTTGCTTACGTGTGACCATAAAACACATCTTAGACAATATTGTATCATTGTGTAATATCTTCAGGCCGTCGTCCCTACTTCAATATAACGTATTGTATGAAGGTAAAGTTAAAGGTAAGAGTTTGATCCTGTGATAGGAGTTATGACTATGAACTTACTGGTCTAATTCTGCTAGAATACTCTTCCTAATACTCCTCCTTGATTTGTTTCTTTCTAGTAAGATCCTTCTTACTAAATAGTCTTTAGCAGAATATTCCTTTCCAAATTGCCTCCAGTAGATTACTGCTGTTTTCTGCTGGCCATATCATACACTGCATATATGTGGAGTTTGTGTGGGAGTAGTACTCCCGGCTCTGTCCATCCTGTTGTGGCAAAGTGGTGACAGTTGTGGTCCTATGTACCAGAACTGGGACCGCCATAAATTCAATGGACTTTTCGGTTGAGTTAGCATGTAAATGATACATGGGTGCTCCTTATTACCATATTGATCGGGCCTCACATGTGTGTATGTATGTATATATATGTAGCATCGCACTAGGAAACTGAGCACGTCTGTAAAATATGTATGTTCATACAGGGTCAATTCTACCAACTGAGGCATCCCTGCCTACATCTACATTCTGTGACAGTAGAAGGGAACACAATCTGTATTGATTGTGCCAATAAGACTGTCTCTTCCTGTTATTGTGTTAAAGGGAGAAACGGAAAACGACTTCTGTCTCCAACATAATATGTGTTACAGCATGGTTTAACATGATGGGGACAGGATCTTGGAACTTCGTAGGGGGCAGGACATTATAAGTGGAGCTTCCTCTTATAAGGAGCTTGTTTCCATGGACCTAAATGTATGTATTGGTCAGAAGGAACCTTTACGCGAAGGAGTAAATTGGTCTTGCCCCGATAACGAGATTTCACCGTAATTCACTACATCCTGCTGTGGTGAGGGCTGGCACAGTTAATGTTGTATCAAGGTGTTAACACGACTATGGTGTACGCTTCACTTAAAGGAACCTCAGTACAAAATATTTTCCGACGTGGAAAGGGGGGGGGGGTGGTCCGGACCCCTGGATTCCCTCCACCACATGGTCCGGCCCTGAACATGGACTGAAGATATATAGATACACATACATGTATAGTTATATAGAAGCAGGGATAATGATTGTCACACATTACATCTAATTGACTGAAAATCCTGACTGTCACAAATTAAATTTAATTGACTGGAAATCCTTCCTGAACAAGATCATGAACGAGTACAATAAGCGTGTAGGAAATATCTGCAACCCCTGGCTATAATACAGGAACAATACAGCCAGGAGCAGCACGTTTTACCCCCCCCCCCCCCCAACACACACACTCTTTGTCTAATGGACAGGTGTCGCCTCTGGTGGTAGCAGATGGTACTAAACACCTAGTTGATGATTCGATAACATGTCAATATATATATATACATATATATATATATATATATATATATATATATATATATATGCACCAGTCGGCAGATGTATACAGCATCAGTTATTTGTGAACAATATAAAACCAGTATAGGACGCAAATAAACAACATGAGGAAGCTATCCCTAGTGGGTATACATTTGCCAATACTAGGCCCAAATCGATACGAGTTATAAACGTTATGACTGGCAGCCATGTATGACCGGAATGGAAAAAAGGGCTTATTTAGGGCAGATATACAAAGGAAAGTCAGGAAAAGATTAAAACTAATCTTAAAAGTCATAAACCTTATATTCTTTTATATTTTAACACGGATCCAGGCTGCCCAGTCATATGGCCCTAGACCCCTAAATTCGACGCGGCGACATGGGCATTTCTTAAATTCGACATGCGACATGAGGCCTTGTGACATGCGACATGAGGCTTAACAAGATAGTGACATGGGACATGGACAGTTCTTAAAATCGAAATGGGACATGAGCATTATTAAGCGACATAGACATGCGACATGGCCATTTCTTAAAACCGACATGCGACATGGGGACCCCCCCCCATCAAGGGCCCCAGTCATAGATGGTTGCTGGTCATAGATGGGAGGACATGGCAATGTAGGGATTCAACAGACCCTCCAAAAGAGCCATATTCTAGAGTTTAATCATGGGAATTACTAAAAGCTATGGCATGTTCTTTTATGTTCTCCAAGTCATCTGGATGGAGAAAAGTGATGTATATAAGATTGCAGCCATTTCTTATTTATGCTGAGAATACTTCTGTTTGAGTGGTTTAGCTAGGATGACATGGCTCACACTCGATTTTGGAGCACGATAAATATCTAAGTTCCCTCTCTCAAACAATCAGCCGCATGGTTGATGATATTACATCGTTTAAGGTGGGCCTCTGTGGACTGTTTTACTATATGAAATATTACATACACTGAAGCGTATTGTAGCAGTGCATGGCAAGAATAATGATTCACTGGCAATTATGCGACATGACATTCTATGTTATTGTGAAGAGAACTTCTGTAAGTACAATGTAGTTGTCTCCTTATGGTATAGCGCTATGCACGAGCTGGCACTATGCAGATTGAGAGACCTACGCTACTCTCCCCTGGGTGCTGTTTCTCCACAAATTTGCGGACCTCCACAAATTTGGGGACCTCTGCAAATTTGCTTCCATAAATCTGCGGGCCGCAAATATATACGGATATCCGTATTTGTGTGCTTAAGTACCAAAAAACGATTTCCTTATATATTTGCGGACCTCCATACATATATGGAGAGTTTATTTAACAGGATACCAATATCAGAACCTACTTGCTCATGGATGTTTCTCTCTCTGCACAGAGAGCATTCAGAACTGCAGAACTGATTGTGTTATAGTGACGATGTAGATGCATGTTTTTGTCCTGATCCTATGTGTGGTTTGTCAGTCTATGTCCATTTTGTGGATACGGTGGTGCCGCAGTGCGTATGTCCTGTATGTATGAAGGTACACAGTGTATTACTACAAGGTGTACACTGTGTGCAGTCAGGGGTGACCAGGACAAGTCTAAATAATACATGAAGCCAGTCAACTGGAACCTCTGTGCATGGTGCACTCACCATATGTAGCTGTCAATCCTTATCGGCGCCGCTGCACGAGTCTATGTTAGACCCGCAACGAGAGTATAAGGAAGTGTCATCAGTTCCCCATCCCTAGCTTTGATAGTTCCATGCACCTATTCTCCAACCACCCCCGGGGTATATTTTTTACCAATCTGATCGTTGAAACCTAGGTGAGAAGACAAGGAACCGCTGCCCCCTTTAATAAAAGTATACAAAACTCATAGTTAGAGACTTGAAATAGAAATACATACAACTGAATTTACTATAGTATGTCGTAAAAATACACATGAATTGTATAAGACCATGCATCATGTATCTGCATCTGTGACTTGCACAAGTAACATAATTATACACATATTATTAAGCTTTAGGAGTAATATGAAAGTGGTAAATATGATACAAGTTACTTGCTGTATGAGTAATATACGCCAAGGACAGGGTAATTGTCCGAGGAGTCAGCCACAGATAATATCCACTGTCTAATGCTTGTAACACTCATGCGGCTAGTGATGTGTACCATATATGACTGCACACCACAGTTGACTGAGAGAACAAAAGAAATGGCCTGACTGTATTTTACATACATGGCTGTATGTCAATGTGGTCCATTGAGCACCATCTCTTACTGCAGGTGTAAGTCGGTATGATACGCATGACAAGCTGCAAGAGTGTTATAAGCCTTGGACAATGGTAATTATCCGTGGCAGACGCCTTGGACAATAACCCTGTCCTTGGCTTATATCACTCATACAGCAAGTTACTTGTATTATATCAACCACTGCACTCACAGTAGGAAAGTGTGCTCAGTGAACCGCGTCAACATACAGCCATGTATGCAAAATATGGCCAGGCCATTTCTTTTGTTCTCCCAGCCAACTGTAGTGTAACGTTTTATATGTATTCCGATTATTGTCATATTGGGTTTTAGGGACGAGATATTTATTGCCAGCTGTGGTGGTGGTGGGGGAGGGGGGCTTGGTCACAATGCAAACGACTCCTGTTAGGGAGTAATCATAAATAGTGCACTGTACATGTAACAATTACGATATACTAATAAATTCAGTTTCTAATATATCTATATATCTATATACCTGAATGCCATATATGTGGGCTTATGGACTGGCAACCATGCATGTGGTCATAATACACTGAAAAAGTAAACTCGTCTCCAGACTCGTCGAAGTGACTGTCATAAAATAAACGAGTCGAAAGTTGTCTAACCTATCAGGTTACCATCCCACAAATAGAATCTGGAGCTGGCAAATGTCAGGTTTTGGGCTGGCACATACCAAGTGGGTCTTCTATCTCCAGCTAGAAGACCCGCTTCCTTGTCACTTAGACAAGTTTTTGACTCGTTTATTTTATGACCGTCACTTTGAAGAGTCTGGAGACAAGTTTATTTTTTGAGTGTAGTAACCTTGCAATGTGATGCCTCCATCCATGCTTTGTAAGTTTGGGTTGAGGTGAGGTGTGTATTTTTGTGTACCGCCAAATTTCATGCCTAATTGTACGGTAACTGAGATATTGTGCTCGGAGTTTTTAATCCTAGGGGAGCCAGATTCACTATACATGTTGTAGATTCAGCAAATAAGGGCCCGGTGGACTATTTAGCGAGGGAAATTATTCATAAAGGTTGTACAGACGATTTGAGACTGTCTAGAGATTCAAGTTTTGGTCTATGGAGAAACTTTGCCATTCAATGTTGAAAAGCTGCCAAGACTCGTTCCTTATCATGAAAAGGCTAATTGCGTTTATGGTCCCACACATAATTGTAGGAGAATGTAGGTAGAGAATAGGTCGGCGTGATAAATTTGAATTCGATATCAGAGTTATCCTATTTAAAATGGTGTGCACTTCCTTTCCATCGCATGTATGTAATCTTCAAATGATCATAATCCAACTTTAATAATTTGATTACGATTGAAACGTATACACATTAACATGCACAAGACCCCATGTCGACCCAGAGGGCGACCTATATTGTTGAAAGTTTGTGGAGCATTGCCGAGCCCTGTGGCAGAATATGTTACAAACGTAAATCCCGTACCCCTTAATAAAGCGCGTTAAAACAGTCTCGGGTTATTGCTTGCTATCGTGTATAAAATGATGCATATCAAAGATGAAAGTTTAGAAAAGGAGGCAAGAACATGATAATAACACAAGATTTGGTAAATTATTATTTTTGAATTTATATTTTACTTAGTTGGTCATATCTCGGAATCATTGATTTTCAATTAATAGTTGTGCAGCGTCTGTGAACAATGGAACTTACCTGCATGCTGTCCTTGTTAACTGTTAATATCGTGATCTGTGACTTAAAGAATGTAATATTACCCCTGCCCAAAACCCCTCCCTCGCTTGACACAATAATGCAATGATGACTGTCCTCATTTTGTTCATCTAAACAAACTCTGATCCTTGGGCAGGGCAAACCACTGGTTATAATTCAATAGCCTCACCCAAGGTAAGCACCCTGCGTGCAACCATACAATGACACTACATTTATCATACCAGACACTCGAGACAAGGTCCACATACATGTAACCAGGTTTATCTTTGTAGTCAAAGAACATTAAAAAATTTAAAAAATCGTGATATTGCCCTGTTTGGGGCGCAGATAGCTAACTTGTGGTAAGTATAGTGTTCCTGTATAGCAAATACTGGGGGCAACTTTGTTTCCAGTAGATTGTGCTGTAGACCTAGTGCAAGTCAGCTTTTGTATATTTACAACACATATACTGTACAGTAACAGCACAATCTACTGTTACTGTACAGCAGAATTAATTGTAAACCAAATCTGAAGGTCCTAGGTTCGCCTCCCAGTGCTGGTGATATTTTTAATCATCCATGTGAGGGAAAAACGAATTTTAGGTGGATGTAGGTAAAACAAAAAAAGTGGCTCGACTGAAGATTGAACTCACCACCTGTGGTGTTGGAGACAGGCGCTGATCCGTTGCACCACAGAGCTGGTGCTACAAACCTTCATATTGGGATATATCTATACTCTACTTCTCAACTTATTGATAATAATTTGTAAAGGTCTGGGGTTGGCCTTCCAATGCTGGTGATATTTTTAATCATCCATGCGAGGGAAAAACAAATTTTAGGTGGATGTAGGTAAAACAAGAGAAGTGGCTCGACAGAGGATTGAACTCCCCACCTGTGGTGTTGGAGACAGGCCCTGATCTGTTGCGCCACAGAGCCGGTGTTACAAATGGTCATATTGGGATATAAGCTACCTCTGCCATGTCTGTATTAACCCTTTAAGACCGACCAAAAAACTATTTGCTGGTGATGGGGGCGAGATATTTTCACAGGTCCCTTCCCTGGGCCGAGCCTTTGCCGTTTCCCATAGAGTTACGATGACTATAGTCGATGCTCGGCCCCCCATGGCATCGACTATAGTCAATGCTCGGCCCCCCATGGCATCGACTATAGTTGATGCTCGGCCCTAAAGGGTTAAATGAGCTACATCCTTGTTGCTAAAGATCCTAATGAGAGGTGGCTAGACCAAGGATCGATCCCACGACCTCTCGTGTACATATTACAGGGAAAAGTGCTGTAGATCTACAAGTCACTACCGTAACCTGCATCTACAGTAACAGAATTGTACATGTAAACTAAAATTATTCTTTACAGCTAAAGTACTGTACATATACAGCAAATTTTGCTGTTCACGAACAACAACTTTTTACAGTGTACTCCTGGCAAACCTGACAAGACTTTATCATCTTTCTATACGATTTCCATCAGAATTTCATATTCATCATCTGACTGGCAAACATCGTCAAAATCTAAGGACATAGTCATGATGAAAAGATTTCCCAAAAACCCTGGACTATGGCTTGTTGACCTACCTGAGAATGCTGCTAGATGCAGTGAGTGGATGCTGCCTGTACATTACGGACACTACATGCCGCTATGTGTGTATGGTAGAGGTGTGTGGACACCTGCAGGCCCTCCTACAGCTCACCCACCGTCAGACTCATGGTAATGTTAACGTCATTAACATCCCAGCCCTAACTTCCTGCCTTGTGCGGCCGCAGCAAGGGAAGTATTCATTTACAAGGCAGCCCCCCAACGGATGATGTTCCGATTGTTTCATTATTGACAATTGAATGTACAGGCGAAAGGGAGGTCGAGGGAAGGAGGGAGAGAATATATGCACTAAAACATGACGTCGGATAACGCCTAAGGTGACTAGTGTACTGGTGAGGCTTGTGGTTGTACTGTTCATGTAAACTTGTAATGACAAGCAGGTATGTTATAATATGTTATCAATCTCGGCCTATTGAATTATCCAACCAAGCAATCTAAGCACCGGTATTACCCTTAGCAAAGACAAAATTGATCAAAGGAATTGGTCACACTGGGTACTCAACTTGACAACATTTAGTCGTCATTCTACAGAGCCAACTCATTCTACCAACTTGAATATCTTTCATCGTCCAACATGGTCCAAACTGGCCTCTGCTGTGTGGAATATGTGCATATATACGTACTGCCTATACCCAGCTATATACATAATATGTGGTTCCATCTGTCCTACACCTTGGGACATCACCATCGCAACTATAAGGTTCTCCATTCGCATTGTCAATTTTGCGACAACTCAGCTGTAGTCTTCACTACTGACGAGTAGTGAGTTTCAGTTGGGGCTTCAGTCCAGGAAGAACATTGCATGTTTCACCAGGACCATAATTAATCATTTTCAAGTATTTTAATATGTCTCTTATCATCAAGTCTTCGTTGGGAGCACTTACACCTCTCATGATACGCCAAACACGGCACGTCAGTATAGTGACTCACCCAACCAATCCTCGCACTGCAAGCTATGGAGGGAGACAAAAATGATGTATACGTGTACACATATCAATGCCTTTTCCAACTCTGCTAAACACCAACATTTTCAATCCTCAAAAGGGTAATGCAACACTAAATACTATTTTACATATCTATCCTTAGATCAGATTATTGTTTACCAGAGGGTTGTACGTGTATAGTAAGGCCCCTTGTTGCGAAATGGTGATAACCTGTATTAAAGTATGTTTATTACGTTTTTTCGCTTTCAATGACATTTAAATTGCCGACGATATTGATGTATCTTCATGAAAGCACAACAAATATATCATCTTAATGACTACAATATACCAGGGTGTTCATTGGGGTGGTTTGTAGAATAAATATATTCATATCGAATATCATGAAAATGAATAAAATTCGTTTCAAACAAAAAAACAAACCTTAATTGTAAAAAAGTGTTTATTCACACATCAAACAATAATCACAGCACCATCACTTTGATTAAAGAACATATCTGGATGAATCACAATCATTGCATTACAACTAGAAACATTAAACAATCTGTCCAACACCATTAAATGTCTTTTGCTTTTGGTTCTCTATTTGCTTAAGGGACGTCTGACTGTTTTGCATATATACTGTATGGTTCAACAGATTGCCAAATCTACTTTTGTTTGAGATGACAAAATGAGGGGCATAAGAGTCATCATAAAAGTTATTGCGTTGCAAATATGTCTTTTCATCAAACCAGAGCCCCGTTTCAACAAGCTTGGCAATGAACGGCAAATTGGTTTTATCTGGGAAAGTCCCCCAGCGCGGGAAGTCAGAGGCATGGGCAGATATGAGTTTGTACTGGATGCCTTTTGGCTGGAAGCACCAAGAACAATGCCACCCCGCTGGGTACGATACCGAGCCAAAAACCCACGGTTTGATCCTTGTTCCAGACTGTCTCTTAAACTTATCGAGCAGTTTCCCATCATGGAATACATTCCTTGCTGCGTTTCTAACATCGTAGAGATTCCCGTGAAATATGTCGCGCAACATAGCCACTCTGCAACCACCATAGGTGGTTGTGACCTCGTCCACAGCCTGCCAGAAGTAGCCGTAGACACTGTGTTTTAGTACAAACCCAAAGGGCTCTGGGTATCCATAGTGTAACTTGAGGAACATGAGTGTATCTGGCTGGACGATCTCATCTGCATCTAGCGACACAACAATGTCATCATCACGGACGTTCTCCAGAATGCCCCCAAGTGCGATTCGCCCAATATGGTTGCGAAGCAGCGCGTCAGCTGCCCACCCATCAGTATAGGCCACGCGTGGGAAATAGTCTAAGGATATGTAGACTATTTTATGTTGGACCTGTGGGAACCTGTTGTCCTGGAGAGCCTTGAGGAGGAACCTGTCCTTGGGCTGACCGGCAGCTGTGAAGTTAGACTCCAGGATCAGGAACACATCCACCACGTTCCCTAACGTCATCAAGGTCGTCTCCAACATGTCAAACTCACCATTAAATGGGAAAGCATAGATGATCCTCCTCGGGGGGCTGTGTATGTCAAAGCCGTACTCATAGGGGTAGCCCCCCTTAAACACCACATCAGGCAGGGAGCAGTACTTGCCGTGCCAGCCGTGGTAGCACTCACAGTACGGTGCGCTCCGTAACCGCTTAGTCTTCTCCACATCAGTCCCCTTGTAGTAACAAACGTCCTTGGTGATCTTACCAAAGTACCTCCGCTCATCATCCACCAGGCAGAATTTCTGAGTCCGAAAAGAGGAACCGGGTTCGGGGAATGACCCCTGGCTGCAGTTGGCTGCGTAGTCCTCAAAGCGGAGTGGTTTGAGCAGCTTGAGCCATGACGGGGTGCTGTGCAGGTTCTTGACGTACCTGACGTCATCTACGTCCAGCTCCAGCTCCTGACCGGCTACGTCATCGGCTGCAGGCTGCTCCACCACGTGGTCATGGTTCACCTCCTCCGGCTCTGGCTGTCTCACAGCTGCAGCTGCTTTATGTACCATGACATCTTTACTTTTCCCATCACGCACATTCATGTGATTGATGTTATCATCTACTCCATTATTGTGCTGCATAATGTGGTGCGTATCTTGTTGTCCCCTTTCAGGATTTCTCTCGCCATTTTCACCATCTTGCTCCTTCTGCACATTCACTTTGTCATTGTCTGGCAGACCCTGTCCATGGTTTCCTTGCAATTGTGCCTCTCCGTCATTATTAGGTAACGCTAGGTTAGGGACGTTTTGGGGTTTCTCATTAGGTATATTTGGTTTGTCTGAAGGTGGACTTATTACAATCTCCTCTGGTCTGGGGGCATTGTCAAGGACGTCATCCATTAACATCTGTTCCCCAGGGTTCACTTTAGCCTCCTGTTCCTTAATGTCGGCCTTTTCCTTAGCTTTAGCCGCTTGTTCCATCTCCATACGTCGTATCAACTGCAGCATACGCTCCCTCTCTGCTGAGCCAACCCGCCATTCCTGGGGGTTTTGGTCGACTGGCGGGCGACGACTAAAAACCTTATCGGTTATCTCCTCCAAAGGATTGGGTACTTGGTTGGTTGTGACCTTGTGCTCTACGTTTTGCATGTAGATCCCTGTCTTCAGGATGATGAGTAGCAGTAAGGGGATTCCGATGAGGAGGGCACAGCGGCGATTTGACTTCCGCATGCCACATCTACGTAGCCACATCATGTTGAGGTTGGCGTCTTCCCCGTTGTTGGTGCTCATCTCCTGCCCTAGGTCACTGTCCCCCTAGGGTCAACCCCTGAAACAACAATAGTCATGCCATGAGTGTACTATATATCACAACACTGAAGCACTGACAACCTAGACCCAGCATAAACTCATCAGTAGGGAGGGGTTTACTGTTCTCTCTAAAAGATGGATGTTAATTGCTATCTAGTCTATGCATGTACTAGAAAGTATCGAGATCGGGGTAATCGCTAATGACACAAGACACCCTCTGCATCCGTGGGCATGAAAACATGTAGCATTGTCAGCTCTGTCCCTTCACTTAGCAAATGTAGCCAACGACTTGATGGAATAATACTTGTCACATGCAGTAGTCTTTAGCGAGTTTCTGAGTAGGCTGGGTTCTCAGTGCGGAATGTATGACATTGCAGAATGGCAGTTCATTTGAACAAATTAATAAATAAAGATACCTTTGAAATGGCTGTCACTTATAAGGTACTATATAATGATAGGTACAAGTCGGCAAGCATCCCAACCTTTTGAAGAAAACAACAATATTTTATTACGAAATGAATGGGAGATGTAGGGTGTCATACTATAAAAATTAAAGAAAGCATGCAGTTAAAGGATATTCATTATCTTTGCCTCAATTATAGCACTAACACAGATTTCTTTGTATGACAAATGTGACATGGTGAAAATAGATTGATGTTATTATAGGTGGTACATGTAGTATTCTTATTTTAGTCCCAACACCCGCCCTTTATATTGTGTTGTTGTGTGTTGTATCAAATGGGCCAATGAAAATTTGAAAGATTCTTTCTCATCACCAACACAAAATATGACTGGGTTATTTTTAGATTTTCTTACTGAATGAGTTTTACAAGGGTTTCTAAAGTTTATGGGACAGCCCGGGAACTGGCTGTTCATGAGTAAATATTGAAAGCCTGTTTCATAAGCTAATTGAGATTGGCATGTTGAAATTGTGAATGTTTTTCTTCTAAATCAATGCATTGACACCCCTCCAAGCTTAAATTCAGTTCCATATATGCTGATATTTTCCATGCTTCATCAATTTTTTCGATAAAATGTGTAAAACCAGATTTCTAGGATGCGCGCGGTGGTGAAAACCTTTTTTTGAGTGGCCATTGTGGTACATTCGTGTATTATTCCCCTGAAGTTAGAGAGCCAGTGGCCTGTGATGACGCGCTATTGTGCAGTGCCCTGATACTGAAGGACATAACGCAGTGTAACACCCCGTGTACAACCGTTATCTGCAGTAACCAAGGTTATCTGCAGTACTACAGATAACGGCAGGTTGTGCAAACGTTATCTGCATCAAATTAACGTGATCTGCATCAACTTATGTGTTGCAAAAAGCCGTTATCTGCATCAATGGAAGTATTGGTGAATTTCATGAAAATGCCCAACTTGGCGAGAAAATCTGAAAAATCAAACAAAAACGCTATAGCCTATTGGCATTTCAAAGGGATTTTAGATTCAAAATTGGTTATGGAGTCAAATCGATGTTGAAATCAAATTAATCGAAATTCATTTTGACCCCAAAATCGGTTCTGAACTGTCAATATTAGAATAATTTTCTTTATTATCACTTGGCGATGTTGATACATTAGAACAAAGAGGGACCCGCATACTATGGTGATACATGTTCCTGTATTCACCCTGTTCACCTGAAAGTAGTCCGCCCTAATTGTCAGCCAATCAGAGGAGGGGGCACTGACATACTTGACCAACTGATCACTCTGTAATGTGTTAAGCCTACAGCACTAAGGTATGAAGTGGTCTTTGATTGTTTACAGTCCATGGGGCAGGACGGATAGAGCCTTGATTGTACGTAGAGGTGCATCACTTGTTACTACTAGGTAGCTTGAACAGTGTGAAAAACAATTCACCTTGGCCCTGTGCAGTACTGCCCTGCTGTTGAAGTGCCCCTCGCCTGTATACAACCCACTTAGTTAATGCACAGAGAAGTAGTTCCAACAGTGTAGCCTGAATAATATTCTAGAGTTGATTTTGGGCTGCCAAATGATAATAAATCCACAAACATACTCGTCCCCAATACAAGTATTTTTATCAGACTCATTTATGAAGGGTGTAGTCATATTATCAGCCTCGCCCTTCGGGCTCTGCTGATAATATCACTACACCCTTCATAAAGGAGTCTGATAAAAATACTTGTATTGGAGACTCGTATGTTAGTGTGTATTTATTACCAGTTTGAACTGTCAATATTAGGACAGAATTATTTTAGGGAGAGTTCCCTTTTACTGATAGTTATTGACTTTTATGGCCAACAGATAGTAACCACTGGGTATGCTTAGACATTTAGATTGTATGCGTTTTAAGTCTAAACTGCTATATTTAAACCTGAGGACTAGGGACATAATTCTGGGAACTAGGGAACTTGTCCTGGCGACTAGGGACATAGTCCTGGCGACTAGAACAACCTTTTAGATAGGTATAGCAGGTACTGCAGATAATGTTAATTGATGCAGATAACGGTAGCATCGTCGATGCAGATCACGTTAATTTGATGCAGATAACGTTTGCATGACTGCCATTATCTGCAGTACTGCAGATAATGTTAGTTACTGCACATAACGGTTGCACACCCCGCCGCACCACCCCCCGATCTTCGCCATCCCCAGTTTCTGCTCTTCATATACTACTTACGTTTCACCCTTCAGCTAGCACCTACAACGCAGTCCAATAGCCAATAGTTGGAGACCAGGGCTCTGGCTGTATTCTATCACTTGATAAACATCGCTACGGTTCCATTACCCGGTATCCTCTATTTGGTCAGATATATGGCAGTGTGAAGTGATGTTTGGTGGACGGAAATTGGTGCCTATTAAAAGCTAAAGGATTTCTTTGAACTGACTTTGTGTCCGTATAGTGCTATATAGGCTAGTGCAGCACATCTAGAGGTGAGATGAATAAGTTAACTATATGGTACTCACTTCTAACACAGAAGGACACTCTTGCTCTTGTCTCGTTTATCATCAGATGCTACTCCCCTTCCTGGGAGACAGACACCTGCTGGTGTCGGACCTTGCCCCACCAGGTATCTGACTCAGCCTTACGACAGCACTCCCCAGGCCCCGGGCACCAGGCCCCTATATCATGGGGGGGGGGGGGGGGCAGCAGACTGACCAATGGGTCAAAGTACATGTAGGCACCAATACTAGTATTTACAAATAGCTGGACAGATGCACGTCACCCTTGTATCCTAGAATAGCAATGTATCACCTTTTAAACCGCAGGTTCTGTATATAAAATACCTACACTTTGCCTTCGTATTCATTACATCCAGTGTTATAATCCAAGTGATGCCAATCATTAGCCATGGCCTGCAAAATACCTGATCATTGTGTATAAGAACCCTAGATGTACCCCCTACTTATCCATTTGGAGGACTTAATATCCCTGATTAAGCAAAACCGCGGCGCTTATACAAGACCAGAGAAATTACCACTGCCGTTTAAATATAATTATATGAGACTGATGGTTATTTAAGACCGGGCGCTTTTTATTATTATGATCATATTTAAATACGTGCATTATCACCATCATAGACATTGATGGACGACTTTGAAGATGTGTTGAACAATCCCCAGGTATTCTGGTATACTTATATACTTATTATCTAGTTGGATCTAGTGAGTCTGACTGGTATAGTGAATATTTACCTGTTATTATATTTACATACATCAGACTAAAGTATCAAGTGGTATCTATAGCAAACATAGGTTATCAAACATTTCCTAAGGCACAATATGATTTTAACACATAAGTTTGAGGCACATTTCACAACTAACACAGAAAGTCCGAATACCTTGGGGTAGCCTGGTATCATTACAAAGTTATTACAACCAGAGACTAACCATCACATGTTTACATGTTCATGATATGTACAAACTGACACATATCACATTGTCAATACACGTGCCCTAGTTAGCCACTACAAACTAGGTCACGCACCTGCATCCATCCCCAACCAAGCAGAAAGCCTGCAGGAATTTCCTAGAGAGGCGGGCGATCTCTCCCAGGCGTTCACTGGGTTCACTACACGGGACAGCCTGTCTAGAATTTCCCAAACCGGCACAGCCCTACTACAGGCCACCATCAGACGGTGATCAGGGCCTTTAGAGTTGTTCTAGGTGGACTCACCGTCCATGTTTAGTGCTTCCTCCTGCTGTCAGCTCGGTGTGGGGTGCAGGGGGGCGACATGACAGTGTCGGGCACGGAGCCTCCAGGTGCTGCTTGTGGGTTTATTTACCTGTATTAGGCCTGTGTCACGGTCGGGGGGCACACAGGTGAGATGAGCCACCTAGTGGGCAAGGGGGAAAGCACTGGGTGATTATAGTGTACATCCAACACACTAGTGGGCACCACTAGACAACAAAACTCTGGCACAACCAAGTTGACTGCATTCTTGACAAATTCGTTATGGCTATATTTATTGAGGTAGAAGATGTGTTGCCTATACATATGAGGCGGGAGAGAGACACACACACATACAAATGCACACAGAAAATCACATTATATAGGAGGGTGGGATTGTACATCTAGACTGACTACATGCTACATAAAAACTGTCCAAAGAGAATATATTTGCAGTTACAGGCCTCAAATAGTACAAGAATTGCATTTCCCTACAGACTAAAAGTGTGGGAGTCACATTTTTTGTTTCAATGAGCCCTCGCAAGACTCGTTTATTTAACAAATTACACATTCGAGACGCGGCATAACAAAAAATCATTATTCTGGTACAATTTGTCAAAGCATTTACTTGAGTAGTTTCCACATATTCGCAAATAATCACAATATGTCCAGAACAATCATCCGATGAGATTGAGAGAATAATGAGGTGATAAAGATGTAGTCAGGCATTCATATAGCCTTACGAAATAGAGATAGATGAATGAAGACATATGGTATACAATAATTCGTACAACAGATGCACAATCAAGAGATATGCTTTACAGCATTACTCCAGGCTTTGGTTCTTGCTTTCACTTACACTGACAACATTATACAATCCAATAGACAAGAAACTCATGCATAATTCATACAAAGATAATTCATCCAATGAGAATAAACATCAAATATTACATACATACGTCCAGAGGAATAATACCTCCTTCAGATTTAGTTAAATCATTGCAGAACAAACACATTGACCTTGTTCTCCATATTTGTGAATTTATATCTATTTCTAATATCCTACATTAACCGTTGTGACACATGAAACAATCATGAAAAGCAGTTGTACAAGTACTTTTTCTCACCCAATAAGTGTGTAACAGGCAGCTGAAAACTGACAGCCCCACGGGGAATCGAACCCCGGCCCCTCCGCTCCGGAGTTGAGAATGCTACCGCTACACCACAGGGCCAGCTGCTTCTCACTGCTCTGCTACGGTACTTGAGCTACCACAGGCGGGCAATGCGCTCTGCACGCACGCTCGGGCTGCCCCGAGCGATACGTGCCCGCTACAAGTGGAACATGCAGCAACTAGCTCAGGGAAATCTCTTGAAGGTGATTAGGGTGCAAGCCAGGAGAGAGGCAAGATTGGTGTTTTGATGGGATGGTAGTTGAGTTGTTGTTATGTCAACTGTTCGGAGTGGTTAGGACATATTTTTCTATAAAGCCGGTCAAAGATGGCACCCGGTCAATGAATTTCACATTGGCCCGGTCTGGTGAGACACAGCCATATATTACAGTAATTCATTCCTATGGTTGAATAATGGCATTCCGTTTCAAATCCCTTTTTCGTTGTAGCTCAATTTAACCGATTTCTTAAAAACCTATGAACATGAATAAGAAGAGTTATAGATATATACTTGGGAGGGATTAGAACTCCTGCACCTGGTGTCATGAATCCAGTATTCTAGCAACTACTCTATTGTGGACAGGTGATATAAGTAATATCAAGCTACACCCCACTCACAATACTTGTGCCCTAGTTGTATCCTAATCTCGGAGACAAGATTTGGCTGGGCTGGTTGCTGGTGACCAGGGGGAACAAAATTGGTACCAGAGTAACACATAATAGTGCCACTGTATCCTCCTAGTGCCTAATCGGACGTTACTCTAAGGTGCATTTTTAAGAGTGAGAGGCAAATGTAATATCTCAGGAGCAGAACTTGTTACTGGACATTTCACAAAGGGTCGGGTACACTGAAAATCTCAGGGTCATCATTTTGACAATACCTAAATTGACAATTTTATAGGTAGTCAAAGTGGGTACACCACACATTGAAATAAGTTCAATCAAGAGTACACCAAATATGTGAAAGGGATGCCTCTCGTTAAGAGGTGAACTTATTAGAGACTATATTCATATACCACTCTCCAGAGCACCTGCCATTATTCATTATGAGCAGCTGCCATTATTCATTATGACAACCTAGGTCGTCATAATGACTATAGGCTCCTGCGTCTGGGTTTTGAGTGTAAATAAAGACAATGTAATAGAAAATATCAGTCTTTTACTGTATCTCCTCGGATAAAGGGATTATAGCACAGTTCATTTTATGTCCGAAGCATATTTTGAATGTCTTTCAGTTTTCTGTGTAGTAAATATCTATATGTGCACAGATTGTTCCTCCTATATTGTCTCTATACGTTGACCCTTTTCCAAATCGCTTATCAAGTGAGTAATGGTGTGCATATATATACCAGATATGGACACTGGTTGGTATATATGACGTCGCCGTCGCTCCCACTAATCCACAATCCCACCTGTGTGTCCAGGTATTATCATAGAGACCCCCCCCCCCCCCTACACAAACCAGCTGTCACTTACAGACACTGACCACACACACGGGTTCACACAGGGACACTTGGGGATCCCACAGCACGCTGACACCAACTCAGTAGGTGAGTTCGGGGAGGGCCAAAATAATTACTTTCGTGATTACGAGAACCAGCGTGCCTGTACCTTCCGGTAGACTCTCACAAATGGGGCTTTGCAGAAGTCTACCGGAAGGTACAGGCACGCTGGTTCTCGTAATCATGAAAGTAATTATTTTGGCCCTCCCCGAACTCACCGATTGTAAGATATCAGTGGCTCCAGATGGATCAAAAGCGACCTGGCGGCATGGGCTATTTTGGAGGCGACTTCCGACCTAAAGCAATAATATAAGTGACCTGGCGACTTTTGAACAAAATTTACTATAGATCAAAGGGTCCAAAAAAGCGACTTTTCGACCTGGACCCCTTAATTTCGGCGACTTTCTGACCTCAGGGGGACCCCTCTGCACCCCGATATCAAGCAGGATGAAGATTGAGGCTGTGGAGGTAGTGTCCCCAGGTGGCTGCCCCTTACACCATATACTACTTACCTCGGGTGATACTCTGAGTGACTGCACATCCTCGTTAGGGTAGATTCACCTGAAGTCGGACACATACCTTGAGGCGGACACTTGGTTTTGTGGACATTTAAGCATTTTAAGCGCTTCATTTGTGAACTATGGTAAAGTTTAAGTGTTATTCTTTCCAAAAAACATACACTAGAAGTCGTAATTTACATGAATACCCTCAGATGTCACTCTCCGTCTCAGCCCATTTGTCCGACTCATGGTGAATCTACCCTAACTGGTGAACAGGTCACCCGGGGTATTTCCTGGAAGTAAGCCTGCATGCTTAGAGGTTTCCTGTTTTGTAATGGTGAATGTTTCATTCTTACAACTACAGTCAAGCTATAGTACTAAAGTTGATAGTCCTAGGCTGGCAAGAGTACTTTTTTTCTACAATTAATCGCCGAGACAAGGGCCCACACTTTTGTAGTAATAATTGCTCGAACAAGGGTCTATTTTTCACTAAAAGGTCAAGAGTTTTCACCAAATGTCCACAGTTCCCTCACGGATGTGAAAGGAATGGAATCCATGGTTGCATAGGATGTATCAACTACCAGCTTCTCACGGACTACGCACCATTCTCTGTCCTTTGTCCTTTGTCCTTTATAAATCAATATTCTGACCTGGAAATGCTAAGAGTGTCGGGTTAGTGGATGAGTAGGTTTGTGGGGTCACCAACCTATTACCCAACACACCTGACACCCAAATGACACATGCCCATGACTAAGGCACAAGATAACGGTTTAAATGAAAGGGGAGGGGTGGAGAAAATAGAATTAGTTCAGTGCACGTTAACATGGACAGGATAATTATACTGTTTATACATGCGAGAATCGCTCCTATACACCCATAATGCTTGCGAAATACATGTACATGCCGTGTATTTTGTAAGGTCGAAGACTATAGAGAAGAGACAGGTCGGCCTTGGTCTGCTGTGTGTGACCAGAGAGCTGTCTCTGACTGTGGTGTGGCGTAGGACGACTATACCTGAGTGACCTGAGGAAGTGGTACGAGCAGGTACAGAGCGGTCACTGCCCCATGCACCTCGGTCATTGACTCCAGTCGTAACACAAAGCGCATTACACTTGAGTATCATTGTGCAATGGACAACTGATAGAAACACGGATAGGTTAGGGCCGATATGACAATCTTATCTAGAAGGCCCACTTAAGATTGCGAAAAAGACGAAGAAGAGTAAGGTGCGCTTTGTTGGTAAGGGTCCTGGTATAACGTGGGATTACATAGAGCAGACCTAATCAGTCCATGCCAATAGATTGGTCTTGTTGTGTAAGGTGTGGGATTACATAGCACAGCGCTGAGTAGGCTGTAGTACAGGTGAGTCAGGCTGACCTACAAGCCGTGAGCTGCTCCTGTCATCACCTGAGGTGACGTCTAGGGGTGACCCGGGGTAGCGGGTCAGGTGGGAGGAAACATGCACAAAGAGCTGCTCAAACTCAGTATATGTGTCACAGGTCCTTGTCCCAAAACATAGATTAAAATTCACGCTGTACACTTTTTTATCGCGGATTTTGTGAAAATCTGCGAAAATATGTATAGCGCAAATATTCATCCAGTACAGTTATTCAACTTCCATATTGCAAATTCGCGAAAATCAAAATCTCTACTTTTTCAGTAGTCAGGCGACCATAACATACTACCATTATAATATACTGAATGGAAATGGCCATGTATCCCCATTCTCAGGCCAAAATTGAATAATTTCACACTAATTTTTATCAATTAGATATTCAAGGACCATTAATCAGCATTAACATTTCAAAGATAATATTTGGAATGGAATCTCCTAAGCAGGGAAAGCGGAAAGGGAGAGAGAGAAGGAAATGAGTAGGACGATATATGAAGCCAACTTATTTGAACTCACTGCCTCAACCCATTAGGGATATCTTTTCACTGGCACAGCACATAGGGGTAGGACATTGGGGTGTTCAGTTGCCGATCATGGGGCGTCATGTGGTTAATTATCTACTTTTTCTTATATAAAATACAATGGAGCTATTATGAAAATCCTGGGCGAAGCGTCCATATTTGTGATGTACAAAGAATCTTTTAGAGGGTAAAGTGATTTCCTTAGACTATACAGGTTTCCTGGGGTAGGGGTTTGTCCCCAGACTCCCTCTAATGATGTCACCCTTTTTGAGCCTTGCTTCACCCCACTTCCCCCATCTCCAGGTAATCATCAATCCACTATTGGTGAAATGAGTTGGGGAGATTGGCCTCGTGGTCCCAGGGATATTTAACATCTGCTTGGAGAGCGGCTTTGTGGCCCTATCGGGGATGCCCTCAGGGGTCACCCCGAGGTCAGGTGGGGTCGGACTGGGTCACTGCCATCAGGCACGGGGGTCTTCGTTATATTTAGCCACCAGAGGGCACCACGGGTCACTCTGATAATGACCAGGGTGTGGGTCACACTGATCTCCCAACACCGACTCTGCACTAATGACCTCAGGGTCCTGTTGTAAGATTGTAAGATTGTAAGATTGTAAGATTTTTTATTCAAACAATGTCACGGTTTACACTGCGATTTTCAAAGGTTGAAAAGTAGAACAATATGTACAATTCAGTGATGTCATGTCATACGTTTCTTATAGATAGGTGACTGTACCAATTTATGGTTACAGAGTATCTTGGGTAGCGGAATGTCATTTATTTTCACAATGGACAGAGGAGTGTTTAATAATAATAGGGTTGGTTTCCTTCCTAGTCTAATGTTTTTATAAATATGGCTAAGCTAGTCATTTACAGATTGTAATAAATGAATAAATAAGTGAATAGTAAATAGTAAATTTATACAAAGACTAAAGATAGGGGCATTGCTGATGCAATGTACCACTATCAGTCTATGTTGAGGCCATATTTGATAAGGGGAGGGTATTGCTTATGCAATATACCATCCAGCTTAAAGAGCATATGTTGGTGAGGATCGATACATATGCTTGGAGAGTGAGAGTTTGGACGTCACAGTGTGAATGTGTTGACCTGGAGTTTTACTGGAGAGTGTGATAAATTAAATGACAAGCGATATTTGTATCCATTTGCGGACCATCAAGATTCATTGCCCTCCTTTGAATGGCCAACTCTCCCACTGTTGTAAAAACTTTCAAATACTTCAGAATAATTTGAATGGTAATTGACTTTACGATACCCCGAAACAGATAGTGGCATAGGGGAACGTTGTTACCCTCAGATTGGTAAATAACTGCAATTATATTATTTACCACACAGCCAAAAATAATTTTCTCATTTTCAGAAAATATTTCTTGTTTTAAGTAAAATAAACTTAAAACAAGTTTGTCCGTAGGATAACAAAATTTTACTTGAAAGCATGGTTGAGTTTAATATACTTAGAGTAAGAAAAACAAACAAGAAAAACAAACAAGAAAGAAATTCTTAAATCAAGTATTTTATACTGGAATCAAGATGATATTTCCTGACATATTTCTCAAAATAAGAAAATATTTCTTACGGAATGGACCTTTTTTTCTAGAAAACCCTTTTCTTCAGTAAGTTTTAATTTCTTATTCAAGTAAATAAACAAGATTGATGTTCTTGCCTGGGAAAGTAGTATGATCATTTTTAATTTTAGACTTAGAGAGAACGGATTGATGCCAGAGCATCAGAAAGAGGTTCATCAGATTAAATGCAGCTTTTTGTAGCTACAATAGAAGTTTAAGCAAACAGACCTTTAGTCATTTCACTTCATGTAATAGGACAGGTATTCTTTCCCTTTATCTAAATGCTATTATCAAGCAAATGGTGTCTCTTATCATTTCTCCCTATAGTTATTATAATTCATTCACTGGAACAATGGTTCTTACATCAAATTAATCCCTAACAAATTTCTCCTTTTCCCACATATTTTTACCCTCTTCTGTTTCTTTGGGACTTAATCTAAGGCAGAAATGTATACCCTGTTTGATAGGAAAGTTGTTGTATTGCATAGTGGTGGCCTCTTGTGGCACAACATGTAACTAATGTTCTTAATTTAAGAAAATAATTCTTATTTAGTAGTCTGATCCCTATGGAACCTAACTGAACTCACATTCCACACCTATAGAATTACCAAATAATGGGAGGAATTTGGTGAAGGCATTAAGCATGGTCATAACCATCACATAATAGAGTATACTTGCATATTTTTTGCCCTAATTGACACTTTAGACACATGGTTTCAGGTTAACTCTCAACTGAGCAGATTTCCAAGACATGGCAATCTTAAATCTAGAAATAGAACTTTCTTATTTCAGGAATATAAGATATAATCTTGTTGGGTGCACAAATGACCAGTTTTAAGAAAATTCCTCAAGAAAAATAATCTTGAATACTTGTTTCTAGAAGAATACTAGAAAAATATAAGATTTTTTTTTTAGCTTCCCCTTTCTGAAAACAAGATAAATGTAAAAACTCAGAATGAGTTTATTCCTTGAATCAAGAAAATTTAATCTTGATTCTAGTATTTTCTTGGGGTAAGAAAATTATTTTTGGCTGTGCAGTAAGAAAATGAGTTTGCGGTAAACGAACGTTGGATACTTCCAATTCAGTTACATTATCACACTGAAACGAGAAATCTCAAACTACCCAGGCAGCAAGGGTATATTGGGCCAATGTCGGCAATGATCGACTCCATCGCAATCGTTATACCCACCATGGCCCATTGTAGGTAATGCATACATTGGTTCAATATACAAAATCCAATGATGGACCAACATAAATTCTAACTACACATGTCAGATATTGGCTGTGATCTACACAAGCGGGATTCAATGTTGCCTGAAGAGTTTCTGACAGGATGGCTCCTACTTTGCCATCGTATTGGTTTATAAATGTGATCCCCAGTGTGCTTTACATGTTTAAAGGTCAGAGGAAGTTCATGGATGAAATTTGATATCTAAAAGTGCCATTTACTGCATGACACCAGTGGTAATTTGTCAAAAGTAACTTGAAGACACCTCATGTGTGGGTAATAGAGTTAGATAAGTCCTAAATGATAGTAATACAGTTTGTATAATGTCTAACCATTTTGGGATAGAGATCAAGATGGATTCAAAAGACAGGAATGGCTTTTTCTAAACTTATGATACTTGACAGTCATGTCTTAAGTATGCTTGCACATTCAAATGTACACATAAAAATAGTATTGTTCAATATTAGTGATAGTTGCAGTGGTCCTATATTGAAAATTATATGTTGGGGCGACATATGTATTTCAAGGTTGCCCCGATGTTTAATTTCTAACCTTTGAATAATGTAAAAACTTGTAATGTTGGCCCACCATTGGGGCAACATGAAATCAATATCCCTTTCTCCGAGCATGGGCCATTATTGAGCCAGCGGTCAAACCAGCGGTGGGCCAATATCAAAATGCCAATGTTGGCCCATTTTTTAGTGGTATATTAGCCCAATTATGGCCCAATGTACTTATGTTACCTGGGATACTTGTATTACCAATATAAACCCAATTGCATCATCACCTGTAGACAACCCATTTCGTGTATTCCTATCACCACACCTGTATTCCTACCATCAGGTAACCCTTCTATCTGGAGGGTGTATTCCTACCACGAGGTAACCCTCCTATCTGTAGGGCGCATTCATACCACGAGGTTACCCTCCTATCTGTATTCCTACCACCAGGTGACCCTACTATCTGTATTCCTACTACCAGGTAACTCTACTATCTGTATTTCCACCACTAGGTAGTCCTCCTATCTGAATTTCTATATACCACTCAAAAAATTACCTCGTCTGCAGACTATTCTATGTGACAAGGTAGCGGGTGTTTTAACTATAGTTGTCAGATAAAGCACCTACTTGGCATGTGCCAGCCCAAAGCCTGACATATACCAGCCCTAGACACGTCAACCAGGACCTGATTCAGGATTCCCCTGTGGGTGGCATCAGTATAGCATGCATTATGTATAAAGTGGTGAAATGAATTGCATTATTTCTATGTTGATATTAATCATAATAATGGAAATGCACGTTCATGTTTTGGAGAATCTTGAGAACTATCTATTGGGGATGCTAGAAAAGGTAAAAGATTCAAAGTTTTCATATGATTAAGAATAAACAAATGTGTGTAGGGCATAGACACCTCTTTTGTGTTTAATTCAATAGTACAATAGCTGTGAGGAAACTCTCATTGGTATGACACCCACATATCTGTTAACAGTCTGTTACTGAGGAGTAGAAATACTCTCATACAGACTTTCAGGACATGGCAGCGATTCCCCTAACCTATATACCTCTATGAATTAGCTATTACAAACCTGAGAATCAGACACATGGACAGTAATTATGCCTAGGCTCAGAACCCAGAAAGTTCCACCTGCAGTGAAGTAGAGGTTATAGTTCACAAGTTAACCCTTGAAGGACTGCATAGTGCTTTAAGGTGCTATGCGCTATGTGATCATAATGCATGAATTCAGCCTTGGTAAGTTTACTCACCTAACTGTTAATACATTTCCAAAGGGTCTGCGTGTTGTATGAATGTAGTCTTGACGAATAGACTCACCAGGTTTACATTCATGGATCATGCTGACAAAAGGATTGAAGCACATTGCCTGTTAGATGAGTCTAGTATAGTCTTGTGGGATGGTAACTTGGTAGGTCCTCAGGTAGAAAACCGTTAACTCATTTATTTTATGACAGTCACTTTAAAGACCCTAAACTCTTCTTATGCGATGACCATTTGACAAGTTTGGATTCCTTCATTTTATCAGTGTACCCGTCTTCCTAACACAAGGTAAACCTCCCTATAACTGCTTCAAAGGCTATCATTTTGTCCTCCACAGTTTCTCGTGGAGAGAAATCCCTAATTGAGATGATTTCCTCTGCACTGGGCACTGCTGTGAATTATAATGTCACATCTTAACACCATTTTTCACTTATATTGATCCTCTACACCCCCTCTAAATGAGGAATTTAGAGAGAATTCTGTCTTCTGCATTTAGGCATGAATGTCGATGACAAGAACAGCATGTGAATCCATGTGAAATACATGCTCTCTCCCCCTTACACCATCAGGTAGCCTTCCCGCCCACCTGCTCCTCAGCCCTAACATGTGAGGGAGTATTCATTTATTATTTACGGGGGGGGGGGGGGGTGAAATCTACTACAAAAATTCTTTATACCCGCTCTCCTGGAGAGTACACCTGGAGAGAGCCCCCGTTTGAACTGTAGTAGCACGGATAATTTTTTACACCTCCTCAGGAGGGGCCGAACGTTGTATGCTCCCCCAACCCACCCCCATCGCTGTAACAAATAAATGAACACTCGCTGCTCCAACCCCACACCCCGGCTACAGCCCCAGCATGTGACTACAAAGTGGCTGGTCACGTGACCTCTGGTGGCCTCGGTCTGGGTTGGGGTAATAAATCATGTGATTCACGGCCTGTCCTGTAGGTGGCGCTACAGACGGGGGGGGGGGGGGGGGGGCGGCAGGGGCCGTCACCTAGTTTCCGTGAACCCTCGCCAGCTGCCACTCTCCTCTGTGGTAAAAGTGACGTTGCTCAACTCTGCCTCAACTTAGACATCTCCCATGTGAAAAAGGCGGGAAAAGGGGTACTGATCAGACAGAGGCTAGCTTCCTCACCCCATCATGCATGTATATGTACCGTATTCTACGTAATAAGCGCCCTGGGCGCTTATAAAATTATTTTTATGGCATTTTAAGTACTTAAGAGTTTATTTGTCTCCAAAATCGGGAAATTTGAGCCTTTGTTCTAGTCTTAAAACACCCCAAAAATGGGAGGGGGCGCTTATTGGGGGTGCAGAGGGGTCCCCCCCCAGGTCGGAAAGTCGCTGAAATTAAGGGCCCAAAGTCGCAAAGTCGCTTTTTTAGACCATTTTTACTATAACCAAATTTGTCCAAAAGTCGCTAGGTCGCTTTAATTATGGTACCAGGTCGCCAGTTCGCCTGGAAAACAGCCCAGGTCGCCAGGTCGCTTTTGACCCCTCTGGAGCCACCTTATTAGGGGGAGGGCGCTTATTACGTCGAATACGGTATATATATATATATATATATATATATATATATATATATATATATATATGTATATATATATATATATATGTATATATATATATATATATATATATATATATATATATATATATATATATATATATATATATATATATATATATATGGGGGTAACGATGGGGGGGGGGGTCCCCATGTCGCATGATGATTTAATAAAATGGTGATGTCGCATGTCTATGTCGCTTAAAAAGGCCCATGTCCCATGTCGATCTTAAGAAATGTCCATGTCCCATTTCTAACTGAAATTAGACTCTGGAGCTACATTATCATCAACAAATCCAAGCCCTCACCCGTCACTGAATCTGACACCGGCCAACACGGCTGTCCATGCACTCAGCAGCCAAACCCGACAATATCTTCACTAAAATAACCTGCAAACTTGACATGTCTGGGATTTCAGGGTGCGGCGAGGGGTGTAAGGTCATCTCCTCAAGTCAAGCAGTGAAAAGTATGAGAAACATATTCGAAGTACACCGTGTGTAGGATTCTTTTTTATTGTAAGGTTTGGATAAACATCATCTATTATGAACCAAATCAGCGGGCAATGTCCCATAATTGCACGAGTCCAAGGGTGCTTTCACATAGGAATCTCCGCCATGCATCCTACATGACAGCCACACACAGACCTGACAGATACAGTGTCTGATAAGCACCTCTCCCCATATTTCAGTACTTCTTTCATCGTCCTGGTTAAGACCAAATCTCCAAATCTCGGACTCTCCCTTTCAGAATTTGTACATTACTGATGTGAATGGGTGGGTTAGGGCAGAGACACAGCCAAGCAGCCGGTGGTCATGTGTTAGTAGAGTGTGTGTGCTGCCTCCCCGGGCTGTGACGGACTGAAGCATGTAGCTGTCTCCTCAGAGGCCACCTTTATGTGCGGCAGATTCGTGGGCAGAATTAGTGGCTGTAGGAGAGGCTTTCTGTTTACTGAAATGGTTCTACTTTCTTATCATCTTGTAATTCCTTTTTATTTGATAATAATTAGTTATGTTTATCTATTGTGTTTCACGGGGCCATCCATAAAGTAGCCTGCGTCGCGTCGGGTAAGGGGGGGGTCCCTGTCAGAGTGTGACAAACAATGATGAAGGTACTAGTATAGGGTAACACGTGACAAGGGGGTGGGTGGGTGTTGAAAATGGTCCATATTTGTGTGCCTCCAAACATTTTCTTCATTAAAAAAGATAATTCATATTTCATGGAGTGGACCTATATTATCAATCTATAGTGCTGACCTGACGTCAGATTTATGTGATTTATCTGTAGCCCAATCTTATAGAGTAAGGCACTAACACATAGCTCAGGCTCACTCATGAGGGTTAGCCAGGGTAAGGCGCAGGTGAACTCAGCAATGCACAAAGCACATGGCGATAATAGAGTGATACATCAGTAAACCCTTCAGGAACTCATTGGGACTGAAGAGGCAAAACATGAAACATATTCCTGTTGTAGCCAGCGTCATTGTATTATTATAAACAATGCATGTTAAATCTATCATAAAATACCTACAAGTCTACAAGACACATTATCAAGTACCTGTATTTGAATTAATACTGTGCATCCCGATATTAATATCACACATTATAGCCACAATGTGACTTGTGCATTGATCCCCCTGATAGTGTCTACAATCACATGACACGGCCGGTACCCCCATACTGCAGCCCACATGGCCGTCACAATGAAGCCATTCTGCAGGACACTACGGTGCCACAACACAACATGTGCAGGGGCAACTCTGACCCCAAACAGCTCCACATCTCCTGTGTGACTTCCTCCAGGTGAGTGACTTATGGGCCAGCTAAGGCTGATTTACACTACCCGAGGTGACAGGCTGATAACGCGTCACCTACCCCGGTGTAAACATGCCTTCAGTGCTTCACCCAGTTTCTGTGACCCCGCCAGGCAACCCCTCCTCCCCTCCTCCCTGTGATACCCCCTCTTCTCCCACCTCCTCTCCGCCACGGCCTTCTTCCTACTGCTTTCCTGCAGCAGTTTCCGCCTCGCCTCGCCTCCCCTGATTTTGCCTACCCCCTTTGTACCCCCTTCCCTTCCCTCTCCCTCTCCCTCTTCCTTTCCCCATCCCCCCTCCTCCTCCCTCGCCCTACCCCTCGCCCATCCTGCCTCCCTCCCTGTCTGTCTCACCCCATGCCTTACACCCCTTCTTCCTCCCTCTCCCTCCTGCCTACTTTCCTATCCTCTCTATCACTGCCTTCATTCCCCATTCCCACCTTACTTCCCTCCCCTCCCTCCCCGTCCCCTCTCCCTAACTGCCTGCCTTCCCCACCCCCCTCCTTCCTACCTCGCTCTCCCCTCGCTCCCCTCCTGCTTCCATTTCGTCCCTCTCTATCTCTACCTCCCCTGCCCCCAACCCTCCCCCCCCCCCCTCGTCCCGCCCCTGCCCCCTCCCTCCCTCCATGACTGCCTGGCTGCCTGCCTCCCTACCTGCCTCCCAGCCTCCCTGCCTCCCTCCCTTACCTCCCGCCTAACACCCCTTCTTCCTCCCTCACACCACCAAATGGTCAGGCCCTGGTGAGGATGCACCAACCCCACCCCACCCACCACCAAATGGTCGGGCCCTGCACTGAAAAAGTAAACTTGTCTCCAGACTCCTCCAAGTGACTGTCATAAAATAAACAAGTTAACGCTCATCTAAGTGACAAGGAAGCTGGTCTTCTAGATGGAGATAGAAGACCCACTTGGTATGTGCCAGCCCAAAACCTGATATTTGCCAGCTCCAGATTCCATTTGTGGGGTGGTAAACTGATAGGTTAGACAACTTTGACTCGTTTATTTAATAACAATCACTTAGACTAGTCTGGAGACACGTTTACTTTTTCAGTGTGGTGCGGATGCACAAACCCCCACCCTACCCCCACCCACCACCAAATGGTCGGGCCCGGGTGTGGGTACAGATTCGGGTAAAAGCTCGGCGCCTCAAGACAAAATACCTTGTCATTAGGGTATCAATATCATAATTGCATAGAATTACCATTCTTGGCATTAACATAAGTGCACTCCTACCTCCTACAGGGTTTAACAACTTGAAATTGAGGGCGTTAATATTGCAAGGAGATATTCTAAAAGCATTCATTGAAATATGGTAAGTTGCTTATTAGACGTATATATTATCATCAGTCTAATGAGCCAGATAGCTCAGAATAAACACATTAAATGGAGAGCCCTAATTAATTCTAGACCCCTCCTCGCACATCCCTGCAGAATGCAGGGCGTAAGTAATATAGACACTCTCTTTGCCACCCTGTCTCTCGGCAGAGGGCGGAAACTGCCGAGCGCTACCGAAGGTCCAGAGTCAAAGTCTTAGAAGGCGCCCAATATTTCAGATACGTCCATTGACATTTTAATATGGCAGCTACTTCTACAACATTGGTGATGTCTATCTCCGATATCCTATATTTTGGAATCGATATAACAGTTACAAACGTTGTGAACTAGCCCCAGGCATAAAGCGCACCATTTCATGGTGACAGACGTATCCAAAATATTGAGGCATTCCTAAGAATTCCACCACCTAGCCGAGCGTTGGCAGGTTATCCAATGAGAGCTGAGCCTGGGCTGGGTGGGTGTGAGGGGATGGGTGGGGGGGGGGGGGGGGGGGACCTGGAGAAGAGCGGTCACGGGGTGATGTGAGGACAGGTTCACCACGAGGTCACATCCATGAACATAACGTGTACACTACACCTCCACACGGCCTAGTACTCGGCATATAGCAGCTCCTAGCTGCAGAGTCCACATAGAGTTTCATCACTTCATGCCAATCATTTAAATGTGCAGTTGTGTTTTTCAGGAAGCAAATTATGCCGATAAGTGTACACCAGGGACATTATATCATAGAAATGTTTTTGTTTTTTTTGTTTTGTTTTTTACGTTGGACAGGTTCTGATGCATATGAAATAAACAAGCTTAGTTCACGGTATGTTAAATACTGATCTCTGCTATCTATTACCATTGACATTTAGTTATCTTAATATTTTACCTTCACAAACCTGCCATTGCCCTACCCTTAGGGACAGCCACCCTTCTTCTAGCACAAAGCCAATGGCAATTACCTTATCCACTTGATATATAAGATATATGTATACCAGTGTGTCATATGACTGCGACCCCTTTCCGTTGTAAGGCCAAATAAAAAAAAAGGTTGGTTTCCGGTAACATGGTCAGACAACCCAGACCCGGCCGGTCGGATTTTTTTTTTTTTTTTTTAATTTTTTTTTTTTTAATTTTCTCATTTTAGGCCTATTTTTAGCGTTTTTCCTCTAAAATCCTTAAAAATTATCCGATTTACAAACCGTAAAAACTGGTATGTAGGGAGAAATTTGAAAAAGAGAAAAAAAGAGGGGGACCCGGCCCTGTTTTGCTAGACCCGGTCGGGTGACCGGAAACAAACCTTTTTTTTTTTTTGGCCTAATTCAAATATCTGTCTCCTTTTAAATCACTGGCATTTATCCATATTTCATCCAATCATCGCCACACCCCGATGTTATCTCTCACCCCTATTGACTCCAACCATCTAACCTTGTTGCTCTACTTCTTCCACCCAATCACTGCACGTGGTATATACCTGGTATACGTCTCAGATATGGGCTACTTTTACCACCTCCATGCGTTTTCAGCTGTCACATGGCTCCCTCCTTCCTCCCTCCGTGCTTCCTCCTGTGCTCCATACACACATCCCATGTTTCCGCATCGACAGTGCATGTTTGTGCCGTTTGTCCCTCATGACGTCCCCTTCCCTGGCCTTTGCTTCCCTTTATGTTGCTTTCCTCCCTATAGTTATGAGCAGCCACGCATCATCCTTTCTTCTTTGCATTTGGCCTTATCTAAACCCCCGCCCCTGCCCCATGACTTCCTTTGCCACCATGTCCCTTCCCCATGGCTTCCTTTCCCAATGTCTTGCTGCCAAATGGCTTCCTTTGCCATTGTCCCTTGCTGTCACATGACCTCCTTTCCAATCGCCTTGCTGCCACATGGCTTCCTATCCAATTGCTTGCTGTCCAATGGCTTCCTTTGTCATTGTCTTGCTGTCCCATGACTCCCATCACCATTGCATTTATGTAGCTATGCATTCAATTGCCATTGATTTCCCTCCCCCATTGCAACCGTTTGTAATGGTTTCCCATGACAATTTCCTTCCTAAAGTTCCTGCATACATAGCTTCCCATGTCTTATGGTTTCCTTTCACCATTCCCTCACTTTACACAAGTGCCATCCTGCAGCCTACTGTAAACGTAGATATTTTCGCATGTATAAGTTTTCGCGATTTTTCTATAAAGCAGAATTTCGCGTGTACTTAAATTCGTGGATTTCCGATATTTTGCACTGTAATTCAATACTATATGAATATTCGCTCTGTACATATTTTCGCGGATATTTAAAATCCGCGAAAATCGCGACAGCCCAGTGGGCAAACTTCAGTTGATTCAATGTTGATTCAATGTGTGCAGCGACATGATATCAACAGTTGATACAGGGTTGTCATTTGGTTGATATTGATGAGGTCATCAACGTTGATCATTTATCAGTGATTCAACATTGATATGGCCATTGTGAATCAACAAGGAATAAGCATAATACATGATGATTTACATTGATTTAATATTGACTGCTGATATAATTTGAGATTTAGTATATTTTCATGTTTTTGCATTCCTTGCAATTTATATAGTTCATTACAACATCCCCCCCCCCCCATTTCTCCGAGATTAAATGCTAATTCTAGCACCATCCAGGGTAGGGGTACGTACATGCATGACCTCTGAAGACCACTTCCTATTCATTTCAAACTGACCTGGTCAGGACTGAGGCTTTATCTATTTTTCTTAGCAACATAAAGGGTGTCTTACTGAAACCATACATGTGTTCTTGCTATTTGATTCCAAATGTCAACCAAATGCACACACCATAGTTGTCAATGAAAATCAATGACATCTTGAACAATTGTATACATTGATGAGAAAATAAGAGCTTACAATTAGGGAAAATAGATGTAGCATGTAGATAGAAATGCTAAGGAGTAGGTTGTGGAGGCACCTAGTGGGAAAGGTGGGAAACGCATGGTTGATTCAAAGTTTATATCCAAACATTGCATCAATGTTGAAACAGGTGTTGGTTGACAACGTTGAAATAATAACATTGCATCAATGTTGAAAACAGGTTGATTTGCCCTGTAACCCTATATCAACCAGTTGTCAACGTTGAATCAATGTTTTGTGCCCACTGGGAGAGGAGTAGGAAGCAAATCTTCATTGGGGGGCCCAAGGGAGGCCCACTCCAACCAACTTAAAGTATCAGTTTTTATGCATGATGTATAATATACATGCTTATATTAGATTGTATGGGAAAGTAGTATGTGAGCCCCCTTTAGGTCTGATTTGGGGGCCCGGGCCCTGCACCCCCACTTTTCCCTATGCAGGGGAGTAAAGGATTAAAAATTGTGTGTACATGTATTATATTACAGGTCTTGACAAATTTGGGGGGGGCCCAAACATATTCAGGCCCCCCCCTCCTCAGTGATTAGGGGGGCCCGGGCCCCCCTGGCCCCCCCCTTTTCCTACGCCACTGCGCGAAAATATGTACAGGGCGAAAATATATACATTTACAGTATACATGGCTATACACCCTTGTTTCCCTTCACCATCTCCTTCCTGTACATAATGGCTTCCATGCCTAATGTGTTCCTGTTCCATGCCTTCTGCCACTCATGGAATTCCTATACCTATGGCTCCTATTTGCATGGTTTTCCATGACACGTCCCTTCCATTCGCATTGACCTCTTGGCGTCTACCATGACTGCCCCTTCCACATGGCTTCCCTGCATTTGCTCTCCCTGTCTACCACTGCTTTCCTACACACGTGCCCCCCATGGCTTCCTTCTCAATTGCCTTCCTGTGTACATGGCTTCCATTGAAATGGCTTCTTCATTGCATCCCTGTGACAATGGATCCCCCTACCATTGCACTCCTGTAGCCCTCCACTATTATCTTCCTGTGTATATATGGCTTCCTCCCAACCATCATTGCACCATTGCACATGGCTTCCCCTCCCTGTGTACATGGCTTCCCCCACCATTACCTTTCTGTACATATGCCTTATCTGCTTTCCTGCAGGAAATCCATACATGGCTTCCCTCGCCCCACCACCCGTCAGCATTGCCTCTCTGTACACATGGCTTCTTTCCACCATTGGCTTCCTGGGTACATGCCTTCCTCCCGACAATGTCTGCCTTTAGGCCATCTATACATTTTTGAACATGACTTTCCTGTACACAACGGCCTAAATCCCCATTGTGGCTACCATTGCCTTCCTGTCCTGTTCCTGTATAAATGTCTACAGTTAGTATCAATGTACATTTGAATGTACACAACGTGATGGGTAGGAATATATCACACCATTGCATAGTGGGGCAATCTTGTGGCAGAAATATGGTGATAATTGTGACGACCTTTGGTCATCTTGAACCCATGACGACCCTAAAGTCGTCTACAGTGACGACCTTAGTATATGGCTGGGTTTTCAGTGTAGACATAGCTCCCTCCACAATTGCCATCATGTAGGTAGCATAGATACGTGGCTTCCCTTCCCTTTTGCTTCCCTGTCTTCATGGCTTACCCCCAGTATTGCTCTTCTGTACATTATGGCTTCCATCCCCATTGGTTTTCTCTTTAACCTTGCATTCCTGTTCATGGCTTCCCAGAACTATCGCCATTGCTTCAAGCCAGTGGCTTCATGGTTTCCATCACACGGCTGTCCTCATGCCTTGATACCCGTCCACAGTAACGTTCCCGCAGCATCTAATGTCCCTTTCTATTGCTTTTGCATTGATTCTCTCTCTATTCCGGACAGTTCATTTTTCTGCGCCAAATATTCAATTCCTCAAGTATTTTTTTCACCACTGCGTTTATCTCAATCCCCAAGTACCTACCTTCCTTACCATTGTATCCATTCTGACTACATTACGATTCATCCCCTTTGTCCATGGCTTCTCCACGTGTGAACTCTGCCTTGCTTGATTTCCTGCCACCTACAACGTATACGATCAGATTTCCCAGAGCTGACCTTTCACTGTGCCCTCCTCTATATGTTACAGACGATTACTGCTCCCTGCCGGGGGCCACCCCTGCAGTGGTGGGCCGACATTGGGTTTGTCATTCAGGAGAAGTACAACAGGTTCAGACAGAAGGCCTGGTGCCAGTCTCGGGCCCTGACAGTACGTTTACAGTCTGAGAGAGTAATTAGACATATGTCACTACACTGGCCCATATACCCTGCTATACTGTACATGTCCACTAGTATCAGCAACCATGAGAGTGTGGGTTCGAATCCCACTTTGGCTACATTAGTAGTGTTGTTGATATCTGCACAAAACACCTGAATTGAACAAAATAACCTGGCAACATATTTCCTATGTATAATAAATGTGCCAGTATTTGGTGATATTTATGTCTCAAATGGATTAAATACAGATTACCTATTGTGCCATGGTGGGATTCGAACCCACACTCCTCATTAGAAAATGATCCAGGATCCCGGATCATTTTTATTAGATATAAATTCGTCCAGGCCCAGCTCCATACAGTACATGTAGAGGAGCTCTACGACCAGGACACCTGTAAGGCATGGACACAAGACATTAGGAAGAGAGAAATAAAAGCCCAGATAATGTGTGTTTCCTGTAACATTGTCAGAAAACCTAGGCTAGGTCGGCCGTATTCAAAGTTAGGAAATTACATGTACAGCGCGAAAATATCTACGTTTACATTGTACTACATCGGCCACGGAGAACAAAGCATTTCACACCTCTTATATACGGCATACAGCTAGTGGTATAAAGTAGTTATAGCCCTAGTACCAATCTATAAGGCTCCTTCACTGTATTCCGCGTACAGATTAGTACACGTCCTATAACTATACTATGAACATGAAGATTCTCCAGTCCAGAACGATTTTGTTGCATTTTTGCGATGAACGTAAGAAAAAAGGGATATCCTCCATTACATCCAAAGTTGATGTTGCATTTAAGTTAATTTGTGTGTATGTGGGGGGTGGGGGGGATCTACAGCCAGTTTTAAGTTTCAATGTGAAGCAGCCAAGTTATTTAAAGTAGAATCCAGGACGTGTCCTCGGCCTCGTCCAATGAACTCAAGTGCACTCTGCCTTACCCTAGAGTTTAAAGCGACCCTAGAAGTCATGGGGAATGAGATTTCGCTTATCAAATAAAGACCTAGGCTATAGCGATCAGGAACGTGTGTATGTGTCAGGTTGGTTATTAGTATAAATGAATGAATGTGTGTGTGTGTGTGTGTGTGGAGGGGGGGGTGTATGTGTAAGGGTGGGGGGGGGGTGTGTCTGGTGCAAAATACCTTTGTGACGTCACGGGATGGCCGGCCTCCTGAGCATGACCCATACAGCAGAGAGTGGTCGTTAGTCATTTTCAGGTCATGTGACCTTGTTTTTATATCTGGGTTCTGTGTAACCTGTTTCAAACCACTCTGAATGTGCCAATTTCATAGGCAAATTCCTAAATTTTCCAGGGGCATGTGGCCCCAAAGACCCCCCTTAATGACACTAGGGACATGGGTTTTCCCTTAGCGACCCCCCCCCCCCCCATCAAGGGCCCCCCTGTGGGGCAGGGTGTGGGCTGGGAGGTTAGGGGGTATGGGAGATCATCTGAGGTTCTACAAGCAATGCACGTACTCGATGCCCCCTCCCCTATCCCATCCACTCCTATTAGTCCAATGAATGAAGATAAAAAAGCAGTCTTGTGTCAACAAAATTGCTATGTGGGATTTTCCAGTGGTTTTAGGCTCTATAATATGTCTACTTTCCAAAAAAAAATAGTTGTCAAAAATTCTCCCTGGGGAACCCCCCAAAAATAGGCAGTTTCTAGGTAAGTCTGATATCTGAATGGAATATGCCTATAGTCCAGTCGATGAGGACTTCAGGGTGAGAGAGATAGTCCCACAAACGGTTTGTCAATGATTCTCAGCTATTTAATACCCACATATTTCAGGGAAAAGAAGTCCTGAAAAATTATTCTCGGAAAACCCCCTAAAAAAGACTGTTTGTAAAGTGACTTGGGTGTCTGAATGAAGTAAGCCAACAGTAGACACGATGAAGACTTGGTTGAAAAGGAAGTCACAGAAAAAGGTTCTTAATGATTTTCAGCTATTCAATACCTACATATTTCAGGGAAAATAATTTTTCAAAAATCATCCTTTTGGTAGGGGGTCCTAAAAGCCCAAATATCAATATTTAGATTGATTTGGACTGGAATGCAATAGTGTCTTTAAAGGTGAATTTACCCTAATTTGGGTATGCTGGATTCAAATCTGGTGTGTAAAGAATAAATTGGGTGTAGGAGAAAGGTCAAAAATAAGTTCAAAGGTCAAGGTCGCATAGAAAATAGGTCAAATAAGCAAACTTACTTCATGGGGCAGTGCTCAGTTATCAGAATAGCATGAATCTCTTATCTTGTGTGACAACGGATCTTTATGGTATCAACATCCACAAGAGTAGTTATATGACCTTGGCCAAGGTCAAGGTCATAATTTGCAAAGGTCAACCATGGGAATACATTGGTTTGAATTTTACCAATAGTCGGATATTCATTACTAAGGACAAACACTCTTGAGAACATGCCCAGGAAATTGACTTTCGTTTCTTGCCATAAATTCTTGCATGAACCCAAATAGTCCATGAGCCAGGAAGCCAGATATTGCTTGCCCGTACCATTCTGAGGCATTCTGTAATCAGAGGTCAAAGGTCAAGGTCATGCAAAAAACTTTTTACCATGAAATGTTAATGAAATTTCAATGAATTGAGTTTATTTCAGAAAAGAAATTAGCATTGGTATTCACTATCGAATATTCACAGGAATTCTATTATTCTGGTATTGGTCTCATTAAAATTTCAAGATGACTGCCATCTAACTTCTCAAAAATGATAAATTTGAATTCCTAGGCCCCACAAATGTATTTTGGAACTTTAAATCATGTTTCTATCTTAAATATACCCAGCGATATACATTTTCAAGAATTTATGACATTTTGGCAGCCATCTTGAATAATTCAAGCTGCTCAATGGTGACATTGCCATACTGCACTAGAAATGTTCATACAGACCCTATAGATGAATAATCAAGGGAGAAAACATTATCAGACTTTGGATTAGCCTTTGTTTTCTGCCAGACTAGAAAGTTCTTCTGCAATATGCAGGTGACCTTGACCTTGGTATTTTGTAAAACGGATGTATTTGTCTCATGCATCTGCTATCTATTTACTCATTTACCATTCTAATGCTGTTAATAATTCCACATTATAGCTTACATGTGGTTGCCATTATAGTTTCCAGACAGACCTTCTAAATAACCTTCTAAAGGGACTTCTTTATCACTCTCCCCATCACCCAGCAGATATCAATATGTTAATAATTCACTAAATATAGTTATAGACTACATTTCCTGTCAGCCTAGATGACAATAAAGTTCTTTGTCTGAGAATTGGTACTTTCACTGATTGTGGCTGCCTAATCGCTATATGACCATGTGACCATATGACCTTGACATTGGGAAATAATTCTAATGTCTGTATAATTTCAAGCTGATGTCAATTGACCCATCACGCAAGCAAATAACTTGATTAGAACCAAATATAGGACACTTAAACATTGAGAAACATTATAAAGGCGGCCATATTGGATTTGAGGCACTTCCCCAAGGAGGATTTCTGACAACTATTTTTTTCTGAAATATTCATGTACCAAAGAGGTGAAAACCATTGAAAAACCTCACATAGCAATTTTGTTGACCCTGAAGTGTTCATTCATTGAACTATATCCCCAAATCTACCTCAACGCCGCCCCCCCCCCCCCCAACCCTAACCCTGCTTTCGCCCCCTCGCCCTCGCCCACCCCAACAACCCATGTTGCCTGTCACCAACCGTCTACTTCACCAACACCCCCTCCCCCATCACAACACTGGGTTCCGCGCCCTTTGTTTTGGTCTGGTAGTGTCCGAGGCGCCCCCTTGTGGCTGGTTCCAACTGCGGCGCGGGGCATCTCGGGATAGAGCGCGCGTCCAATGGCTCGTCCCAGCATTCGTCAGTAACCCAGCTCTGACTAAAACTACGGCCAGCCAGCCCTATATAACGGGTCTACTGAGCAGACGACTTTAGGACACAACATCGGCGTCGGGTGGAACGCTTCGATGTCAATTAACTATTTAACTTTTTATACATACATACATAGGATGTACTACATATAGGAACAACATTCACCGGGGGATGGCGACAGTAACACTAGGTATGGCGCCAACAAGTGAGACTGTGGAAACTGAATTCAAGACTGAGCGTTGGAAGTGGAAAAGGAAAGAATCAAAGCCAGGAACATAATATCATTGTCTAATTAACCTTTTCCCATTGCCACATGGTTGGTGGATGGCTGATGGGCCGGCACAGCTTTTCATTTGGCACAGGAAACATGAAATACGAGAAGATACACATAGAGAATGGATTAGCATAATATACCTTATACTTGCCAATACAGTATTGGTCAATCCAAGTGAAAACCGAGCCCCACCCCAACCCCTTTTTTTCTACATCACTTTAGGTTTCACCTCTCTTGGACGACCCTTTGTATACAATGTGCACGCGCCCAGGGTTACAGGGGCCATGGGTCAGAGTCCTTGAGGGACCCAAGGGATGTACAGGGGGCGGGCAGGGTGAGGAGGACCGCGGAGGCAGCTAGGGTGAGCCGCTAGCCATGTCCACCTGAGGTTGTAGACCGGAGGGCGGTCAGCACAAGGTGACGAGTCTGCAACATGAGGTCTGATCCTTGACCACAACAGTGCCGCCCCTAGCGGTGGCCGCACCAGGCAGCCGCACTGGAGGGGTCGTGTCCTGATCAGAGTTCGTCAGGTCATTGGGTCATGACCCTCGAGGAGTTCACCACCACCGTAGCCGACCACCACCGACCACCACCACTGCTGCCACCACCAACCCTCAAACTACAACTTACAAGCGACAAACCCACAACCCGACGGAACGCCGACGTCGTGCGCTCCAGCGTTCGCTCTCCAAGCTGCAGTTCTGCGTGCAGTGAGTGAGGATGGAGCGATAGACAGCGTGTGTGCTGGGAGAGCTGACGCGGCGGCGCAGTAGGGGCTGGAGGAATGGGCGACCAAGAGGCGGACTTGGCAGCCGGCGAACGCGGAAAGCAGACGATTTTTAAACAACAAGCAAAGCAAAGCCACTTTCCCGACAGCCCACTGCCTCTTCTTGGTCTTCTCTAGGCCGAATCAATGCCCTGGATCGACCACTTCAATCCACCATTGGACGCATCTCATGGTTTCACACCGACGACCATTTCACCGTCTCCTATAACTTTGTTTGAGTGCCACGCACACTGGCAAAACAAGAGGGTATGAACTAATGGAAAGATGGCATATTTAGAATTCTCCCAAAACTAACTCAGAGGAGAGGGAAATGTCGTCAGATGAAAAGACAGACGATGGAAGGAGTAAGAAGACAATGTTTCCATGGCGATTAGAAGAGAGGTGACATGACGACTATGAGGTAAGAAATCAGGAAAAACATTTTACTTGTGATAATATTCAGGTCGAATAGATATGTGGAATACACATATTCACTTCTATAAATACGCATTTGTATTTTACGTAAAAGAATATATTTCGAAATGATGAGGACAACTAGAACAAAATACTTTACATGTGGTTATGCGCCTTTATTTCTATCCCTTGATCGAGCTGTTTCGCCAAGAGATATGATTATTTTCTGGGTTAAGCTATAGAATGAAATCAGAGGAACATACTTTTATTTAAAATATGAGTTAATATTCGCTGAATATGAGCGCTTTTGTCAGGCATTGGAAGAGTTTAATGGCTTTGCATAGACCCGGTACCCTAACTGCATATATTATTAAAATTAATGATATGTATAGGTATTCAACCTATAGGTCATGCCTTGGGTAACAGGTTGGATTTGGCATAAATCCAGTTAATTAGCAGGCAATGAGAATACTTCAAATCGTCCATCTTGATATAAATTGATATTGAAATAAGTTATTCAGCAAAGCTCAGGAAATTACATCCCGCTTTTCAAACTATATGAAGGATATACGATAGAGACATACAATAGAGTCTCTGGATATATCACGGAACTAGAGGTAACAAGTTTGGTTTCCTAATCACAAAAACTATGTAAGAGAAGAAACGTTAAGAACCCGTTTCTGGGGAGGAAAGAAAGAAAAAGGAAGGGAGACATTCACGAAAAATAATATGTCAGAGCAGAGATAACGTGCTTCAAGTGGAATTTCAATTCGTGTGGCTTCCTATAAATTTAAACTTTACTTCTATTTATTCATATAAACTTCTCAGTACTATTAATAGTTTACTGTTGGCATCATAAAGGACAGAAAAGTGATAAAATAGCTATGCATAAATAATATTCTGTGTAATCATTATTGTTGCATTAAATAAATGGATTGGAGTAACTACATGTTAACACACAGAACACGTGCACACTTCCTGCCAGCGACATCTACATGGACTTATAAAATATCACCTAAATGTAGTGAATCTACCAAACAAGATAGCAGAATCACACGGAAATAGTCTGTAAATGGTACTAAATGCACATGCCTGAATTTATTCATGACGAGACATGACTGCAAAGTAAGCACATGTTGGCATTATTCTAGTGCCCCGATGTATGTCTGTAGTATCTTCATACTGTTATATCTCCACACACCTTACCGAGACAAACAGCGGGTTTCGGGTTCAAAACCTACTTTTCTCACACTCAAACCACCGGCGACGGTTCCTTGAGGACACAAGATGGCGGCACCTGAGTGTCATCAACCAGTGAGGCTGATTTTCATAAAACATGTTCCACCAACCAGACAAGAGCCTGCGACCCACAAGGCTTTACCTCAGATGAACTCCTGTACACAGCCCCCCCCCCCCCCCCCCCCCACACACACACACTCCCCCTCCCCCTCTCACTATCTGCCACCACCAGCTAACCACCCACCCACCCACCCACCGGCCGGTAGTGCTCACAGCCTCGTGTTGTGCAGGCGAGATGGTGAAATATCATAATAGTACATAATATTGAGGCACTTTATGGATGTATCAAAATGATGAATTTATATGATTCTCTCCCGAGGAAACGCAAAATACTGATAGTAAACACTGGCTTTGTATTCAAGAACTTGATTTAATAATGCCCATCCTCTTATGATAATGTATAAAGTAATACAAATGTATTTTCAAGCAGCCAAAATCAATGTACATCAATTCTTGAAGAGAGTGGATTCTGTTGTGACATCAGACCTTTATTATGAGAGGAATGGACACACATCTGACAGCTGCACATCTCATTGTAATTACATTACATAAGCCTGGTGGACATTGCAGTATTGCAATGTGTCTTAAGGGTATTAACCCTCCAGGGACCTGCATGCAAGTAAACATCTTGGAAAGATTTTTTTATACAAAGAAAGGATGGTTTACTCAGATGTTGTCCCTATATACATGTCCCCAGTATTGGCACATGTGCCATTGAGCTGCTCGTTTCCATGGCGATGTAAAATATCATCTGTAGATATTACCGAGTTCAAATACAGGTCACAATCTGCTATTGATGCCATTGATGATATTATTCATGTCCAGTAGGGGCTTCAAAATATAACAACATGCCCACATTCAGCCATTGTTGAACACACCGTAGTGGTTTTAATAAGCACATGGTCTCAAATAAGAACATATCTGATATAAGCGCACACTGCCAGAAGTAAGTGTAGCTGCACAGTGAGATATACATACATGTACTGTATAGATTTACAGTATAAAGGACCATATGTTTAGTTTCCAGTATCACAAACTGTTCAGCTACACTCACCTACTGTAAGACCCACACACAGGAGGTGCCGGGTACTATTCCCCACTGGGCACAAAAGGTATTACAGTGCCTCAAATAAGCACATGTCTGGTATAAACGCAGGGTAAATGAGGGGATTGAAATGGCAATTTGCACCATTTTCTTCTATCTTGAATAAGCGCTGGCATTGGATGAGCGCACGGTAAATGGTAAACTATCGAAATGTTTAAGCGCAGGTGCGCTTATCGAAGCCACTGCGGTATGCAAACTTTCTGGTATTCCACACATGCTGACATCTATTACCTGACTAACATGGTGGTAACCTTTGTAACCCCAATGTATGTCGTATATATACCTGTGTAAAATCAGTACTGCATACAGACATTAACTGTATATATACACTAATACAGGAGGACAAGGAGAATGTCTCTCTGATATAATCTGTATAATGACAGGTACACGTATTAATTATTCTATATCAACAACTAGAAATGATCATTCCCATTAGTGCCTGTACTCACTACTGTGGTTGATATTTTAATGAAAATGCCAGCATATGAAGAAAAGTACTGGGGTAGTGCATTTAATCCAATTACTTTCCTCGGTGAACTTTTATGAACATATATGTACACAAGTCATGTTTCAATGAATGTCTGGTGTAGCATTGTACTGTATAGACAATTCCATATGCCTTGTCCGAGAATGCGGCTAAAGTGACCTTTGCTGCAGGCAGTTGACCCTGGTCATTATATTTCACATTTAACGTCCACTTGACCTCTGTCCTGAAGACACCCAGATTGAACCGACAGCAAGTATTGTGAGAAATGTTTTCATCAGAAGAGGAAAGATGGACATTTCCCATAACAATACTCTGGTTTACGTTTCAATTCTTTCATATATCCGCCATCTTTATAATATCAGCCGCCTTGGTTACAACACAGCAAAGCCGTTAGAGATGGTTCCAGGATATGACCTTGTCACCAAGGAGCACCAACACTAACACCAACACCACTCTCCACGTAGATTACCATAATGAAGCATCATGCACTACCACTGTGACACATCGGCCAAACACCTGCTTGGAGAGGCAGTGAAGGCATGTCTACCTGTGCTGCCCCCGCGTGGCCGCGGTCGGCATCTGCAGCGTCTCCATGACCTTGTGTTGATACTGGGTCACCAGTGATACTGTCATTAGGTCAGCAGATAAACACTGCAGGGGGAGGCAGTAACGTAAGCTGGTCCTACCTCGACCACTTTATGATGGCTGTAATGGAGGCTGTGAGTTTATCTTGGCAGTGTGGTGTCCATGGTGTTGTGGATAGTGTTGGCATTATTCAAAACGCCTCAGGGGGATGGTTAATCTGATTAAATTAATGTGATACCAAGATTGTAGCAGGACTGTGACATGGGGTAATCTAAGGGTAGGAGACTTCCTTGTTTTTATGGTAGGGTTGTGAACGTTAGTATGGGTGTAGTAATGACATACAATAGAGGTTATGGGGGTAGGGAGCTTCAACTATGTGCACTTACATATGCAAATTTATATATTGTTTTATTGTCGTGTGAATGCAGTTCTGAAGCTGAGGTTGGAGTCTACTACCTCTTGTATAATGATGACTCTAAGGGTTCTAAGGGTAGGTGAAGGATTATGTAGGGTTCCGGAATATCTTTTCATGAATACATGTATGTACAATGTACTCTAACTTTGGATGAATGTACAGACACTCCTGTACAACCCCCCCCCCCCCCCCCTCCACTTATGATACCTATGGACATAAAGCTGAAATCCTCAGTTATATGGAGCATTGCTATGTCTTCACATCACCTGGGTTCTCATGGGGGGGGGGGGGGGGTGCTGCAACATTTGCCATAGATACAGAGATAGAACACCCTGCAGCCAAGAAGCATGGGAACCTAGGCTTCAGCACGTATCTGGGCTACGGTAGTATAAGCAGTCCCTCGGTGGCCTCAATTGGCCTTTCTAGTTCCCCTCGCGCACCCTAGGTGTCTCCACCCACGCCGTGGCCCAGTTCCCGCGACCCCAGAAGGGTTCAGCCGCCGGTTACCAGCATAATGAGAAGGCTGGTTGCCGGCATGCCTGGATCAATAACCAGTCACCTGTTGGAAACCAGCGGAATGTCTCCACGTCAGGGTGTGTCGTCTGCCGCTGTTGGGGGCAGCAAATGGCGGGAAACTGAGAAGTGCATGGATTATGATGATAAACTCCGACTATGTAGTTCATGTGTCCCTCTGAACATGTCAGGGTTCTTTTCATTGAATGGCTTTCAGCAACTCAGTACTGTACCGGGGACGATGGATCCCTCCTTCTGTGTTGCTCAGGGATAGGCCTAATGCTCGTCTGGAAGAGGGCAGGGTATATCGTGGTATAAATTTGCATACACTTACCCCAGTTTATTGTGAATGATGATAAACATGGGTAAAGGCACAGAGTGTACAGTGAAGCATGTTTTGAAAGTGAATACCATGCGTGTGTTGGTGTTTGCAGTTGTCCCACCTGGTGGGTGGTGCTATGCTAAAACACTCTCTTTCATTTTAATTGTACTAGAAGGACACACAGACACGTCTCAGGTACTCAGCCCTATATATACGGGTGCTGGGAGTTTAAGTTGTCCCGGCTCCACTCCGACTGTCGGTGGAGGGGTACCGAGATCTGCGCAATTAAGATACTCAGCATGGTTATCGTTTCTTTAAAACATTATGCATCTAGTAATGCAATATAATATGTCAATCCTACATTATATAAGAATATGTTACATGCCTTGAGCCTTAGATGTAATAACATATTTCATTATGGTTATCTCAAACGTCCTTATCTGGTCTGTATTAAGGCTCTATGTCCTACTTACACTATAGTAACGGGATTTCCTGATTAATTACCTCACACCAGCTAATGACTTGTCCTTGGCCTTTAATGACCAAGGCCGGGGACCAAGGCCTTGAAACAATCACTTAGACGTGCGGCTACACCTTCGCTATTCGCATGATGAAAGCGAGAAGAGAGAGTGAGCGAAATAGGTACACAGCCAGAGGCATGCAGCGATAGGGGACAGGGAGATCAGGATACAATGATAGAGAGGAGCGAGTGAGACCAGTGAGGGAAGGAGAGTGTGGGAGAGACAAGGACCTGACATAGAGACAGGTATAGCGCGGCACAGAGTGCACGTAGCGCCGCCTACATGCAGCGGCCGTCACCAGCCCTCCCAGATGTCGTGTGAGTAGTACAGGAGTTGGCGGTTACGTCAAACGTCGGACGTCACACGGGAGCCGCCTGTACAGTAACACACTGTATATGTCCGTGCCGTGGTGAGGGATCTGCTGGCGGAGCTGCATCTTCAGTGTGTGCACGATAAGACCCACACCAACAGTGTGTGCTGAGAAACCAGTTACTTTGAACTTGGAATGTTGCACAGATGAAGCCCTGTAAAGGTGCCAAATGTATACATCTAAATATAGAAGTTTGGGAGATGGCCCAATGGGACTGAAAGCTATAAAATGCCGTACACGGGGTTTACATAGCCCGTATGTAGAACATGATTGTGCCTGCCAATCATACAAGGACCAATGTGCCCCTAAAGCACAAGAAGGGAAAAAGAAGAGTGGCAGGAAGGGCGGCCCTTCCGGTACGCGCGCGTCGCCGGAAGTGCACCCCGCATTAACCAAGTTGACGACTGCACTTTACCGAACATAAAAGGCTGCTTACAGACTAGACTTGACAACCACATCTACTATTACTGATCAGAATTGTTATTTTTAAACATACTTCTCTCACAGAATTTCAATATAGTGATACATGTGTATTTTGAAATAGGTTTATATTTTGTGTAATGGATTGATAATATTTTTTCCATACCAGGGGCACTCCCCGAGAGTGCCGAACGTGACGATATTAAACTCCCCTGTATAAGTGCAGTTCTCGAATGCCTTGTATGCAGCCCCTACTGACGAAACTAATCAAATTAGCTTGGCACATGTCACGGGCATTGGTGTAGTGGCAGCAGACAATGAGATCCAAGCTGTAGCCATTGACAACATGCATAACAATATATATCCAAACAGATGGAAAAAAACGTTATTGATAATAACGCGACAAATATCAATTTTGATAAGTCAGGGAGAGAAAATTGATCTATCTATCCATCTACCTTCACAAGCCATCCTAGATAACAATACAAAATAAAATAACAAAGGTGGACCCCAGGCGTGGTGCACGTCTAGCCCGGTCCCGGCGGGCGGCGTAGACATGCTGCCGGCCGCTGACCGCTCCATGCTACCCAGGTCACCAGGTCACCCCCGGGTCAAACATGTCACATTGACCCAGCCCTGACCCCCCCCCCCCCCCCCCCACACACACACACACTCCTCTCTCCTGCAGTTCAGTCAAGGCCAAACATGTAAAAGGCGTGCTTCATGTGACACGGTCGGAGCTAGCATATGTATGGCCAATTTGGGGTAACTTTACCACATACATGTACAGGTGCAAACACTATACATTTTGTACCTCAATATTGCTCAGGGTATTTCGGGGTCCACTCTTTATACTGAGACGGAGTAAGGCGTGGTAAAGGCGCTGTAACGCCTTGCGTCGTGCGGCCTGAAGCTCTGGTCATGGGAGCATGGAGTAACTGTGGTGAACGTGGGCAATGTGAACTGTTAATAATACTGTTAATGTAAAGTCTCACATGTCGGGGGTGACCACCAAGGTGACTGTGTGGGCTGTGGCTGCAGGAAGGTGAAGGTGAAGCGGTGGGGGCGACAAGGGTCAGGGGTTTGGAGTGAGAGAGAGGGAAAGTAGTGGGGGAGGGGGTGAACTGAAGTCATAACCTTTCTGTTTTTATCCTGTGTATTTTGAGTATGGCTATTTTGAAGGCTAGTTAATCCGCGGGAGAAATGTTTCTTGTTGATGAAGCTACCATTCACAATTGAAGGATTTACCCATGCAGAAATGGTGTTTATTAGTACTGGTCATATCAATTGACGGTCATTAACATGACACATTAGGACTAGGCATATATTTGACATAATAATTATTTATATTAGCATATTGGAAATACATGTACATGTACATGTACTTTGAAACATTCAGCTGGGCATGATTGGAGCATGACAAATGTGCACACGCCAAATAAAACTGTATTAAATCGCTATTTCCAATAACCCTATAGGCTATACATAGACTAATATATAATGACTCACTACGTTCCTGATATGGACCAGCACTATGGCATTGATCATAATAAGTATTCCTGCCAATAAAACTACATAACTAATACAGTACCACATTGTATGCCAGGAACCAGTGACCCGGTCATGCTCTCTACCAGGCCTACACTGATAATAATGGACCTGGAAATGTTAGTCACTACGGACTACATTTCTATAGTCACATGAATGTAGCAAAAACGACTATACCAAGTTAGTCACCTATGTCTATAGTAAGTTAGTCATATAGTCAACCTATAGTCAGCCATTAAATCGGCTGATTTGGGCTATATAGTCAAGTGACTATGAATTTAATGGTTTCATGGTCTAAAGTAGTCACTATGACTAATAGATATAGTCAATCATGAGAAATAAGGGAAACTAAAGGCAGGTCAAGGTTCAGCAGGGTAGACATGGCTAGGATAAGGCAGGCCAGGGGACAGGCTAGAATAAGGCAGGCCAGGGGACAAACTAGGATAAGGCAGGGCAGGGGACAGGCTAGGATGAGGCATGGCAGGGGACAAGCTAGGATAAGGCAGGGCAGGGGACAGGCCAGGATAAAGCAGGGCAGGGACAGGCTAGGATGAGACAGGGCACGGGAGAGGCTAAGATAAGGCAGGGCAGGGGACAGGCTAGGATAAAGCAGGGCAGGGGCAGGCTAGGATAAGGCAGTGCAGGGGACAGGCTAGGATAAGGCAGGGAAGGGAAGGCTAGGATGAGGCGGGGCAGGGATAGGCTAGGATAGGGCAGGCAGGGACAGGCTAGGATGAGACAGGGCAGTGGAGAGGCTAAGATTAGGCAGTGCAGGGGACAGGCTAGGATAAGGCAGGGCAGGGAAGGCTAGGATGAGGCGGGGCAGGGATAGGCTAGGATTAGGCAGGCCAGGGGACAGGCTAGGATAGGGCAGGCAGGGACAGGCTAGGATGAGACAGGGCAGGGGAGAGGCTAAGATTAGGCAGGGCAGGGGACAGGCTAGGATAAGACAGGGCAGGGGAGAGGCTAGGATAAGGCAGTGTAGGGGACAGGCTAGGATAAGGCAGTGTAGGGGACAGGCTAGGATGAGTCAGGGCAGGGGACAGGCTAGGGTAGGGCAAGGCAGGGACAGGCTAGGATGAGGCAGGGCAGGTGACAGGCTAGGGTAAGGCAGGACAGGTGACAGGCTAGGGTAAGGCAGGCCAGCGGACAAGCTATGATAAGGCAAAGCAGGGTACAAGCTAGGATAAGGCAGGGCAGGGGACAGGCCAGGATAAAGCAGGGCAGGGACAGGCTAGGATAAAGCAGGCCAGGGGACAAGCTAGGATAAGACAGGGCAGGGAAGGCTAGGATGAGGCAGGGCAGGGATAGGCTAGGATAAGGCAGGCCAGGTGACAGGCTAGGATAGGGCAGGGCAGGAGGCAGGCTAGGGTAAGGCAGGGCAGGTGACGGGCTAGGATAAGGCAGGCCAAGGGACAAGCTAGGATAAGGCAAGGTAGGGAGGGGACAGGCAAGGATAAAGCAGGGCAGGGACAGGCTAGGATAAGGCAGAGCAGGTGACAGGCTAGGATAAGGCAAGGTAGGGGACAGGCCAGGATAAAGCAGGGCAGGGACAGGCTAGGATGAGGCAGGCCAGGGGACAAGCTAGGATAAGACAGGGCAGGGAAGGCTAGGATGAGGCAGGGCAGGGATAGGCTAGGATAAGGCAGACCAGGGGACAGGCTAGGATAGGGCAGGGTATGAGACAGGCTAGGATAAAGCAGGGCAAGGACAGGCTAGGAAAAGGCAGGCCAGGGGACAGGCTAGGATAAGGCAGGGCAGGTGACAGGCTAGGATAGGGCAGGCCAGGGGACAAGCTAGGATAAGGCAGGCCAGGTGACAGGCTCCTGTGTAGGTCTATCATGCTCTGTCAGTCTAGACATGTATACACTGTTCATGTATTTCTATGTTATCAAAATTGGAACAAAATACCATGATAACTCTATCAAACATGAGAACTCATGCACCCTATAACATCTTAAGTTGTCATAGTCAACTGCAACATAACATATAACAAACAGGGATATCCATAGAACAGTGGTTAGGAGAGGATGTGCCTACCTGAAGTCCATGGACCATTCAAATTTGAATCCTAACTGTTTCCTGTGCACACATTCCTGTGACATCATCAATTTGTGTGATCCACATATAGTCACTCCTGACTATCTTTATGACTAATATGTGACTAAGTTGTATAGTCGCCTGACTACGGGGGTCAATATATGAGGGTATAGTCAGTACTGACTATAGGTTTTATTATCAGTGTACTTCACACACACAGCGGCCATAACCTCCCACATATGGCACATCCATAGAAGCAGCCACACAGAAAGGGTCCTCAGCACGGGGACCACCCAGCCCCCTTTCTGCACTTGGCTGCACAGCTTACTGAAAAGGCAGATTGCAATAAATAAAACAAGCAGTCAAGATGAAACGATACTCCAACGAAATATCACCCAAAACCCTCCTGCATGATTTCTCAAAATCTTTACAAAAAACATCGCTATTTTCTATGACAAAGCAGTATAAAGGAAATAATCAAAGAGAATATCCTGCCAACTAGACAGTAAGACTCCCTGACCTCTTGGCATCTAACACCGTGAAACACGCCGTTATTTGGCATGATCCTGCATGATTTCTCAAAATCTTTACAAAAAACATCGCTATTTTCTATGACAAAGCAGTATAAAGGAAATAATCAAAGAGAATATCCTGCCAACTAGACAGTAAGACTCCCTGACCTCTTGGCATCTAACACCGTGAAACACGCCGTTATTTGGCCGTGTGTCGATACAGAGGCCATAACCCCTGGTGTTACCATAACGTGCTATGTTTGTACACAGAGTGGGTGGAGAAGGTGAGTGGTGGTCAGTTGGTCAGCCTGACACAGTGATAACCTGCGACACCTGTCTCTCACCTGTCAGCTGCTGATACACCTGTACCTGATACACCTGTACAGGACCCCCAGGTGAACTCTGTTATGGAACCGTTGTGAAACCAGGCACATTGTGTAATGCCATGTACAGTCGACAGTCGCTATCTTGAACCTCTAGCGCCTCGGGTTCCTAACTTCTTCAGACAGTTCTAAGCGCTTGCAACTGCCCTTCTATGTTCTATTTTGAAATCATCTTCGGATAATTTGCCTCTTCGGACATTTTCCCTTTTTTCAAATCCGAGGTAGTGAGCGCTGACTGTACACATGTAGAAGGGATTTTGGTTTCCGTGTTAGAAATAACACATACTGTTAGAGTCAATTATAACGAGACATTCCACCCCTGTTTCAATCCCTTTTGCATTTGACACATAACATTACTTTAACACCCCCTTCCTCCCAAAAATACATAAAGAGAGAAAAACAGATGTACTCTGAGCAATACCCACAAAATGGAATTGTGCGATATGCTGCTTATGGTAACTATTTAAAATATTCGGTTTATCTGAGCAGTATGATGACTTGGTAATGGGGCTATCATAGTCCCTTATAGTTCTACACTGATAATAATGGACCTGAAAATGTTAGTCACTACGGACTACATTTCTATAGTCACATGAATGTAGCAAAAACGACTATACCAAGTTAGTCACCTATGTCTATAGTAAGTTAGTTATATAGTCAACCTATAGTCAGCCATTAAATCGGCTGATTTGGGCTATATAGTCAAGTGACTATGAATTTAATGGTTTCATGGTCTAAAGTAGTCACTATGACTAATAGATATAGTCAATCATGAGAAATACGGGAAACTTAAGTACTGAAGGCAGGTCAAGGTTCAGCAGGGTAGACATGGCTAGGATAAGGCAGGGCAGGGGACAGGCTAGGATAAGGCAGAGCAGGTGACAGGCTAGGATGAGGCTGGGCAGGGGACAGGCTAGGATAAGGCAGGCCAGGGGACAAGCAGGATAAGGCAGGCCAGGGGACAGGCTAGGATGAGGCAGGGCAGGGGACAGGCTAGGATAAGGCAGGGCAGGTGACAGGCTAGGATAAGCAGGCCAGGGGACAGGCTAAGATAAGGCAAGGCAGGGGACAGGCTAGGATAAGGCAGAGCAGGTGACAGGCTAGGATAAGGCAGGCCAGGGGACATGCTACGATAAGGCAGGGCAGGTGACAGGCCAGGATAAAGCAGGGCAGGGACAGGCTAGGATAAGGCAGGGCAGGGGATATGCTACTTGCTAGGATAGGGCAGGGGGCAGGCTAGGATGAGGCAGGGCAGGGGACAGGCTAGGATAAGGCAGGGCAGGTGGCAGGCCAGGATAAGGCAGGCCAGGGGACAGGCTAGGATTAGGCAGGCCAGGGGGCAGGCTAGGATTAGGCAGGCCAGGGGACAAGCTAAGATAAGGCAGGGCAGGTGACAGGCCAGGATAAAACAGGACAGGGACAGGCTAGGATAAGGCAGGGCAGGAGACATGCTAGGATAGGGCAGGGACAGGCTAAGAAAGGGGAAGGGCAGGGGACAGGCTAGGATAAGGCAGGGCAGGTGACAGGCTAGGATAAGGCAGGCCAGGGAACAGGCTAGGATAAGGCAGGCCAGGGGACAATCTAGGATAAGACAGGCCAGGGGACAGGCTAGGTGACAGGCTCCTATAGGCTCCTGTGTAGGCCTATCATGCTCTGTCAGTCTAGACATACACTGTTCATGTATTTCTATGTTATCAAAATTGGAACAAATTACCATGATAACTCTATCAAACATGAGAACTCATGCACCCTATACCATCTTAAGTTGTCATAGTCAACTGTAACATAACATATAACAAGCAGGGATATCCATAGAACAGTGGTTTGGGAGAGGATGTGCCTACCTGAAGTCCATGGACCATTCAAATTTGAATCCTAACTGTTTCCTGTGCACACATTCCTGTGACATCATCAATTTGTGTGATCCACATATAGTCACTCCTGACTATCTTTATGACTAATATGTGACTAAGTTGTATAGTCCCCTGACTACGGGGGTCAAAATATGATGGTATAGTCAGTACTGACTATAGGTTTTATTATCAGTGTACAAGTGTGGTAATATCGTGTCTACATAGTTCATGTGTAGGGTAGGACCAGAGTCACACAGAGGTCAGGCAAGGAGGGAGACAAAGTCATGACCCAGCCTATTGTTACTTTCGTGCTGATGGTATGTATATTATGTATACACGTATAGCGGTAGGGGAAGGGAGATCGATGGAGTTGCTTCAATAAAGAATTATGAACGGTGGTAAAGAAATCAATTGCAATAGGAAAATCATCATCGGTTCACTTTCATTTTAGATTCAGAACCAGTCCTATTTTGATAAGATCATGTAACAGGATGTAGTTGTAGATATGAACCTATCATAGTGAATATCACCTTATGAGATAGTTCATGTTCATGTCACAATGGACTTTCTTTTATTCTCTCTCTCTCTCTATATATATCCTTTCTTGGGGGGGGGGGGGGTCTTATAACAAGCTATGAGAGGTGATGTCTATGAATAAATGATATAATTACGAGTGTTGAGATGTCCACGAGTTATTTGGGCTAGATAGGTAGGAGTATGTGGGTGTGGGTGTCCAGGTGAAGGTAGCGGTGTCAAGATAATGGCAGACCTGAGGTGTTAAATGACCACCTATGGTGTTGGAGCAGCAGCCATGGAGCTGGTAAAGTGGTAGGAAGATACATCTGAGTTGCAGCTACCCCTGGTTCACCACCGGGTCACCTAGGGTGGTGGTTAGACCGATAGGCATTGTGATAAGGAAGGATGGGGGTGGTTGGGGGCTATAACTGTACCTTGACATGAACCCAACACAGTGTCAGCAGTCACCAAGGTTGCACTATATAAAACATGTTTCAGGTTACAGGGTAACACTTCTGTGTTTTACACCTGGCATGTGACAATTATATATGTTGTCTTTTACTTGTGAGTACTCGTTCAAATCTTCATCAAACCGTTAGACACACAAAATAATGCCTTCTTTAAAAGTTGGTAATCAAAAGATTGAGTGTGATTCTATTTTGACATGGTCAGGTAACCTGAAAGATACGTTTTATTGTTATTTTTGTTCATGCCAGATAAAACTGTTATAATGCATATCAGCATATGACATGGCCATATAGGCCATGCAACCCCCACCCCCTCCCCTCCTCCTGTGCACACAGCCCCCAGGTAACCTCTAAGACTTATATACCACTCACTGGAGGTGAATCTGAGTTCAGGTGTCATGGCGGCGGTCAACTGAGTGGTGATGGCGCAGTGCCAACTTACACACCTCCATAACTGAAGAGTTGCACGGCTGTACACAGGAGTTCTCCTTCCTCAGCCCGCCGGACTGGTCAGTCTGATTACACTGTTATTGAACTGGGGTGTGGAGTGTGGAGGCTGTGGGCACTGGGCTGCAGCATGCCTTCGTCATACCATGAAGCATGGAGATTGGATATGTATAATTAACACTAGCAGTGGTCTGAATAGAAGGTGAGTACTTCATGTGTTTATCTATTTATTTCATTTGTTATCTTAATTGGCATTGAGTGTCTAGAGAATACTATGGCTCACGGGTATGCAGGCATATCTTCCAGCCAACCGTCGACCTGGGCCTCTATATTCTGGTTTGATGACTACATATATCTATAGTTGTGCACACACATGTACTTCTTGCCATATTTCCAGGTCTGACCTAACTGGGTTTGAACCACCGACCTCCCACACTAGCAATGGACATTCCACTAGTGTGCTACCAATGCGGTCTATTTAAACCTAATTGGCAACTATAACAATGGAAACCCGAGTCATTTCCTGTGCTTCCATCACAGCTTTTATTGAGCCTTATTCCATACCTATAATTGAATATTCCATTTCAGACAGAAGTTATTGGTTATGTAATCCGAGACTGTTGCCCTATAAATGCCTTACAACCACGTATTTATAAGTTCACAATAAGCTAATAGTCGTTTTAAACAATATCCGTTAATGGACATTAAATGTGTGCACGATAGTACATCATGGTATACAGAAGTTGCCCTAAGGAATTGGTCCTTATTTAACAATGGGCAATATTTCTCAACCATTGATACCCCGGGGCTAGGGTCACGCGCTGTCAGTTTGTCGTGGAGAAGGGGTAAACGTCTTTAGCCCCCACTCCCTCTCAAGTAGGTTCAACACCCCAGGCCCTTCCTAGCGTACATTGAAAAAGGTAAAGTCCTCTTTTAAGTGACAAGCACGCAGGAGTTGTCAGATAGAAGACCCACTTGTCATTTGCCAGCCCAAAACACGGTGTTTGCCAGCTCCGGACTTCAGGCACTGCACCAGACACTGCAGCGACCCTAACATGGCCAAAGGGTCAATATGATGTATGAATGCAGGCTCGGCATCTTCATGATGTTAGCAGCGTGCTATGGGGAGAAGTGATATGAGAAGTGTCTGACAGAGTCGGATTGCCCAGAGGTAGGGACCCCAGAATCCGCTAGGTGCGCCCCTCTGCACGGTGCATACAGCAGGTGGGTATTTTGGTGCAGCTATCTATATAAGAAACAGGTGAAACCCTATGAAGTTATGAATGGCTCTTGTTGGCTATTGGTATGTGATATTGTCCAGCATGTTGTTATATGATGTTAAAGAATGGAAGCAATTAGAGAATGCTCTCACCTGAGCCTCAGGTGACACCTGCTCCTAGGTCAAAACATCAAAATGATTATGATTGGGTCATTAAAGACATTTGTTTACTATAATTATTCTTACACCCACTGAAGTGGTTTGCAGTATAGTGGGTGATCATGTTAAGAGGGCCTGTCAATCATGGCCCAGCTTGGCCAGTACTCCAGATGCCCTCCAAACCCCTTACATAACTACCCCCCCCCCCCACTCACCTGCCTGACAATTATATACAAGATGTACTGGGGGAACTTGGTGGATTTTGTTGGCACATATCTGATGATTGCCCAGGTTCTATGATAGATAGAAAGAAATTTCCAAAAGATTTACATTATGTTTCTTATGTTCTACATAATAGAAGAAAAGAAATTGACTTTTTAATAATTCTCATTTTTTTCTGGAGTCCCTACCAGAGGACAGTCAGTATGTTCTACAACACGCGTCCTTCTCACACCCTGCCACACACCAGGCGCAGGCATGGAACCTGCTACCCTGCTTCTCAGTGTCTCCCCCTGGAGCAAAACGCAGGTACTAAGGTAGCCTGTCTCCACCCAGGGCCCCGCCCTGTCTCTGTGTTACTCCGGGTGTTACTCTATCCAGATATCATAATGTCAAGCCATTAAACATGACACTAACTGGGAACTAATGCCTAGAATCGATGTAGATCTATGTTAAACGTTAAGAATAGCCTCGCCAGACAGGACAGACAGAGGACTGTCTAAGACTACTAGATGGTACCCAACCAAATTAGGCTGGACCACCTGCCCTGGCCACTCCCACTAGCGTTCCCACTCTAGAGGTACGCGGGATCAGGCTTGCCAGTCTACAACCAAATGGCAAGGTACACTGTAGGTGTGGTACATTAGTCATCCACTAGGTGTCATGATAGGGAAGAAAACTACAGTTAAAGATGATTCTGGCAAAAGGTGGCAGCAAGGTCGATGCAAAGATGCTACTTTTGCTACTTTTGTAAGAATTCCTGCCGGGATTCCTGCGTGCCTTTTGCTGGAAGTGATGTCATAAAAGTTATAGAAGTTATGAAATATATGTTATTTTCATACAGAATAGTGTACATTGGATGCCATATTGTAGTCATACACCTATGTATGTATGTCGGGTAGCGCCATGTCCGAGTGTATCAAGCAATGCTATAGCATTAGCATATAGGGAGGATAGCCTACATGGCATGGGAGCCGCCATTTTCTTTCTGTCCCCTGACTCAGAGCAGTGCATTGTGGGTAAACCTGTTATCAGCCACTGTTCACACCTAGGAACAATGGCCACAGATAACACTGATAAAACTGATGGGTGACATCCCACCACTATCTTAATCACCTCCCCATTGTCTCAGGTGTGAAGTGAGGGCCTGATTGAGAGACAATGCATTAATTACACTCTGCCTGACTGACATGTGGTCACCCACAGAGGTGTTAAAGCTCTATTTCTCTAAGATTTGAAATATTCATATTGCTGTAAGCTTATCTAATTAAAGACCGTCTCATGGGGAAAACATTAATCTAATTTATACAGAATATAAACAGATAGTAAATGAGAGAGAACCCTCCAGAGTAAACTATGCAAAGGGGGAAAATGGAGGCTTGACACACGACTACCTGAGCCTCCTGGTACATGCCTCTGGAACCTGCATAGGCTCTCCCCCGTATAGATACCTTTCGTCCTCGCCCTATCATGGCAGACTATCTCATATTAGTTCTCTCATCTACCACTAGGGGACAGCACGTACCACACCGGACCCATATCAGTTCGTGTAGCACCAAAACCTCCCACTAGGTGTCCTCCCAGTACAAGCTGCCCGACTCGCATGTGTTAGCCTCTGTGTGAGGCCGTGATATTGTACTTCTGGTTCTGGTTCTGGTTGGCGACTTGTACGCGCAGTCATGTACTATTGTAACCATCATCAGGGAGGATATCTGAGGAGGATCTCTTGAAGCAGCACGAAATTGTGCACTTCATAACAAGAAAGATGTAGAGAAGTCCTTGAGACAGAAGTTCGTGTGAAGACCGGACTTAGCTCTTGTGCTGTGTGCATTGGGTCATTGTGCCTCTACATGGGTCCCCACCTTTTTGACCATGTCGCCGTGTCGATTATTACCAAATGGGCTATGTCGTCGTGTCGATTTTTATGCATATATAATATACTAGAGCCTTATAAAAGGGCCGTGATGCCCGTGTCGAATTTTACCCATATAGAGGCACGTCATTGATTGCATTTAGGATACTATGTAAATGAATTTATAAGTGATCACCGTTAGGGAATATTCACATTCGTATTAATTCATTTTTCATTGCCCTCTGTATAGGAATATTAAATTTTGAAGTCGTAAAAAATATATTAAAAGGAGAATCCAATGACCACTGCATATATATATATATATATATATATATATATATATATATATATATATATATATATATATATATATATATATATATATATATATATATATGTGTGTGTGTGTGTGTGTGTGTGTGTGTGTTCATATTATTGTAAACTAGAGGAAATTCTCAACGCTATTTACGAATCGATGTTTTCCGATGTACTAGTGCTGCTGATAGAGAAACATCTTGAAATTAAACCATAGACTTTAAATATAGTAACCTCAGCATGTATGGGTACATGTATCTACCTTAGAGACACTGCCCCGAATGCCCTTTGAGGAAATTGTCCGTTTGGGATACTTTACATAGAAAGTACCCAAGGCATGCACGACAAGTACAAGACCTAAGACGGAATTTGCTGTAAAGTGTGTATACCCAGGGCCTTGAAGGCCTCCATGTCTCTGGTATACCTAAATTCCTAGAAAAAAAGGTAAATGACAATATGAGATCAACTGCAGCCAGGAGCTGACCTTGGGGCTATAAAAACGGCGGCACTTCAAAGCGCGGGAGACTGAATGAAAGGAAAAGTTAAAATTGTCGTCTGCAGCGTCTGTAAAGGTGTCTGAGCTTTAATTCCAGCCGGGAATGACCTCCGGCTGACCCCTGGGTGACCCCTTCAGACACCCTCCTCCCCTCCCACCTATATGTACAGACGCGGACAGGTAAGGGGCCAGGCATTCAGTGCTGGAAGGGGAGGGCGCTTCAGCTTTGCTCGATCTGTTTTTTATCACCAGAAGCGGGCCGGAATCTCATCCCCACCCCATGTATAATGATAGTAAAGTAAAATACTAAAATGGCTCATAATAAAATGCTACCATGATGAATCCAACAGCGATCCCTCCCCGTTACAATGAATGACTCGTCCCCACATGGAGAGGTGCCCTCAGTTGGCACAACTTCAAATGGACGCCATGAGGGGCGGGCGTCTACGCCCCCTGGGGGAGCTTCTTTAAACTAATGGCACTCCAAAAAGAACAGGTGGAAGATAGAGTGGAAACAAAAGCCTCGGGCTTTGAGGCCTTAGTCTTGTTCTAGAGACTCATTGCAGGAACACACACACATAAAAGACTTTAAATAAGGAAAGTCAAGTTTATTTAGGATTTTGGATATCGCCTGATATAATCATTAGTCAAGTGCATTTATTGGTTGACCTTATACCAAGTTTCCATTCCCAAATTAACATGTATACATGTAGTTGCAAGTAAAACACAGTAAGATGTTACTGCATAGAGGTGCAATAGAGGTCAGAAATTCCTAACCAGGTCAACGCTTATAAGAACAGAAGCCCTTTTTGTGAAATCCCACAATTTTCCTGGAATTTGCTCATTTCAAATATAAAATGGCGCTTGACAATATAACAAGTCTGTGTATACCACAAACTGTCCCTACTTGGGAGGTGGCTGACCATAGTGTTCATAAACTGTGGTCAAAACGTATATTGTAATGACATCCGGGTTATTGGTACAGACGCTGTGCCCCCCCCTCCGCTCTCCCACCAGAAGCTTTGTGGTACAGCTGTTATCAACTTAACCGAGACAGTATGCTCGGAGAATGATAGCTCTTTGCTGTCACGTGACAATGGTAGCGTCCGTCACGCCCGACTTCCGGTTCAAACGAGCGTCCCTCCTGGTCGGCGACCAATCAGCGTCCAGCCTTACAATTAAAGGAGATTGTTCTGACCCTGCCCGATAGGGGTCAGAAACATCGTTTAGGCGGGAAAGGGGTTAGACAAGATGCCCGGGACAAGATGTCAGGCAAGATGTCCAACTGTGAGGGCAAGTAATGCACAACTCGACGTAAATGTAAGAGGGGAGGCCGGGTTTTGAGAGTGCATGCCGATTGGGGGAGCCCAGGTTTCACAAAGACAATGATTGGGTGTGGTAATGGAATGGGACAAGAATATGTCAGAGGTAAAATATCCTTTTTTAGAAGATGACATGTAAATATGATCTGTACTTATATAGATGACTAACAGTCTACCTAGATTTCCAACACTTAGAGAACTCCCGGTAGTCTGATTGGGGTGGAGTACCCTTGTGTAATCCTTGTGGGTTATGGACACCTGCACATGCCTGCAGTCTACCTGTCCTCGTACCCTGGGTGACTTGATCTACAGGTGAGAGGAAACGGGGGCTGCTGGACGTGTGTGTGTGTGTGGGGGGGGGGGGGGGGTTGTATGACACGAGTTGGGGGGGGGGGGGAGGGGTGACTGACGAGTCTAGTTGGACACAGACTTCCCACATGAGTGGTTATTTATACTGTTGCTTATGCCGCAAATCCTGTGTTAGAGGTGAAAGTCTCGCATCGTCCAACTGTAAGAATCCTCACTAAATGTGCTTGGTGATGACTTACTACTGTCGTCAATGGAATCTGGGGAGGACAACGGGAAGTATGGTCGAACTAAAATGGACACCAGGGAGCAGACTAAGGGATGCGGGCTGGTAACTAGATACAGATGTATATATGGGACTAGCACATCCTGGTCCCTCAGGTAGTCGGGGGCTAAACCCCATCTCCTTATCAGGCTAATCCCCTATCCTCACACCTAGAACAAAAGTGCTGATATTAAAGAAATTCTCCCATGATGCACTGCTCTGGAGTCGGGGGCCTAACCACAATGCATTGCTCTGAGCCAAGATGGTGGCTCCATAGCCTAATGTGCTAGTCCCGTATAGTGTACGGTACATGCTGGGCTAACCTCTGTACAGCCGTCTGAGGGCAGTCTGGGCCCACACAATGGGTGGGTCCCGTCAGGGCCCCATCTCCACAGCTGATGGACGCTGGGTATACTTGTAAAGCCCCCCCCCCCCTCCCGCCCAGTGTATTGTCCGACCCCCTCCACATTTACCAGTGTCTATGGCGTCCATGGCTATTTCTGCCCCATACAACAGGCGGGGTGGCATCTTGAGCTGAATGGGTAGACCTGTAATAGTGGGTTCAAAGCCTACCTATCCCTGGGGGCTCAAGGTGCATTGTGTCTAAAACAAAGCATCTACAGCCACAACGCTCTGGCTAAAACAATGAAGCCTGCAGCCAGATTTTGTCCCCAATCTGCCAATAGGTTTAGAGACAATTAATTACTTAAGCTTTTGGGATAATGACAGGATTTCATGACTTTCATGTTCACGGGGAAATGAGGCAGGGTGAAGTACCTGTCTGTCTGATAGTCTGTCTACAGAATGCAGTCACAATGCAGTCTACCTAATGTAATAAAAACAGTGAGTAAATGTATGACATGTATGTTCTCGCTGAAGGTATAGTTAACGTCAGTTGTAGAAGCAGTGCCTGTTTTTCATGTAATTGCTATACATGTAGCAGAATGCCTCATTTTAATTCCTCTATGTTGCCATGTGTTGTAAACTGATTCAGATGCACCACAGTTATTTGTACATATTCATATCATGAGTATCTTGAGCACCTGTCGCAGAGATTCTCGGGAGAACACCAGTGCCATATCCAGTTACTCTCTCTATTTAGACAGTCTAGTCTAAATCAGACACCCATATTTATCACCGTGCTGCCTGAAACCCTAACGTGAGTCAGCAGATGGGGGGACAGGTGAACATAAGATCTAAGTGCCCCCGCCCCTCCCGACTATCTTTCAGCCTTAATAATTGGCCTCCATATTCCCTTGGCCAATTTTTGGGAAATGCCCATGTGTAAATTGTCTGCCCCTGTAACGTTGTACCCTCTCGACCCCTGAGAAAGGCTACATGTTAGACCTCACCATACCTGTGCATACCTCAGCCCCTTATCCTCCCTACCCCAAAGTTCTACTTCTCAGCAGCATCCCCAGACACAGCGGAAGTATGCACCACGCATGCGTCAATGCAACACCGTGACGTGCCACTTTTATATGACAACGTCTCCCTACGTTTAGATTTCAAACTCTCATTTTAGGGAGTGGTAATTCGTTAACAACGGGGTGGGCGTGGGGGTGGGGGGAGGGGGGCACCCATCCACCCCTACAGTCTACAGACAGACACTTGACACAGCGTTCAAAATATTTCTAACGCAAAATATTTCCAAAAGGTTCAGCAAAATGTACTCCCCCCTCCACCGCAAGAGGGGCAATATGTATATCCCCCCCTCCAAATATTTTTTAAGATAATATGACCACTCCCTGAACTAGGTGATGGGTGAAGGTGTGTGTGTGTTGGGGGGGGGGGGGTAGCGTCAGTGCTGTCAGTGTTAGCGTCACTTAGAAGCGCCACCTTTAGGCGTCATTTAGAAGCGTCCCCCACTGACGTCACGCTACAAGCGCCCGTCACGGGTCAGTGGTTGCACATCTACCCCGACCTTCGACCCAGGGGCTACCCCCCTCCCCCAGCCCAGCCCCACCCTTACCCCACCCTTACCCCACCCTTACCCCACCCTGTCTTGTCTCTCACACCTACACTGTCCCCC